>CM035414.1:63921100-64263600 GCA_020310875.1 Ceratopteris richardii | reverse complement strand
CACCTACACTATATGCAAGATATGGCCGCGAAAGGAAAGTCAAGCTCAAGCTCAAGTAACCAAGAAGACTCCAACCAAAGCTATGGATCAAGAGGAAGAGGAAGGAATAGAGGAAGAGGAGGAAGATCACATGGAAGAGAAGCATCCAATGGAGAATGCTACAATTGTGGAAAACTGGGCCATTATGCAAGAGATTGTTGGTCCAAAGGAGGAGGCAATCAAGGATACAAAAGGAACCAAGGTAATTATGCTAGTACTTCAGCAAATTCAGAAAATGAGAACTTGCTTATGATGTATGATTCAAGTGAAAGAGTCAATTCAGATTTTACATGGTACATTGATAGTGGTTGTAACAGCCATATGAGTTGCAATAAAGAAGTTTTCTTTAATTTACACTCACCCATCACTCAAGGACATGTAGAGAGAGGGGATGAAATTGAGCACAAGATTACACATGTGCGAGATGTTGCATTGAATGGATCTCAAAGCTCCAAGGTGTTGAAGGATGTGTTGCATGTGCGAACCATCACAAAGAACTTGGTTTCAGTAGGTCAAATGGTTGAAAGTGGTTATGAGGTGAGGTTCAATGATCAAGGATGTTTTGTTGAAGACCCCATGCAGGACTAAAAGCTCATAGCAAAAGGAAAGAAGCAAGGAAGACACTTCACCATGGAGGTAAAGCCATCAACCCCTCACATTGTTTACTTGTCAATTGGAAATAAACAGATTGTAGAAATCGACTTATGGCATAAAAGAATTGGGCATATAAACTTATAAAGGATGAAGGAAATGCAAAGGAAGGGCTTGGTGAGTGGTCTACCTAATCTTACATCTCAGAATATGGAGCATTTGTGCCATGCTTTTCAATTAGGAAAACAAAGCAGATTGCCATTCAAGAAGGGAGCACATGTGAGCAATGAAGTGTTGAATCTCATACATACGGGACCTACAAGGGAGCCATCCATTGGAGGTAATAGATATTTTATCACATTTACAGATGATCATTCAAGGGTTTTTTGGATGTATTGCATGAAGTCAAAGTCAGAGGTGTTTTACCACTTCAAGAGGTTCAAAAACCTAGTGAAAGCCATGGCTGAATAGCATCTTCCACAAAGAGAACATCACGGCTAACCAGAATGCGTTTAGTCTATGGATGATACAGATGATAGCCTTTATTTTCAGAACTGTACCCAACAAAAATACATTTTACTGCCTTACCATCCAATTTTCTGCGATGTTGTTCAGGCACTAATGCATATGCCAAACAACCAAAAACACGCTGATGAGAAATAGATGGCTTGCGGTCATGCCAAGCCTCATATGGAGTGATAGACTGCAACGCTTTAGTGGGACACCTGTTCAGTACATATGCTGCACACATGACAGCCTCAAGCCAGAAACTATGTGGTAAAGCCCGACTCTTGACCATGGACCTCGCCATCTGCATGAGTGACCTGTTCTTTTGTTCAGCAACTCCATTCTGTTGAGGTGTATATGGCACTATACACTGGTGTTTTATCCCACGTTCAGCCAGAAATGCATTAAAATCAGAAGACATATATTCCCCCCCTCGATCAGAATGGAGGGTGCCCATTTTACATGCTGATGGATTTTCAACCAAAACCAAAAACTGTTTAAAGCACATGAACACTTCGGACTTTGCTTTGAGTGGATATACCCATGCAAGCCTGGAAAAATCATCAATGAAAGTCACGAAGTAAAGGTAATTCCCAAAAGAGGGTGTCTGCATAGGACCACAGACATCACTGTGTACAAGCTGCAATTTCTACGTAGCCCGAACTGAACCATCTTTTGGAAAGGATGAATGCTGCATTTTGCCCAAAATACAGCCTTCACAAACATGTTTTCCAGGTGCCTCAAGTTTGGGCAACGAGGACACCATTTCAGATTTCTGTAGGTGTAGCAAACTAGCAAAATTCAGATGACCAAAGCGTGCATGCAAAAGCTTTGCATCTGACATAGCTTGAGAATCATTTACTGCACATGCCAAATCATTTTTAGATCTTTCATAGTCTATGAGCTTATACAGCCCATGACATAAAATGCCAGAAGCAATAATCACATCGCCATTCGACAGATCATGAACTGTACACCTGTCATCAACAAATTTCACAACCAAGCCAATCTTGGCTAATGCAAAAACTGATAACAGGTTCTTTTTGATCCCTAGCACAAATAAAGCATCTGACAAAGTGAAAGAACTACCATCAGCAGTAGTCAAAATGATCTTACCAACTCCCATAACAGGATAAGAGGAGTTGTTGGCGCATGTAGCAGTATTCCCTGTAGGGGCAGGCTCAAGTGAGGAGAAGAAACTGCACTGCGAGGTAATATGTTTGGTCGCCCCACTATCAAAGTACCAAATATTTGAGTCTACTGCAGACATGCACTGATCATGAGAAGATGGGTCAAAACTACAGACAATAGTAAACCCCCATTCTTCTTCCTGCATAAGATTTGCAGACTCTGTTTTTGGTGTAGAGGCCTCTGCAACAACCATTCCAACCTCTTTCTTCTTTGCCTCTTTTGCAGCCAGTTTTGGACAGTTCTTTATAATATGATCATTTCCTTTATAGTACTTGCAAAACAATTTTTTCTTTTCTGATTTCTTCTTATCTTTATCTTCCTTCTTCGAATATGCAGAATTAGCAGATTTCTGCTTACTAGTTGAAGAGCTCCATTTTCCTTTGCCCTTCTGACTAGCCAGGAAAGCTTGATGTGCAACTCGCATAATGGACTTGTTCTACCTGGACTGATCTTCCTGCAACAGAACAGAGACTAACTCCTCAAATGACAAGGCATTCAGATTGCCTTTCATCATCAACGGAAGAGTAGAAGCAAAACTCTGATATGAATCAGGAAGACCATTCAGAACGGTCTGCACAAGTGAGCTATCTGGTATAACCTCGTCAACAGAAATCAATTGTTCCTTCAAATCTTTGATCTTCGTTAGGAAACTGTCCATAGAGTCACCTTCATTCATGTGCTCATTCTCCAACTGTTTTCGGAGATAAGCAACACGAGCCTCATTCCTAGCTTGGTACAATGTGGTAAGTGTATCCCAAGCATCCCCAACTGTTCTGCAAGAGCGAATATGAGGAATAATGGCACGTTTGACAGACAAAGCTATCAATGCATGTGCCTGGGCATCTCTGCCATCCCAACGAATCTGCTCTGCAGTAGGTGTAACAGAAACAATAGCACAAATAGGAATCTGTGGAATATCATCTTCGACACCATCTTCATCAGCTCTAGCACCTGTATTTGCAGTAGCTGTCGTTACAGGTGTCACAGGACGTCTTTCAACACCTTGCACAATGTTCCACAATCCTTTTGCAACCAAAATATGTTGCATCATATAAGCCCATAATGGCTAGTTGGTACCATCCAACTTATCCTCAACAGCCAACATACGGAATACATCAGTGCTTTTAGCCATGGCCGGTGACTAAAATACCTTGATGTAGAAAATTGACTGTATCTCAAAAAGTTGAACAGAACTGCTCAGACGAGTTCTACTAGACCTGTAGCAGACTTCGAGACTCTTAAACTGGCGAACAGAAACTGGTATATACCTTTGGCACAAAAAGACGAAATAGCCTGCACAAGCGCTGCGATAGTGCGTTCGGAGGCCAAAATTTGTGCAATTCTGAGACTGCAAACGGAGGAGTGTCGACGGCACCCTAGATGAAGCGACGACCTGCTCTGATACCAATTGTTGGAGTTAGACGTCTGCGAAAGCACGCGAACAGCACAAGGAAGAAGAAGCTTGGAGCACAAACACACAATACTGAATGTATTACTAGAGAATGTACAAAGATAAGTAGCCCATTAGGGCAATAGGCGTATATACAAGCCGGGGGAAAAAAACCTCCTAAAGAGGGAAAAAAGTGCCCCGGCGGTCCTAGTGTGTTCACACACATCACTACCTAAATATATCAACAATCATGGCATTAAAAGACAATTCACTTGCAGATATAAACCTCAACAAAATGGGGTGGCAGAGAGGAAGAATAGAT
Source organism: Ceratopteris richardii (assembly GCA_020310875.1). Classification (NCBI taxonomy): domain Eukaryota; kingdom Viridiplantae; phylum Streptophyta; class Polypodiopsida; order Polypodiales; family Pteridaceae; genus Ceratopteris; species Ceratopteris richardii. The sequence goes on along the minus strand of CM035414.1, from coordinate 64,259,560 downwards.
ACATAGCAGAAGTGGCTAGAGCATTGTTAAATGAAATGAATGTTCCTAACTCTTATTGGGCTGATGCATCAAATATAGCCATATACATTATGAATAGGTGTACAACCTCATGAGTACATGGAGTTACACCTTATGAAGCTTGGTGTGATAAGAAAGCCAACCTTTCATATCTCAAAGTATTTGGTTGTGTGTGTTATGTTCACATACCTCAGGAATTGAGACACAACTTAGACCCGAAGGCAGATAGGTGTATATTTCTTGGATATTCTTCAAAGCAAAAGGGTTTAGATGCTATAACCTTTGCACCAAAGAGCTTAAGGTTTCTAGGGATGTAATATTTGATGATTTGCTGCCTTGGTATGGTAGCAGAGATGTGTTATAGGTTGATGATGCATATGAAGCCAAGAAGAAGTTCAAAGAGCAACAACAAAGCATGGAGATAAGTGGTCCAACCACTTCAAGCACACCATCAAAGGAGAGTACTACATCAGCTTGGCATGAAAGGACAAGGAATGAAGCTCATTCAAGTGAAGGAAGTAGCAAAGGAAAGGAAAAGCCAAATGACAAAGACCATTGATGGGTAGACATGAAATCTACAAGTGACGAAGATATGGAAAAATTAGAAACTCCAGGATCTAAATCATCTAAACCAAGGAGGAGGAGATTCCTACCACCTAATGGTGAGGTAAGGTCATCCAATAGGGTTAAATACCTTGTTCAAAGGTTAACTTATGATTCATTCATTGCAAGACACTATGCATACATGAGTCAAGTTATAGCTTGTGAAGAACCTAGTTTTTTTTGAAGAAGAAAATAAGCATAGGGAATGGATTGAAGCCATGGAGGAGGAAGTCAAGGCACTTGAAGAAAATTATACTTGGTTATTGGTGCGGGGAACAAAGGACACGAAAGTCATTGGCAACAAATGGGTGTACAAGGTAAAGAGGCATGAAGATGGGAGCATCTCTAGGTATAAAGCAAGGCTGGTTGCCAAAGGTTTTGCTCAAAGCTATGGCATTGACTTTGAGGAAACATTCAGTCAAGTAGCTAAGATGTCCAACATAAGAAGTTTGATTGCAATTTCATCCTCAAAAGGTTGGAAGATGTACCCGTTGGATGTGAAGAATGCTTTCCTAAATGGAGAGTTTGAAGAGGTAGTATTCATGGAGCAGCCCCAAGGCTTTGAAGATAAGAGGTTTCCACATCATGTATGTAGGCTTAAGAAGGCTCTTTATGGACTCAAGCAAGCCCCAAGGGCTTGGAACCAAAGGGTTGTGGACTACTTGGTAAAATGTGGATACAATTAGAGTCATGGAGACCCACCACTCTTTGAGAAGAAGGAAGGTAGAAAATTTGTTTTTGTTTGTATCTATGTTGATGATTTGATCATTAAAGGGTATGATGAAGCCAACATCAAGGACATAAAGAGGAATCTTGGATGTGAGTTTGAAATCTCAGATCTAGGGGTTTTAAGGTACTTCCTTGGGATTGAAGTACTATATAAAGAGGAAGGTATATACTTGATGCAAAGGAAATACATTCTAGATCTTTTGAAGAAGTTTGGATTGTGTGATTGCAAGCCCATTTCAAATCCATTAGGAGTAAATGTTAAACAAAGAGCTCATGAAGGTGAAGAAGTGAAGGATGTGACTATGTATAGGTCAATAATTGGTTCTCTCTTGCATGCTACTATGACGAGACCAGATATTACACATGTAGTTGGAGTGTTATCTCAATTTTTATAGGCACCAAGAGTACCTCATCTTGTTGAAGCCAAAAGGGTACTTAGATACCTCAAAGGATCAGTGAATGAAGGTCTATATTATCCCAAGTGCATTACCACTTTATTAGAGAGAAGATCATGTCAAAACATGTCAAGGTGGAGCATGTCAATACAAAGGACCAATATGTAGATATGTTTACCAAATCATTGGATGGAGTAAAGCTACAACACTTCAAGACATGCATTGGAATGTGTCACAACCAGTTTTTCTATCCAGCCCTTTTCAGTGCTTGGGGGGTATGCCTTGTGGCACCCAATTGTGCGCAGCTATGAGGGGTACTAGTACTCCTCATACCAAGCTCTCATTGCCTTCTTCAACACGAGTTGCTAATTGAATATAAACATGTTCTGGCAATCTTCTTGGTGTCCCTCTTGTTGGTTTATGCATTTTGTGGGTTTGAACGTATCAAGTGGTAATCAGAGCAACGACCCTAAGGGAAGCCTTTGGATGGGTGGACTGTCACACCAGTGCTGGCAGTGCCATCTAACATCTCGGGCCCATCCGTGGGAAGTTCTTTGACATCGCAAGAGGTATTTTGCCCTCCCTCCCTCCCTCAAGCAAGGCACCCCCTTGCCCCCCCTCCTCAAGCAAGGCAACCCCTTCAGAATGAAGGACCAAGGCATTGCGACTTGTGGGGGAGTGTTGAAAATCAAGTCTCAATCATGCAAAAATGCTCAACCACGAGTTTTCAAGTGGAACAATCAAAACAGAGGACCCAAAGTCGTGGAATAAAGATAGAAGCTCCATCAAACGCAATCAAATTCAAATCTCATCAAATCAGCCACCAAAAAGTGCACCTACACTGATTGGTGGGTGGTTAGCTAGATTATAGGAAAAGTAAAACTCTATATAAGCATCATCACATCTTTGTTTCTTGATTTGTATGCATTCCAAGAGTTTCTCACTTAGTTTAGTGAAGTCATAAACTCCAGGAAGTAGCCTCCTTGCTTGCTTACCTCATTTTCTCATGATTTTGCTCCTCTCTATCTAGAAGTGTAGTTAGGATTTTCCAGATCTGATTGTACCAGATTGTAGAGCATTGTTGCTCTCTCATTGTACTCATTTTATTTGATTTCAAGCTTCATTTGGTCTCTCATATAGTTCCCTAAACTTTGCCAAAGTTTCAAGTTATTTGGCCAAGGGAGTTGTGAGAAATTACCAACTTTGTGAAGGTATATCTCTGCACATAGGCATGGAGTGTTGCAAATAGATAGCCTGCCTTGCAGAGGGTGTTTCTCCCAGCTGAAATATGCATTTTGGATGATTTAAAGCGTTTTGGGTAGCTCTTATAGTCTACTATAAGTCTGCAACGACATTGTCAAATTCACCCAACTTCTCTTAAGCCAACTCACATGAAAAACTAGGTGGCTATCTTCTAAAATTTGGAGCTAGTAAGCCATCTTTCCTATTCTCTTTAGCATTGTGAACGGTCCAAAATGCATTATATGAGATAGTTTTGGAAAATGTCCCATCTTCATGGTTTCAAAACTAAAGGGAACTCTAAGGCAGGCTTGCTCTCCTACCTCAGTTCATTTTGAGGATCAGCATAGGCTCTAGCTCTATCGTTAGCTCTCATAATGTTGTCTATCAAAAGCCTAAGCATATCATCCATCTATTCCAAAAATTCCATTAAAGCTTGTACTTTTCCATGCTACAACAATATTGCACAAGAGATCTTGGTTGAAACCCTTACATAAGCATAAATGGGCTATTTTGAGTGGAAGAGTGCTTGACACTATTATATACAAGCTCTACTATAGGTAAGTACAAATCCCAATCAATTGTCATTGATTCACATATAGCATGTCTTCAAGGGTTTTATTAACCCTTCCATCTACTCATTTGGATATGGATGCTTGGCAATGCTCATGATAAGTTTGGTATCCAAACTTTTGAAGACGAATCTTCAAAAGTGATTAGTATGTAGAAAAAAAATTATAAAAGAAAACCATAAAGTCTAGCTAATTATGGTGTCTTCATTGTACTATGTGTAGATCTTAGCTTTATTGATTTCTCATTTTGTGTATCAAGCACACAATCTAGGACATCCTTATAAAGTCAAAGCCAATAAAATTTCCTCTTAAACAAATCTTAAGTCTCTTAAACTCATGGGTGTCCTACACTAGGCATTTCATGATAGTCATAAAGAACTTTATCTCTCATCTTTAAGAATGGAGGGATGCACACCTTTGCTTATACAACAAATATCCATCATGGACACTGCAATTCTTCCACTTGAATCCTGTACATGTCCCACTCCATCCTCATTAAAAACCCATATATCTGGATCCCATTTCTCAATGGATTCCCAAATATTTGAATACGTGGGATACAAAATACACTTTCCTCTGATGGAATCAAGTAGGTCACTATTGATCTAAGTAAAAACTCAGTCCATTGAGCATAATCATGTAGCTAAGTTAATCAACCACTACATTAAACTTTCCATTCCTATACCTAAACTCATAATCAAACTCTTGAAAGGTCTCTACCATTGAGATTTATGAACTTTAAAGTCTATTTTATTAGAAATCCAATTAATGATCTCTTGACCAAACACTACTATGATTTTTGAACCATATAAATAACAACACCACTTCTTCAAAGCATGCACAATTTCATACAACCAAGTTTTAGTTTCCTACTCTTGAATGCCATTCGTTGACTATCTCGGACTAAAACCACTCCTATGGAAAAATCACTTGTGTCCATATCAAACACATAAGGATCATTAAGACATGACATCTACAAAACTAGAGCTATAGAAATTGGTACTTTCAACTTCGCCATACTTCATCTCTCTGATGAAAGACTTTTTATTTTCATTTATTCTTTTCCATCATTGGAACAATGATCTTACCATAATTCATAATGATTCATTGATAGAATTATGATAACCATAGGAAGATCTAAAGCTCTTCTAGGCTTTCTGGATATGACCATTCCATAATAGTCCATACTTTCTCAAGCTCCATTTGGATCTTATGTTTGGAGATGATATGTCCAAGATACATAACCTCTATTTTGAAACATTCGCACTTAAGAAAAAAGAGACAAATTAGATTAAATAAACATTGTGTATACAATAATGTACCATTTAGACTTAGGAAGGGAAGTACGCAAAATTTTATACAAGGGCCAAGCAGGGATACATGAGGCATGTCCAAGTATGGACACCTAATACATGACCAATATACAAAACCAATATTGGGGGGAATACAAAATGGGCCCTCAACTAGACATATTATAGGGGGGAGGCACAAGATGAGGCACAAAATGTTGAAAGTGTGAATTATGCAAGCTCTAGGTGGACATTGGGGGGGGGGTGTGTTAGATATGCTCAATGCCTCACCCTATGTAATACCGCCATTGTTCCATAACAATTTATTTTGTAAGGCCCCCATTATGAGGAGAATCCATGTGAGAGTGTTGGACATTGGTAGGCTCTTGACTTTGAGGTCAGATGAGGTCTAGAGTACATTGTAGATGAATAATTAGGAAGGTTACTTCTAAGCCATTGGATTTGGGATTGTTCGTGTGTAGGATCAACCTAAATCAAGGGCTAGAAACAAAAGTAGCTTTCTTAACTTGGGGAAGGGTATATTTGATGTGGGCCATTGGACCTAGACTTGATCCTAAGTGTGGATTAAGCAAGATCAAGGGCTACAAACAAATGGTTGTTGATCCTATCTTTCTACCATTGGATTTACCCCATAGATCAATGGCAGAGATTATTTTGGGCATGGATCAAGCTACCACGGCCCTAGAACATGGGTAGGCTGACTTAGGCTTGGAGGACCTTATAAGGATGGTTCCCTCCCCATGGAAGTCATGGAAGTCTTGTAGGTCATTGAAGACTAAGAGACATATACTCAAGGAGGCTCATGGAGAGTGTCATCCAAGGCTCGAGGATCTGAAGCATAACTTTCCAAGCTAGGAAAATATAGATGAGGGCATTATATACACAGAGGAGGAGTAAGGAGGAGCTATCAAGCCCACAACCCCTCTAGTCTCTTGTAAGTATGGACATAGTCTACTTGTAAGAGTTGTAACTCTTTGTTTACATATCCAATTCAAGAGATTTAAAGTGCACTCAATAGCTTATCTATATATCTTACTTTCACTAAGAGGGCATCTTGAAATCAGTTTTATGTGAAGAGAAATTTATGTATCTTTGTAACCCTAATTTTTGTATATCTACATAGTCTGTTTTGGATAGAGTTGTTGACTAATCTAAATAGATCCATTTGAGGTTTTCCATAGCGTTTTGGAAAGCTTATGTACCAAAATAAGTGTGGCTAAAAGCTCAAGTAATTTGGATTAGTGTAAGGTAGGTGAATCAAGTTTTTTTGTAGGGTAGCATAAAAGGTGTATGAAGGGACCTAGCTATTAGTGTGCAAATCTGAGGGATTAAATTCCATCAGTTGGGATCAGAGCAGGAAACATCCTTTGAAGACCCTAGGAGAAGGACACAAAATCTTGGGCATCAAGGCTAAGAGGTACATTTCAATATAACCCTAATTTCCCATTCATTATGGCATATCTAGGTCAAAAAGTGGAGTTGTTTGACAAAGACAACTATCAGCCATGGAGGTTCAGAGTCATGAACTACCTCATGAGCAAAGGGTTATGGACTATTATGTGTGAAGATAAAGGTAGGCCCAATGTGGATCCCAAAGATCCAAAGCTGATGAATCAAGAACTGAAGATGTTGAAGGATTGGGAGGAAAGGAATAGGAGAGCTATCTTCTACATATCATAGGTAATCTCTAACACTATGATTGGTCATATATTAGAGTTTGAGCATGCCAGAGATGTTTGGGAGGCATTAGAGAAGATATATGCCACTTCCACAAGAAGCAAAAAGATGCATATCAAGAATGAACTCCATTCTTTGAAGAAGGGTAGTGGTCAATCTATTGTTGACTACACCCTGAGGGTGAAGGAGTTGAGGGAGCAATTGGCATCCATTGGCTACAAAGTAGATGAGGATGACCTTTTGCAAATTACTCTCAATGGGACGAGAGGGGAAGACAAGTGGAAACCCCTCATTACTACCATCTTGTATAGAGATCCTCTATCAACTCTTGAGGAGTTGATCCCACACCTAGTGGCAGAAGAAGTTGCCATAGGAGACACATCCAAGAAAGATGGTCATTCAGAGGTCCTATATGCTAGCAAAGGCAAAGGCAAGAGTGATAAGAAGGGGAAATGAGGAAAAAGCAAGTGGAATTAGTCCAAGGAAGAAGATTTAGATTCAAAAGGAGATAGCAAGTCTATTTCAAAGATGACAAAAGCAAGAAGAAGGAGGAGCAAGGGAACTATGCTAACAACTCCAAAAAGGATGATGAGAAGGAGACCCTCCTAGCCATGAGACATGGCTACACTAGTGATCCCAAGGACACAAAGTGGTACATAGACTCTAGATGCTCTAATCACGTCATTTATTAAGGAATCTTTTGTTCATATGAAGGTCCCAAGCTCAAAAGGTTGTGTGGAGATAGGAGATAACACTGAGCATCCCATTACACATGTAGGAGATGTGAAGCTAGGTGACGGTAAATCTATCAAGACTCTTAAAGATGTGCTCCATGTTCCATCTATTTCCAAGAATTTTATCTTTGTAGGATAGATGGTGGAGAGAGGTATCTAGGTTATACTTGATGTAAAAATGTGCATGGGAGGCAATGTCATTGCCAAGGGAAGGAAAGAAGGAAGAATTTTCACACTAGATGTTGCTCCTAGACACAACAAGTTATGTGATGATTGGAAACAAAAGGATTGCAGAGATTGATCTTTGGCACAAGAGGATAGGACATATCAATATTCCCAAGTTAAAAAGCATGTGAAAAGCAGATTTAGTGCAAGGACTACCAAAACTTGAAGGCCAAGATCTACATAAGTTTTGTGATGCTTGTCAGCTAGGTAAGCAAGCAAGGAAGCCAGTTACAAAGAGTAAGTACAAATCCTCTAAGATCTTGGAGCTTATACACTCAGATGTATGGGGCCCTAATACAGAGGTATCATAGGGAGTAGCTACAAACTTTGTCACGTTCATTGATGACCACTCAAGAAAGGTATGACTATATGTTATCAAGCAAAAATCAGAGGTTTTTTCATATTTCCAAAAGCTTAGGTCCCTTGTTGAGAAAGAATGTGATGCACACATCAAGAAACTGAGGTCAGATGGAGGGGGAGAGTATTTCTCCTAGGAATTCACAAGGTACTTGTAGGAAAATGGCATAAAGAGGCACTTTACTTACAGGTACACTCTTGAACAAAATGGTATTGCAGAGAGGAAGAATAGGCATTTGGTTGAGATAGCTAGATGTCTCATAAATGAAGGTATGTTACCATTCTCTTATTAGCATGAGGCTGTGAATACAGCTTGTTACTTGATAGAAAGGGTTCCAATAGGTGGTGTGCACAAATTGAATCCACATGAAGTCTATTATGGCAAAGAAACCAACCATGGTGCATCTCAAGGTATTTGGATGTGTATGCTTTGTTCATGTTCCTAGTGAAGTGAGAAGAAAGTTAGAGCCGAAGAGTGAGAAATGTGTGCTCATTGGCTAATCAAATGAACAAAAAGGCTACAACCCTCTCTCAAAGAAGCTATATGTGTCAAGAGATGTTGTGTTTGATGAGTCAAGGTCATGGTATGGAGACAAGGGCAAGGCAAAGTCGGATGAAGAGGATCAAGAAGAGTATGCAGACTTTGATATACAGATTCAACCTCAGGAGTCAATCAAAATTAGTGAAGCAGAGGCTTCTACATCTAAGGTACACTCATATGATCACTCTTATACTTATGATTATGAAAGACCATCCCCTACTTTAAAGTATAGAAGGCTACAAGAGATAGACTATGACACTAGGGAAGCTCAAGAGGAGTTAGAAGAGGAAGAGTTTGAGGAGGTCATTACTCCTAGTTTAAAGATCAATAGACTCAAGAAGCAATATCCCAAAGGTCAAGAGAGGAGGTCTACAAGGAAGAAGGCACCCCCACAAAGGTATACAAATGGTTCTTTCATAGAAAAGCACTATGCATACATGATGAATGTCATTTCATATCAAGAGCCAGATTCTTATGAGGAAGCAAAGACCAAAGTAGAGTGGAGGAAGGCTATGTATGAAGAGTTCAAAGCTCTTAAGGAGAACAACACTTAGGAACTAGTATTGAAGAAGGAAGGAATGAAGATAGTCCAAAACAAGTGGGTGTACAAGACCAAGAGGAATGTAGATGGCAGCTTGGCAAGGTACAAGGCTAGACTAGTAGCCAAAGGCTTCACATAGACACAAGGGGTAGATTATGAGGAGAATTTTAGCCCTATGTCGAACAAGGCTACCATTAGAGCTCTCATAGCCCTATGTGCAACAAAGAGGTGGCCTATCTACCAAATGGACATAAACAATACTTTCTTGAATGGTGAGTTTCATGGAACAAACTCAAGGGTATGTAAACCCACAACATCCTACCCATGTTTGCAAGTTGAAGAAGGCCTTGTATGGCCTAAAGCAAGCCCCAAGGGCTTGGAATCAGAGGCTAGTGAACTTCTTGAAGAGATGTGGTTTCTCTCCAAGTGATGTAGAGCCATCCTTGTATATGAAGAGCAAATGATAGGATATGTTTGATATGCGTATATGTAGATGATCTCCTTGTGATAGGAGACGATGATTCATGCATAAGGACCATCAAAGAGAAGCTTGGAAGAGAGTTCAAAATCTCAGATGTAGGTACAAAGGACCAAGTTGCAGATATCTTCACCAAAAGCTTGGATATGATCAAGTTAACAAAGTTTTAAAAATCTATGAGCTTACTTGATATGGACACTACCAACTTAAGCTTGGGGAAGTGTTGAAAGTATGAATTATGCAAGATCTAGATGGACATTGAGGGGGGGGGGGTATTAGATATGCTCAATGGCTCACCCTTATGTAATACCACCATTGTTCCATAACACTCTATTTTGTAAGGCACCCATTATGAGGAGAAGCCATGTAATACCACCATTGTTCCATAACACTCTATTTTGTAAGGCACCCAATATGAGTGTGCAAATATGAGGGATTAAATTCCATCACAAAATAGGCAAGGAGACACGTATTCGTTGATGCAATCAGGAAGCCTAAGAGATTTGCTAATAATTAGGACTATTCTCATGAAGTGCATTTACTCAAAAGAGATCACATGGGAACATGTGCTTGTGAAGTTCTCATTCTATTTACCTTGGTTAAATGTAAAAGAAAAATATAAAAGAAGAATCTTGTGTTATTAGGGAGGCTAGTCCACAAATTTAGTTGATTGGAGTCCGATTCAAATCATGCCTAAACTATAGGATCACTTTTAGGTGAGAAAGATTCAAATTCAAGTTCAGAACTTGAGTATATATCTATTTAATCCTTAGCCACAGATAACCATCCCCATTACTGAGAGATCAAGCTACATTTATGAGCATACATTGTGCTCAATTCATGAAGAAGTAGTCCTCTACACTTACCATGTATCATATGTGCAATACAAAATACATTTTTAATCATTACATTGTGTAAGTTGTTCTCTACATGTTGTTGTAGTACACTCATGTACACAATGAACTTGTTCTATCTACTTGTCTCTGCATGAGTATTCGTTTTCTATACTTTTACTTGCGTTAGTTAGAAAAGAATGTCAAGTATCCACATATCAAGTTTCATTGTCATTCGTCTAATAGATCTTGAGATATCAAGTATCAAAGATGGCTATGTCTACATATCTTCTTGTTCTTGAAAAGTCGGGGTGACCCCCATACTTGTTAAATTCATTTCTTAGTGTATACCACAACTAAACTCATCAAACAACTTGCTTTAGTTATCAAATACTTCAATTAGATTTTTGCAAAAGCTCACCATTGGCATCGTTGGTTGTGCACGAGGGAGGAACTCAACGATCAAGGAAGATGGAGGTTCTCGGTATTTCCCCGGAGGTCACCCATCTGAGTACTATTCCCCAAAGCATACCTTGTCATCTGAGTCACCAAAGTCACTGTTGGCACCATTGGTTGTGCACGAAGGAGGACCTCAACGATCAAGGAAGACAGAGGTTCCCGGTACTTCTCAAGAGGTCACCCATCCTAGTATTGTTCCCCCCAGAGCTTGCTTAACTATGGCAATATATTGCCACTAAGCTACACTTTTGTGGTGCTTGAAGAAGGGGGAAGACTAAGGCTAACATTATTTTCAACAAGTTTTGGGCCCTCACACCAATAAGTGTCTCAATAAGTGCCATTTGACAGATCATGAATTGTACATCTATCATCCACAAATTTCACAACCAAGCCAATCTTGGCTAAAGCTAAAATTGACAACAGATTATTCTTGATCGTTGGTACAAATAAAGCATCCGACAATGTAAAAGAACTACCATGAGCAGTAGTCAGAATCATCTTACCAACTCCAATGATAGTATAAGAGGAGTTGTTGGTGCATGTGATAGTATTCCCTATAGGGGCAGACTCTAGTGAAGTGAAGAAATTGTGTTGCGAGGTAATATTTTTGGTTGCCCCACTATCAAAGTACCAAACACCTGAGTCTAGTGCAGACATACACTGTTCAAAAGAAGATGGGTCAAAACTACAAACAGTAGTAAACACCCATTCTTCATTCTGCACTAGATTAGCAGACCATGTTTTTGGTGTAGAGGCCTCTACAACAACCATTCTAGCCTCTTTTTTCTTTGCCTCTTTTGTAGCCAATTTTGGACAATTCTTTATGATATGATCATTTGCTTTATAGTACTTGCAAAAAAATTTCTACTTTTTTGTTTTCTTGTCATCTTTATCATCCTTCTTTGAGTGTGCAAAATTAGCAGATTTTTGCTTCTAGTAGAAAAGCTCCATTTACCTTTGCCCTTCTAACTAGCTAGGAAAGCTTGATTTGCAACACACATAATGGATGTGTTCTACCTAGACCGGTCTTCCTGCAATAGAACAGAGACTAACAGCTCAAATGTCAAGGCATTTGGATTGCCTTTCATCATCAAACTAAGAGTAGAATCAAAACTCTAGTATGAATTGGGAAGATCATTCAAAACGGTCTGTAGAAGTGAATTTTCAGGCAAGACTTCATCAATAGAAATCAAGTGTTCTTTAAAATCTTTGATCTTTGTTAGAAAACTTTCCATGGAGTCACCATTCATCTGCTTACTCTCCAACTATTTTGAGAGGTAAGCAACATGAGCCTCATTCCTTGCCTGGTATAGAGTGCTAAGTGTATCACAAGCATCCTTGACTATTCTACAAGAGCAAATGTGAGGAATAATGGAACATTTGAGAGACAAGGCTATCAATGCATGTGCTTGTGCATCTCTGTCATCCCAACAAATTTGCTCTACAGTAGGTGCACTAGGAATTGTAGCATGAATAGGAATATGAAAAATATCATCATCTTCAACACTATCTGCATCACCTTCAACAACTATGTTTGCAGGTGTAATAGGATGTTTTTCAACACCCTACACAATATTCCACAATCTTTTTGCAACCAATACATGATGCATCATATAAGACCATAATGGGTAATTGGTACCATCCAACTTATCCTCAACAGCTAACATACGGAATACATCACTGCTTTCAACCATGGCCATTGACTAAAATAGCTTGATGCAAAAAATTGACTGTATCTCAAAAAGTTGAACAAAACTACCCTATCAAGTTCTTCTAAACGTATAGTAGACTTCGAGATGCTTATATTGGACAATCGAAACTTGTATATATCTTTGGCACAAAAAGATGAAATAGCCTACATAAGCACTATGATAGTGTATTTGAAGGCCGAAATAAGCTTATATCACGATTTTGGCACCATAGAGCAAAGCAGTTTTGATCTCCTAATCACCCTGAGTATGCACACAACATTTCATGAATTCTGAGACTGTGAACGAAGAGGTGTCGATGGCACCCTAGATGAAGTGGCAACCTTCTCTGATACCAATTGTTGGAGTTCGAGGTCTATGGAAACATGCAAAAAACACAAGGAAGATGAAGAAGCTTGGAGCACAACACATAATACTGAATGTATTACCACTAGAATGTACAAAGATAAGTAACCCGTTAGGGCTATAGGCATATATACAAGAAGGGGGAAAAACACCTCCTAAAGAGGGAAAAAAGTGCCTCGGTGGTCCTAGTGTGTTCACACACATCACTACCTAAATATATCAACAACTTGGTCATCCTTCTTTGAGCCTTAGTGGTGTTTGGACTCTTCTTGCTCCATTATCATTCTATTCATTCCTCTACCATCATGGCATCAAAGGTATCAGTCACATCTGGTGGATCAGGGTCTAGTGCCAGTGTTCTGAGGAGGAACTATAACTTGCAGGGCAAAGACCATTTTGACATTCAAAAATTTGATGGCATAAACTTTGCTGTATGGAAGAATCAGATTAAAGATGTGCTAAATTAGAGGAGGCAATGGAAGCCAATAAATGGAATCTCGAATAAGCCTACTGACATGGATGGAGATGTTTGGGATGAGTAAGATGAAATGGCTAGGTCTACCATTCGATTGCACCTGGTAGATAATGTTTACTTTATAGTATTAGACCGTGAAAGTGCAAAGGATGTTTGGAAGAAGTTATGCAATACATATGAAAAAGAGATAGCATTAAATGAAGTGTATCTGATGAGAAAGTTATATGACCTTCGCATGAAGGACATAGATAGCATTGCTACTCATCTAAATGAGGTTGATGCTATATTCTCCTAGTTATAGGCTCATAAAATGGATATGGATAATGAAATGAAAGTAGTCTTGTTGTTATGCATCTTGCCATCGTCATGGGATTTATTTTTCATAGCTATTAGCAATAAGGTACTTGGTGGTAACCTAGTCTATGATGACATATGTGGAGCAACCTTGAGTGAGGAGATTTGTAGAAAATCTATGGTTGGCACTAAAAGTGGAGATGCACATAATGTTCATGTTTATTACCAAGGAAAGAATCAGTAATGTGACAGGAGAAAGAAGAAGGAAAAGAATGGCCAACAGAATAAGAGTAGAAGTAAATCAAAGAAGAGGGATATCGAATGCCATTATTGTCATAAGAAAGGACACATGAAGAAAGACTATTATGAATTAAAGAATGCTAAAGGTAAAGGATAATGTTGATGGGCATGTTAAACAACTACCTGCACCATCTACATCGACTGTGAAGATTGAAGAAATTAATGCTATTTGTGATGATGCTAATGTGTTGACACTTGATAGCACTGTGCCAATTGAGGCTCTTATGGCTGATTCTCTTTCCCACACATGACTGCTAGATTTTGGTGCTTTTCCTAGGTGACATCACACAGAGAATGACTCTCTAATTATGCAACAAAGTCTCATGGTACTGTTAGACTTGGTGACTCCAACTAGTGTGATGTTGTGGGGATTGAAGATGTGGTTGTGCAGTTCCTTGATGGTTCAATATTTACCATGCATAATGTACACCATGTACCTTAATTATCATGAAGTTTGATGTCAATTGGTCAACTTGATGACCTTGGTTACAATGTGGTCTTCTATGCTCAGTCCTTTCGCATATCAAAGGGCAATAAGGTTATTGCAAAAGGAAGAAAAGTTGTCTCACTTTATCGTGTATTTGTATCATAGAAAGAACAATTGTTAGCTATTACTGAACAGCCTATGGCTTGTGTGTGGCATGGTGGATTGGGCCATATATCACGTAGTGGAATGGAAAATCCTTCTCGTTCTGGCTACTTACATGTGCTATCTTTCTCTGATTTCTCATTTTGTGAGCATTGTCAATATGGAAAGCAAACTAGGAATGTGCACAAGATGCCTATTAACTCTTAAGTTCAGCCTTTAGATCTCATTCATACAAATGTGTGTGGTCCTATGCCCACAAGCTCACTAGGTGGTCCTCTTTATTTTGTCACTTTTATAGATGATGCTACTAGAAAAGTCTGGGTATATCCTATCAAAGCAAATGATGAGGTATTCCCTAGTTTTAGAGAATGGCTTGCTTGAGTTGAGATTGAAAAAAGAAGTACACTTAAGGATTTATGTTCAAATGATGGGGGTGAGTATACCCCACATGAATTCAACCTTTTCTATCAATCTAGAGGAATTTGTAGAGAGTTTATAGCTCCGTATACCCCAATACAGAATGGTGTAACCAAAAGTATGAATAAAATTATTCAAGATAGAGTAGTTTCTATGTTGCATCATGCAAACCTTTCACACAAATTTGGACAGAAGAAATATTGATTAGAGTTCATGTGATTAACCTTTCACCTCGAATAGCCAAAGATATGAAAGTGGCACAAGATTTATGGACAGAAAAGCCACCATATTATGATCATCTTCAAGTTTTTTGGTGTGAATCATATGTTCATATACCCAAGAATCATAGACAAAAGTTGGACCATAATTCAATGAAATGAAATTTTTCTTGGATATGGTCAAGAAGGAAAATTTGGATATCGCTTATGGGATCCTCAAACATGATCAATGATTAGAAGTAGTGATGTCATTTTCAATGATTTTGAGATGCATAAACAACCCATTAAGGAGGTTGAAGTGAGAAGAGTGGTTTTTGAGGATACTAGTCCTCCAGTTAGCATGCATAAAAATGTTGCACATAGGGATATTGAAGAGAATGTTTGATCAGATCAGACTACAAATGTTCCTATTCAACAATCATTGAGGCACTCTACACGTGTCTCACATCCACCTGATAGATATGTTCTAGGTTTGGATTTTGTTATGCTAACGGATGCTGGTGAGCCTTCTTGCTACAAAGAGGCTATGCAAACAATACATCATGTCAAATGGGAGCGTGCCATGAAGAATGAGTTGGATTCTATTCACAAGAATGGTACTTGGGATTTAGTACCTTTGCCAAAGGGAAGGAAAGCTTTACCACGTAAATGGGTGTTGGAACTCAAGGTCAAGCATAAAATATGGAAGCACATCAAAGAAGTGGACATAGAAGAAGAGAGAGCAAGTAGGGAGCTCCAAGAAGTGTACGTCAAATTTTCAGAAGAATCCCCTACAGAAATAATGATTTTAATCACTAAAAACCATTGTAAATACCATTTTCTATTTTTGTAACTCCATTTTGTTCAAGCCGAGGAGTCCTTGAGCTTGAGGAGTATTAGAACTATCATCCTACCAATTTTCATAATTTTTAGACTTTGTTTGAGCCCTCAAATAAGCCTTGGAACCTAATTTTTAACTTTCTGGGAAGGAGTTGGGAAGTGAAAGGGAGAGCAAGCGCCTATGCTTTTTCAGAATTTTCTGCACATACGGAGCTCGCCATTGCTAGACGCTCAGAAATTCGAAGTTCGTGCCAAGAAACACGATTCTGTGATGAAAATCACGATTTTGTGAAAAATTCAAATTTTTTGAAAATCACGATTTTCTTTTTCATGCCTAAAAGCTCTTTGAAGGAAACAAGATTCTGAGGTCATTCTCAGAATCACAATTCTCTAGTTGTGCTCAAAATCACGATTCTCTAAGTTTTTCAAAAACACGATTCTTTGGTCACCCTTAGAAGCGTGATTTCTTTTTGGCGATTCTCAAAAAATACGATTCTGAGCAAGAACACGATTCTGGGGTCATTCTCAGAATCGCGATTCTGTGCTTGTGCTCAAAATCACGATTCTCACAAATCACGATTTTCAGCAAAAAAAAAGATTGTGATCAAACACGATTCTCTGTTGGCAATCACGATTTTCAAAAACACGATTCTCTGTTGGCAAGCGCGATTTTCAAAAACACGATTTTCAAGCTCGACTCAGCATCACGATTGTCTCACAACATTGCGATTGTCTAGTCTTCAAAATCGCGATTTTCGTAGGTGCTCAGCATCGCGATTCTCTTGAATTCTCAACATCTCAATTCTCTTGAATTGACAGCATCGCGATTCTCTTGATTTCTCAGCATCACGATTCTCTTGAATTCACAGCATCTCGATTCTCTTGATTTCATAACATCATGATTCTCTGGAATTCAGAGCATCGCGATTCTCTTGAATTCACAGCATCACGATTCTCTTGAATTCACAGCATCGCGATTCTCTTGAATTCACAGCATCACGATTCTCTTGATTCACAGCATCGCGATTCTCTTGAATTCAGAGCATCGCGATTCTCTTGATTCACAGCATCGCGATTCTCTTGAGTTCACAACATCGTGATTCTCTTGATTTCACAGCATTGCGATTCTCATGATTTCACAAAATCGCGATTTTCACACAAAATCATGATTTTTTTATAAGTGCTTGTTTCCCTATTTTGACCCTCAGGAGCCTGATTTGACATAACTTTTTCATCCAAAGTCCATTTTTTGAGCTCTATAGCTCGCTGGAAAGCTCGTAGTTTGATGTCAATTGGTCAACTTGATGACTGTGGTTACAATGTGGTCTTCTATGCTTAGTCCTTTTGCATATCAAAGGGCAATAAGGTTATTGCAAAAGGAACTTGTCTCACTTTATCGTGTATTTGTATAATAGAAACAACAATTGTTAGCTAATACTGAACAGCCTATGGCTTGTGTTTGGCATGGTGGCTTGGGCCATATATCACGTAGTTGAATGGAATATCTTTCTCGTTCTGGCTAGTTACATGTGCTATCTTTCTCTGATTTTTCATTTTGTGAGCATTGTCAATATGGAAAGCAAACTAGGAATGTGCACAAGATGCCTATTAACTCTTCAGTTTAGCCTTTAGATATCATTCATACAAATGTGTGTGGTCCTATGCGCACAAGGTCACTAGGTGGTCCTCTTTATTTTGTCACTTTTATAGATGATGCTACTAGAAAAGTCTGGGTATATCCTATCAAAGCAAATGATGAGGTATTCCCTAGTTTTAGAAAATGGCTTGCTTGAGTTGAGATTGAAAAAGGAAGTAAGCTTAAAGATTTACTCAGATGATGGGGGTGAGTATACCCCACATGAATTCAACCTTTTCTATCAATCTAGAGGAATTTGTAGAGAGTTTATAGCTCGGTATACCCCAATACAGAATGGTGTAACCAAAAGTATGAATAAAACTATTCAAGAGAGAGTAGTTTCTATGTTGCATCATGCAAACCTTTCACACGGATTTTGGATAGAAGAAATATTGATTAGAGTTCATGTTATTAACCTTTCACCCCGAATAGCCAAAGATCTGAAAGTGGCGCAAGATTTATGGATAGAAAAGCCACCATATTATGATCATCTTAATGTTTTTGGGTGTGAATCATATGTTCATATGCCCAAGAATCTTAGATAAAAGTTGGACCATAATTCAAACAAATGCATTTTTCTTGGATATGGTCAAGAAGGAAAATTTGGATATCGCTTATGGGATCCTCAAACATGATCAATGATTAGAAGTAGTGATGTCATTTTTAATGATTTTGAGATGCATAAACAACCCATTAAGGAGGTTGAAGTGAAAAGAGTTGTTTTTGAGGATAGTAGTCCTCGAGTTAGCATGCATAAAAATGTTGCACATAGGGACATTCAAGAGAATGTTTGCTCAAATCAGACTACAAATGTTCCTATTCAACAATCATTAAGGCAATCTACATGTGTCTCACATCCACCTGATAGATATGTTCTAGGTTTGGATTTTGTTATGCTAACGGACGTTGGCTCTTCTTGCTAGAAAGAGGCTATGCAGACAATAGATCATGTCAAATGGGAGCGTGCCATGAAGAATGAGTTGGATTTTATTCACAAGAATGGTACTTGGGATTTAGTACCTTTGCCAAAGGGCAGGAAAGCTTTACCACGTAAATGGGTGTTGGAACTCAAGGTCAAGCATAAAACATGGAAGCACATCAAAGAATGGACATAGAAGAAGTGAGAGCAAGTAGGGAGCTCCAAGAAGTGTATGTCAAATTTTTAGAAGAATCCCCTACAAAAATAATGATTTTCATCACTAAAAACCATTGTAAATACCATTTTCTATTTTTGTAACTCCATTGCCCTAGAACCTAATTTTTAACTAGGTCGGACACTAGGTCTGGACATGTCCAAAATTAGTCCAAAAACTATAAAAAGAGCTAGAGAGCTCATTTTTGATGTTACCTTGTTAGAGAATAGAGCTTTTGTAAGAGAACTCTTTTGCAATCAAAGCTTTCCATTGTTCCTCTCTTTTTTGATCTTACCTTGTGCACGTGTGTGTATGTGTGTGCATGTTTGTGTGCTTTCACTCATGCACTTGTGCCTTCACTTGCTTGTGGTCTTCATATCGGTCCTCACGTCTCCACGGATTGACAAGTAAAGGAGGTGGTGCTTATTCTTGAGCTACATCAAATTTTTGCGCCGTTGTTGGGGAGAGAGCTTCGAGGACGAGCGTTGTGATGGTAAGATCGTAGATTTGCGACATTGGAAAGTAAAAAAACTGTCATTTCTGTTATTTTTCTAATTTTTCTTCTTCATCTTCATCATCAGCATCATCTCCATCTTCATCCATCTTCATCTTCATAGAAATTTCTTGTTTTTTAGTGCATTTTCACCATTTTCATATCATTTTTCATGCATTATTGTGTGGGAAAGAGTTAGGAAGCGCCTGTGTTTTTTCATGATTTTTTGCACATACGGAGCTCGCCATTGCTGTGTGCTCAGAAATTCAAAGTTCCCGCCAAAAAACACAATTCTATGAAAAATTTAAATTTTTTGAAAATCACGATTTTCTATTTCCCGCCTAAAAGCTCTTTGAAGGAAACATGATTCTGAGGTCATTCTCAGAATTGCGATTCTCTAGTTGTGCTCAGAATCCCGATTCTCTAAGTTTTTCAAAAACACGATTCTCTAGTTACCCTCAGAAGCGTGATTTTTTTTGGCGATTCTCAAAAAATACGATTCTGAGCAAGAACACGATTCAGGTGTCATTCTCAAAATCGCGATTCTGTGGTTGTGCTCAAAATCATAATTTTCACAAATCACGATTTTCAGTCAAAAACGCGATTGTGATCAAACACGATTCTCTGTTAGCAATCACGATTTTCAAAAACACGATTCTCTATTGGCAATCACGATTTTCAAAAACACGATTTTCAAAAACATGATTTTCAAGCTCGACTCACCATCGTGATTGTCTCACCGCATCGCGATTGTCTAGTCTTCAGAATCGCGATTTTGATAGGTGCTCAGCATCGTGATTCTCTTGAATTCTCAGCATCGTAATTCTCTTGAATTCACAGCATCACGATTCTCTTGATTTCTCAGCATCGCGATTCTCTTGAATTCACAACATCCCGATTCTCTTGATTTCACACCGTTGCGATTCTGTCGAATTCACAGCATCACGATTCTCTTGAATTCACAGCATCGTGATTCTCTTGAATTCATAGCATTGTGATTCTCTTGATTCACAGCATTGTGATTCTCTTGAATTCACAGCATCACGATTCTCTTGAATTCACAACATCGCGATTCTCTTGATTCACAACATTGCGATTCTCTTGAGTTCATAGCATCGCGATTCTCTTGATTTCACAGCATCATGATTCTCATGATTTCACGAAATCATGATTTTCACACAAAATCGTGATTTTTTCATAAGTGCTTGTTTCCCTGTTTTTACCTCGAGGAGCCTGATTTGACATAACTTTTTCAACCAAATTCCATTTTCTGAGCTCTATAGCTCATTAGGAAGCTCGTAGTTTGATGTCAATTGGTCAACTTAATGACCTTGGTTACAATGTGGTCTTCTATGCTCAGTCCTTTCGCATATCAAAGGGCAATAAGGTTATTGCAAAAGGAAGAAAAGTTGTCTCACTTTATCGTGTATTTGTATCATAGAAAGAACAATTGTTAGCTATTACTGAACAACCTATGGATTGTGTTTGGCATGGTGGCTTGGGCCATATATCACGTAGTGGAATGGAAAATCTTTCTCGTTCTCGCTACTTACATGTGTTATCTTTCTCTGATTTTTCATTTTGTGAGCATTGTCAATATGGAAAGCAAACTAAGAATGTGCACAAGATGCCTATTAACTCTTCAGTTCAGCCTTTAGATCTCATTCATACAGATGTGTGTGGTCCTATGCCCACAAGGTCACTAGGTGGTCCTCTTTATTTTGTCACTTTTATAGATGATGCTACTAGAAAAGTCTGGGTATATCCTATCAAAGCAAATGATGAGGTATTCCCTAGTCTCAGAAAATGGCTTGCTTGATTTGAGATTGAAAAAGGAAGTAAGCTTAAGGATTTATGTTCAGATGATGGGGGTGAGTATACCCCACATGAACTGAACCTTTTCTATCAATCTAGAGGAATTTGTAGAGAGTTTATAGCTCTGTATACCCCAATACAGAATGGTGTAACCAAAAGTATGAATAAAACTATTCAAGATAGAGTAGTTTCTGTTGATATATTTAGGTAGTGATGTGTGTGAACACTCTAGGACCGCCGGGGCACTAATCTCCCTCTTTAGGAGGTTTTTTTCCCCCGGCTTGTATATACGCCTATTGCCCTAATGGGCTACTTATCTTTGTACATTCTCTAGTAATACATTCAGTCTTGTGTGTTGTGCTCCAAGCTTCTTCTTCTTCCTTGTGCTATTCGCGTGCTTCCGCAGACGTCTAACTCCAACAATTGGTATCAGAGCAGGTCGTTGCTTCTTCTAGGGCGCCGTCGACACTCCTCCGTTTGCAGTCTCAGATTCGCACAAAATTTGGTGCCGAAATCGCGATCTGAGCTCGTTTCGGCCTCCGAACGCACTATCGCAGTGCTTGTGCAGGCTATTTCGTCCTTTTGTGCCAAAGGTATATACTAGTTTCTGTTCACCAGCTTAAGCGTCTCGAAGTCTGCTACAGGTCTAGCAGAACTCGTCTGGGCAGTTCTGTTCAACTTTTTTAGATACAGTCAATTTTCTGCATCAAGGTATTTTAGTCACCGGCCATGGCTGAAAGCAGTGATGTATTCCGTATGTTGGCTGTTGAGGATAAGTTGGATGGTACCAACTACCCATTATGGGCTTATATGATGCGACATGTACTGGTTGCAAAAGGATTGTGGAACATTGTGCAGGGTGTTGAAAGACGTTCTGTTACACCTGTAACGACAGGTACTGCAAATACAGGTGTTGGAGCTGATGAAGATGGTGTCGAAGATGATATTCCGCAGATTCCTGTTCGTGCTGCTGTTTCTGTTGCACCTACTGCAAAGCAGATTCGTTGGGATGGCAGAGATGCCCAGGCACATGCATTGATAGCTTTGTCTGTCAAACGTGCCATTATTCCTCACATTCGCTCTTGCAGAACAGCAAAGGATGCTTGGGATACACTTACCACTTTGTACCAGGCTAGGAATGAGGCTCGTGTTGCTTACCTCCGAAAACAGTTGGAGAGTGAGCACATGAATGAAGGTGACTCGATGGACAGTTTTCTTACAAAGATCAAAGACCTGAAGGAACAATTGATTTCTGCTGATGAGGTTATACGAGATAGCTCACTTGTGCAGACCGTTCTGAATGGCCTTCCTGATTCATATCAGAGTTTTGCCTCTACTCTTCGATTGATGATGAAAGGCAATCCGAATGCCTTGTCATTTGAGGAATTAGTCTCTGTTCTGTTGCAGGAAGATCAGTCCAGGCAGAACAGGTCCATTATGCGTGTTGCAGATCAAGCTTTCTTGGCTAGTCAGAAGGGCAAAGGAAAATGGAGCTCTTCTACTAGTAAGCAGAAATCTGCAAATGCTGCACAATCGAAGAACCAGGATAAAGATGAGAAGAAATCAGAAAAGCAGAAATTGTTCTGCAAGTACTGTAAAGGAAATGATCATATTATAAAGAACTGTCCAAAACTGGCTGCTAAAGAGGCAAAGAAGAAAGAGGCTGGAATGGTTGTTGCAGAGGCCTCTACACAAAAAACAGAGTCTGCAAATCTTGTGCAGGAAGAAGAATGGGCGTTTACTACTGACTGCAGTTTTGACCCATCTTCTCATGATCAGTGCATGTCTGCAGTAGACTCAGATGTTTGGTACTTTGACAGTGGGGCAACCAAACATATTACCTTGTAGCGTAGTTTCTTCTCTTCACTCGAGCCTGCCCCTACAAGGAATACTATCACATGCGCCAATAACTCCTCTTATCCTGTTATGGGAGTTGGTAAGATCATTCTGACTACTGCTGATGGTAGTTCTTTCACTTTGTCAGATGCTTTATTTGTGCCAGGGATCAAAAAGAACCTGTTATCAGTTTCTGCATTAGCCAAGATTGGCTTGGTTGTGAAATTCGTTGATGACAGGTGTACAGTCCATGATCTCTCAACTGGCGATGTGATTATTGCTTCTGGCATTTTATGTCGTGGGCTGTATAAGCTCATAGACTATGAAAAATCTGTGAATGATTTGGCATGTGCAGTTCATGATTCTCAGGCTATGTCAGATGCAAAGCTTTGGCATGCATGCTTTGGTCATCTGAATTTTGCTAGTTTGTTACGCCTGCAGAAATCTGAAATGGTGTCCTCTTTGCCCAAACTTGAGGCACCTGGAAAGCATGTTTGTGAAGGCTGTATTTTGGGCAAAATGCAGCGTTCTTCCTTTCCAAAAGATGGTTCAGTTCGGGCTATGCAGAAATTGCAGCTTGTACATAGTGATGTCTGTGGTCCTATGCAGACACCCTCTTTTGGAAATTACCTTTACTTCGTGACTTTCATTGATGATTTTTCCAGGCATGCATGGGTATATCCACTCAAAGCAAAGTCTGAAGTGTTCATGTGCTTCAAACAGTTTTTGGTTTTGGCTGAAAATCTGTCAGCATGTAAAATGGGCACCCTCCGTTCTAATCGAGGGGGGGAATATATGTCTTCAGATTTTAATGCATTTCTGGCTGAACGTGGGATAAAACACCAGTGTACAGTGCCGTATACACCTCAACAGAATGGAGTTGCTGAACGAAAGAACAGGTCACTCATGGAGATGGCGAGGTGCATGGTCAAAAGTCAGGCTTTACCACATAGTTTCTGGCTTGAGGCTGTCATGTGTGCAGCATATGTACTGAACAGGTGTCCCACGAAAGCGTTGCAGTCTATCACTCCATATGAGGCTTGGCATGACCGCAAGCCATCTGTTGCTCATCTGCGTGTTTTTGGTTGTTTGGCATATGCATTAGTGCCTGAACAACATCGCAGAAAATTGGATGATAAGGCAGTAAAATGTATTTTTGTTGGGTACAGTTCTGAAAGTAAAGGCTATCGTCTGTATCATCCACAGACTAAACGCATTCTGGTTAGCCATGATGTTGTCTTTGTGGAAGATGCTATTTAGCCATTGCTTTCATGTACTAAGGAGACATCTGTTAGCTCCAAAGACATGTATGATACTTTGATGCCTCTTTTTACAGGTGGACAGGCTAGCGCTGGTCCTAATGAGGCAACTTCTCAGCCTTTGCAGGCTTCATATGAGGATGCAGATCATTCCATTTCTGATGTAGATCATTCCATTTCTGATGCAGATTTACATGATGCACTTGTTGATGAGAGAGCTGATATTGAACAGGCAAAAACTATGCCAAAATGGCTGGTGCAGACTTTGCGTGACAGCAAATTAGATGCACCTTTGTCATATCGTACTCGTTCAGGCTCTCATAGTACCTCCTTTGCATAAGATTGCTATGCTATGGCTGCATCTAGTCTCTGTGATGAGAATGAGCCTGTTTCTTTTGATGAAGCACAAAATTCAAAAAATTGGATGGCTGCTATGCAATCTGAATATGATGCTATAATGAAGAATGGTACATGGTCTTTATGTGACTTGCCTCCTGGCAAGAAGGCCATTGGCACTAAGTGGGTATACAAGCTGAAGCGTAAACCTGATGGTACAGTTGACAGGTATAAGGCTAGGCTTGTTGCAAAGCGTTATGCACAGGAAAGAGGCATTGATTTTGATGAGACCTTTGCACCTACATGCCGTATGACTACTGTTCGGAGCATTTGTGCACTTGCAGCCCATCATGGTTGGAATGTACATCAGTTGGACATTAAAACAACATTTCTGAATGGTGACTTGCATGAAGAAGTGTATGTTTTTCAGCCCCGTGGCTTTGTGCAGAAAGGGCATGAAAACCAGGTGTGCAGGTTAAAGAAGGCGTTATATGGTTTAAAGCAAGCACCACGTGCTTGGTATGAGAAAATACATGCCTATCTGATTGCACATGGTTTTGAGAACAGTCCAACTGAAAGCACCTTATATGTTAAGCGTGCTAATGATGTGCTTTTGATCATTGTTGTCTATGTAGACGACATGCTGCTCACTGGTCCTCTTGAGAAGCATATTGCTGATTTCAAGGCTGATTTGCATGCCTCATTTGAGATGTCTGATTTGGGGCATTTGCATCACTATTTGGGCATTCAGTTTATGCAAGTTGATGGTGGAATGGCTTTGTGTCAAACGAAATATATTGACACATTATTGCAGCGTTTTGGCCTTGAAGACTGTAAGCCTATTGCCACTCCTATGGAGACAGGTTTACGATTGAGTCTTCATGATGCTGGAGATGCATTTGATGCTGTTCTCTATCAGCAGGCTGTTGGATGCTTGATTTACTTATGCATTACTCGGCCAGATATTCAGTTTGCTGTCTCACAGATGAGCAGGTTTATGCATTGCCCAGGAGTCACGCATTGGAAAGCGGTTAAGCACATCTTTCGTTACTTGAGTGGTACTCGGCTACTTGGGTTGTTTTATCCCAAGGGGGGATCACTACCGCCAGATTTGCATGCTTTTTCTGACTCAGATTGGGCTAGTTGCTATGACACTCGTGTGTCCACCAGTGGTTTTTGCTTCATGCTTGTAGCTCATGTATATCTTGGTTGAGCAAGAAGCAGCCTACTGTGGCCACTTCCAGTTGTGAGGCTGAGTACAGGGCAGCTTTCACAGCGACTGTTGAGTGTGTGTGGCTCAGACGCCTTATGGCTGATTTGGGTGTTGGCTAGTCTTCTTCCACCACCATCTTCACTGACAGTCAGCGCATTGGCAGTTGCGAGGAACCCTGTGTTCCATGCTCGCACTAAGCACATTGAGGTGCATTATCACTATGTCAGGGAGAGGTTCTCTGCTGGGGAGATCAGCTTGGCATATGTGCCCACGCAGGAGAACATTGCAGACCTTTTCACGAAGGCTCTGCCTAGGGAGAAGTTTGAAGCTTTCCGCAAAGCTTTGGGCTTACTTCCTTTTGTGGAGTGATTTCCACATAGCTCGGCACTTCCTTATACATGAGTGCCAGCTCCTTGTTCACCGCATCACTCCCAGGGGGGATTTGTTGATATATTTAGGTAGTGATGTGTGTGAACACTCTAGGACCGCCGGGGCACTTTTTTTCCTCTTTAGGAGGTTTTTTCCCCCCGGCTTGTATATACGCCTATTGCCCTAATGGGCTACTTATCTTTGTACATTCTCTAGTAATACATTCAGTCTTGTGCGTTGTGCTCCAAGCTTCTTCTTCTTCCTTGTGCTGTTCGCGTGCTTCCGCAGACGTCTAACTCCAACAGTTTCTATGTTGCATCATGCAAACCTTTCACATGGATTTTGGACTGAAGAAATATTGATTAGAGTTCATGTGATTAACCTTTCACCTGGAATAGCCAAAGATCTGAAACTGGCACAAGATTTATGGACAGAAAAGCCACCATAATATGTTCATCTTCAAGTTTTTGGGTGTGAATCATATGTTCATATACCCAAGAATCTTAGACAAAAGTTGGACCATAATTCAAAGAAATGCATTTTTCTTCGATATGGTAAAAAAGGACAATTTGGATATCACTTATGGGATTTTCAAACATGATCAGTGATTAGAAGTAGTGATGTCATTTTCAATGATTTTGAGATGCATAAACAACCCATTAAGGAGGTTGAAGTGAGAAGAGTGGTTTTTGAGGATACTAGTCCTCTAGTTAGCATGCATAAAAATGTTGCACATAGGGATGTTCCACAAAATGTTTGATCAGATCAGACTACAAATATTCCTATTCAACAATCATTGAGGCACTCTACACGTGTCTCACATCCACCTGATAGATATGTTATAGGATTGGATTTCGTTATGCTAACGGATGCTGGTGAGCCTTCTTGCTACAAAGAGGCTATGCAGACAATACATCATGTCAAATGGGAGCATGCCATGAAGAATGAGTTGCATTCTATTCACAAGAATGGTACTTGGGATTTAGTACCTTTGCCAAAGGGCAGGAAAGCTTTACCATGTAAATGGGTGTTGGAACTCAAGGTCAAGCATAAAACATGGAAGCACATCAAGGAAGTGGACATAGAAGAAGAGAGAGCAAGTAGGGAGCTCCAAGAAGTGTATGTCAAATTTTCAGAAGAATCCCCTACAAAAATAGTGATTTTCATCACTAAAAACCATTGTAAATACCATTTTCTATTTTGGTAACTCCATTTTGTTCAAGCCGAGGAGTCCTTGACCTTGAGGAGTATTAGAACTATCATCCTACCAATTTTCATAATTTTTAGACTTTGTTAGAGCCCTCAAATAAGCCCTGGAACCTAATTTTTAACTAGGCCGGACACTAGGTCTGGACCGCAACAAAACTAGTCCAAAAACTATAAAAAACATCGCAATTCTCTTAAATTCATAGCATCCCGATTCTCTTGATTCACAGCATCGCGATTCTCTTGAGTTCACAGCATCGCGATTCTCTTGATTTCACAGCATTGTGATTCTCATGATTTCACAAAATCGTGATTTTCACACAAAATCGTGATTTTTTCATAAGTGCCTCTTTCCCTGTTTTGACCCCCAGGAGCCTGATTTGACATAACTCTTTCATCCAAAGTCCATTTTTTGAGCTCTAGAGCTCGTTGGAAAGCTCGTAGTTTGATGTCAATTGGTCAACTTGATGACCTTGGTTACAATGTGGTCTTCTATGCTCAGTCCTTTCCCATATGAAAGGGAAATAAGGTTATTGCAAAAGGAAGAAAAGTTGTCTCACTTTATCGTGTATTTGTATCATAGAAAGAACAATTGTTAGCTATTACTGAACAACCGATGGCTTGTGTTTGGCATGGTGGCTTGGGCCATATATCACGTAGTGGAATGGAAAATCTTTCTCCTTGTCGCTACTTACATGTGTTATCTTTCTCTGACTTTTCCTTTGTGAGCATTGTCAATATGGAAAGCAAACTAGGAATGTGCACAAGATGCCTATTAACTCTTCAGTTCAACCTTTAGATCTCATTCATACAGATGTGTGTGGTCCTATGCCCACAAGGTCACTAGGTGGTCCTCTTTATTTTGTCACTTTTATAGATGATGCTACTAGAAAAGTCTAGGTATATCCTATCAAAGCAAATGATGAGGTATTCCCTAGTTTTACAAAATGGCTTGCTTGAGTTGAGATTGAAAAAGGAAGTAAGCTTAAGGATTTATGTTGAGATGATGGGGGTGAGTATACCCCACATAAATTCAACCTTTTCTATCAATCTAGAGGAATTTCTAGAGAATTTATAGCTCCGTATACCCCAATAGAGAATGGTGTAACCAAAAGTATGAATAAAACTATTCAAGATAGAGTAGTTTCTCTGTTGCATCATGCAAACCTTTCACACAGATCTGGACAGAAGAAATATTGATTAGAGTTCATGTGATTAACCTTTCACCTCAAATAGCCAAAGATCTGAAAGTGGCACAAGATTTCTGGACAGAAAAACCACCATATTATGATCATCTTCAAGTTTTTGGGTGTGAATCATATGTTCATATACCCAAGAATCTTAGACAAAAGTTAGACCATAATTCAAAGAAATGCATTTTTCTTGGATATGGTCAAGAAGGACAATTTGGATATCGCTTATGGGATCCTCAACCATGATCAGTGATTAGAAGTAGTGATGTCATTTTCAATGATTTTGAGATGCATAAGCAACCCATTAAGGAGGTTGAAGCGAGAAGAGTGGTTTTTGAGGATACTAGTCCTCCAGTTAGCATGCATAAAAATGTTGCACATAGGGATGTTCAAGAGAATATTCGATCAGATCAGACTACAAATGTTCCTATTCAACAGTCATTGAGGCACTCTACACGTGTCTCACATCCACCTGATAGATATGTTCTAGGTTTGGATTTTGTTATGCTAACGGATGCTGGTGAGCCTTCTTGCTACAAAGAGGCTATGCAGACAATACATCATGTCAAATGGGAGCGTGCCATGAAGAATGAGTTGGATTCTATTCACAAGAATGGTACTTGGGATTTAGTACCTTTGCCAAAGGGCAGGAAAGATTTACCAGGTAAATGGGTATTGGAACTCAAGGTCAAGCATAAAACATGGAAGCACAACAAAGAAGTGGACATAGAAGAAGAGAGAGCAAGTAGGGAGCTTCAAGAAGTGTATGTCAAATTTTCAGAAGAATCCCCTACAAAAATAGTGATTTTCATCATTAAAAACCATTGTAAATACCATTTTCTATTTTTGTAACACCATTTTGTTCAAGCCGAGGAACCTAATTTTTAACTAGGCCAGACACTAGGTCTGGACATGGCCAAAACTAGTCCAAAAACAATAAAGAGAGCTAGAGAGCTCATTCTTGAGGTTAGCTTGTTAGAGAATGGAGCTTTTGTAAGAGAACTCTTTTGCAATCAAAGCTTTCTATTGTTCCTCTCTTTAATCTTACCTTGTGCACGTGTGTGTGTATGTGTGTTCTTGTTTGTGTGCTTTCACTCATGCACTTGTGCCTTCACTTGCTTGTGGTCTTCATACTGGTCCTCACATCTCCGCGGATTGAAAAGTAAAGGAGGTGGTGCTTATGCTTGAGCTACACCAAATTTTGGCACCGTTGCCGGGGAGAGAGCTTCGAGGACGAGTGTTGTGATGGTAAGATTGTAGATTTGCGAAGTTGGAAGGTAAAAAAAACTGTCATTTCTGTTATTTTTCTAACTTTTCTTCTCCATCTTGATCATCATCATCATCTCCATCTTCATCCATCTTTATCTTCATAGAAATTTCTTGTTTTTTAGTGCATTTTCACCATTTTCATACCATTTTTCATGCATTATTGTGTGGGAAGGAGTTAGGAAGTGCAAGGGAGAGCAAGCGCCTGTGTTTTCTCATGATTTTTTGCACATATGAAGCTCCCCATTGTTGTGTGCTCATAAATTCGAAGTTCCCTCCAAAAAACACGATTTTGTGATGAAAATCACGATGTGGAGGTGATCGCAATCCGGGTGGATCGGGTCCTGTCGTGGCACACACAGGGTGTATGAAGCTAATGAATGCTGGAAGGTTTAAGGACATGAAAGTGAAATTAATGTTGAGTATGGAGAAGAGAGAGATGTTGAAATGATTATGGGAATGGGATTGTAGGAGTGCAAGTTAGATTTATGAACATGACTGATAAGAATGAAAGAGAACCATACACACGAATCAAATTTAGAAGGAAGAATGGTCCATTGAAGGAGCTTCTTAAACACTTCCTAATTCTAATCCATATGCATAGTCTTCTTTGGATGATATGTATGCATGACGATAATAGATGGAATCCTTACACATAAATCAGTTTCGAAAGGAAGAATGGTCCAATATTGGAGCTTCTTATACACTTTCAGAAACTAATCAATATGTATGGGTATGTATGGATTATATGCATGCAAGTGTATTATGATGATAGAGTTTACTCACAAGCTCAATGAAACATCCTCACTGGTTCAACGCAATGGTGCGGAGCCTTCTCACACATAGAAGAAAATAGAAGACATGTAAAAATACTTAAGAGACTGAAAGACAAGAGAGAAGAGACAAGTGACAAGTGACAAGTGACATGAATTAAAAGGATTTGAATTAAGTTACATATATAAGATCGTCGTGGTACGTCAAGCTAAGCAGTCTACTGATCAAAGGCGGTTCCGACGTTCAAACCATGACAGTTCAACCGAATGTCACACGTAAGAAGGCAAGTTCCACTTTATTGACCCTATGTATGTCTACGCTCGTAACGTCTAACTAAAGAAGTCTAAGACTCATTAAAACCAGCTCTAACTCACTCACACACTCCACCGAGGGTGAGTCAAGATAGAGATGCTGGTTTCAAGAGCCTATCCTAGATTGGAGTTCTAACTTAAATTTGAAACTAGGTACTTGTAGCTCAGTGATGAGTAGCACCTCCTTTAATGTCAATCCGGGAAGACGTGAGGATGGTAGGAAGACCTCGAGCAAGTGGCGGCACAAGTGCGTGAGTGAGAAGCACACAAGCATGCACACACGTACACACACACGCGCACACACGGCAAGACAAAGAGAGAGAATCAATGGAGTTCTTCGATTACTCTTCAAAAAGCTCTTACAAGTTTGTTTCTATTACAATCTACCTCAAAAATGAGCTCTCTAGCTCCTTTTATAGTTTTTGACTAGCTTTGGCCCTGTTCAGACCTAGTGTCTGGCCTAGTTAAAAATTAGGTTCCAGGGCTTATTTGAGGGCTCAAACGAGATCTAAAAAATATGAAAATTGGTACGATGGTACTTCTAATACTCCTCAAGCTCGAGGACTCCTCGGCTTGAACAAAATGGAGTTACTAAAAATAGATAATGGTATTTACAATGGTTTTTAGTGATGAAAATCACTATTTTTGTAGGGGATTCTTCTGAAAATTTGACATATACTTCTTAGAGCTCCCTACTTGCTCCCTTTCCTTGTGTGTCCACCTTTTGATGTGCTTCCATGCTTTGTCCTTGACTTTGAGCTTCAACACTCCCCCCCCTCTCGAGTCTGTCGTCCTTTGACAGACCCTTGTTGGAAGGGCTGTTCTATGTAGTGCTTTGAGAGGTGGTGTCCATCCGTTGTATGAGCTGGTTCCTTGGATTCCAGCAAGAATGTGTCTTTGTGAGCTTTCAAAACTGCAAGTTGCTCAAAAGAGGTTGTCAAGAGTGATTTGGAGCAACTACTGGCTTCAATTTGCTTCCGAGATATGGATGTTGTTCCCATGACGTCCGCTAACTCTTCCAAAGATGATGTTGAGAGCAGTCATGCCAACTACTCATAACCCATAATGAATGATGGGTAAGTGTGTTCGTGCCTGGGTTGAAAAAAGTATGTGCCTTGTGCAAGGCCTGGTAATGTAGCCCTACGCATGCTTACTTGGAAAATGCATTGGAAGAAGTATGGTGCAAAAATTGCGGGTCTTGAGCTAAGTGCTCAAGGGTATGCTGACGAAGAGGTTTCCTAAACTATCATGGTTATGGTGTTTCCAGAGTAAAGATACTTACCATGGAGAAGGTTGATGGATGTTTGTCTCTTTGTGTTGTACACTCGGCCTTTGGGATGGAACATTGTTGAT
The DNA here is from genome assembly GCA_020310875.1 of Ceratopteris richardii. NCBI lineage: Eukaryota > Viridiplantae > Streptophyta > Polypodiopsida > Polypodiales > Pteridaceae > Ceratopteris > Ceratopteris richardii. Next base: position 64,227,490 of record CM035414.1, on the reverse strand, counting down.
GAATGTCCATGTTGATTGTCCACTGATGAGATCTTTTGAGTGGTGGATCCTCTCTCCTCATATGAAGGAGTCTTCTCCTCCAGAACTACCTTTTGCAGATATCTCCTTGGATGCTCTGGTACATGAAGTAGTTAAGCATCACTCAAGTTGCGGACCTTCAAGCTCTTCATTCCAGATAAGGCAGCAATAATCTCACTGCTGGCCGAGACACACTTCTATCCAAATTGATAAATGCCTAGTAATCAACAGTTCCACCTTCAACTAAGCATGACTCATTCATGTTTCATAAGCCAAACCTGGGAACAAGCTCTCTCCCGCTTTTCTTTCTCCCCCTCTTTTTTTTTTTTTTTTTTTTTTTTGAGGAAAAGGATATCACAAAACAAGAACACCAAAGCTAGTATCAATAGAAATATTTGACATATGTCACTGTGCTCTTGTGCGTGGGATTCTCAAGTGTGTCTATGCACGGCCGTGTAATGTGGCCCTATATTAATGCATACTTTGGAAATGCATGACCTGAATGGTGCAAAGGACAGGGTTGTGCAAGGAGCACATGGTTGTTGCTCGTTCGAGGCTTTTGATGTCATTTGTGGAGGTTGATGCCAACCTTGGTGGAGGTATCCATTGAGTCTCGAACAGATGTGATCCTCCTTATTGGAGTCCATTTTAGAACATCATTTGGCACTGTAGAGGTCACTTCAGGCGTCTTTCTCTTTGGATGCTTTCTGAACTGTGGTATCCAGTGTGGTTGACGCTTTGGTTCGGTGGAGACTACTTGCACTTTTGGCTTCCAAACCCATATCCTTTTTGCATGTCTTCTTACTAATGTTGAAGAGCTGATTTGATCTTCCTTTGGTCTCTGTACGTGGTTCTTACCCTTTTCTCTTTTTGGCTTCTTTGTTGAAACCTTTTGCATGTGGGAGAACAAAGGTTGTTGTGGATGTAGGAGCTTCTTAGGTACCCACATCTGTAATTGCCCTTGTTGAGCTGCAGCTAACTTCTTAGGCACCCAAACTTGTTGGATACCTTGTGATTGAGCTTGTTTGAGCTGCTTCCTTCGTCTTCTGGCCTGGTTGGTTTGCATGGATGGAATTTGTGGGGGCAAGGTTGGTGGTTGCTCTCCTTTGCGTACCCATATCTGCTTCATCGGTTGAGTTGTTCTGCTTCGCGCGTTCTTTTGGTCTCTCGTCCGGGGAGTCTTTAGTGATTGTTCTGCCCTTAGTTGCTGCCTCCTTCTGGCCCTTGGAAAAGAAGGGAGTTCCTTTGCATCTCTGAATCCTTTTTTGCGAATATCATTCCTCTGCAACACATAGTTTTGGACAAGAACAACATGGTCATCTTCATGTGTATTCCTGGAAGGACCAGGAGTCTGTGCCTTTCCTAGTTCCTTGAGTGCTACATTATCTAACTCTACTGTAATTCGACTATGATTGACCCAAATCTGAAGAAGTCCACTTCTTAAGTTTAAGTTGACTGCTTGGTCATAGATCCAATCTTGACCCAAGACAAGAGGTTCAGTGAGATCCTCGTCTTGACACACTAGTACTTTAACTGTTATAGCCTCATCATGAATATAGAGGGGAAGTTCCACCTCGCCCATGCAAGGGGTTTCCACGCCTCCCAATCCTATGAGATACGCTTCTAGGGGTTTTACCTCCAATTGCAGCTGCTGGCAATAAGAAAGCCGAACTGCACTTGTGGCTGCTCCTGAATCAATTAATGCTCTCACGCTTGTGCTGCGGTCTCTTTGTCCTAGTTCTAGGGTCATAAAAGGTCGTCGGTCCACTATCTTATGGGTACGTTCACCTGCAGTCTCACACATGGCCATGTGATAGCCTGAAGACTCTTGAGTGTCAGTCATAGGTTGATCCCTCCCTTGTCTCCTCAACTTCATTTGTCTGATACGCTCTAAGGCCTCTGCCTGCGCTTCTTCTCGAATTCGTTTTTCCTCCTCTTTACGTTGCTTAGCAGTATTGAGTCGGCTTAGCATTTCCTCCGTGAGGGGTTCCTGATACAGCTTGACTCTGCATCCGCTAATATAGTTTGGGAGGACATCCCCCTCTAAAGTGGCTAGTTGTACTGCTCCACTCGTGGAGATCCTATTAATGATCATAGGTCCGTAGCCCCTCTTTTCTAGCTTTCTTGCGTGTTGTTTCAATGTGTAGACTAAAACTAGGTCTCCTGCTTTCAAGCCCTTATCCTTCACATGGGCATCAAAGTATGCCTTTTGCCGTTTTTTTGCAGCATAGATGCCTGCTGCTGCTCGTAGCCTCGTCTCACCTAAACGCTCTAGATCAAAGATCCTAGAGGACAACTCGTGTCCATTCCACTCATGCTCTTGTGCTACTCTTAAAGCTGGAATTAAGAAATCTAATGGTAGCACCGCATTTTGTCCGAAGACCATCTGAAATGGGGTGGCATTGAGTACCGTTTTGTAAGCAACTCGGTATGCCCAAACAGCATGATGAAGTTGTTTGTCCCAATCCGAGCGTTTATTATTTACAAGTTTCGTCAATACGTTACATAGGATCTTATTCGTGCTCTCGGCTTGTCCGTTAGCTTGTGGGTGATAGGGTGCAGACTTCTTATGTATCACCATGAATTCTTGAAGGAGATTTTCAATGACCTCATTCAAGAAGTGCGTACCTCTATCACTAACCAACTCTATTGGTAACCCATATCTAGTGAACACATTTTCGAATAAGAATTTAGCCGTCGTTTGAGCATCATTCTTCGTCGTGGCTTTTACTTCCACCCACTTTGTAAGGTAATCTGTGGCTACAATAATGTATTCTGCATGGGAGTTTCTAGCTGGGGGGTTGATGGGACCTACAAAGTCTATACCCCACTTGGAAAATGCACGTCCTCCCATCATTGGCCTTAAAGGCATTTCATCTTTTCTTATCGGATATTGGGCACATTGGCATGTGTCACAACTCTTCACATAAGTATGTGCATCCATATGAAGAGTGGGCCACCAAAGTCCTGAAAATAGAATGGTCTTAATTACCCTGTCAGGCCCAAAGTGTCCACCTGCAGTACCGCTGTGTGCCGCTTCTAAGACTTTCAAATAGTCTGATTCATGAATGCACAGTCTTAGGTAACCATCCTTGCCTCTTTGATATAGGTTGTCTCCTATTAAGGCATAGTCTTGAGCCTCTTGCTCCATGCTCCGTTTTCTTGCAAGACTAGCCTGGTTGGGTAATGTCCCCGATCTCATGAACTCAACCAATGGAGCACTCCAATCTGGGATTAATGACACGTGATAAAGAGTGGCATGTTCCACTGGGGTTCTCTTCTGGCACACTGAACAATTGTGAATCCACTCTTGTATTTCTTTGTCCATGCTAGGCCAATACACTCCTAAACGTTTTAGATTATGCAATGTTCGTTGTTTAGAGTAGTGATTCCCTAGCAATCCCTCATGGGCTTGTTGCAACCAACTAGTATGTTCATCGTCCTCGACACAACAAGCTAATACGCCCTCGGTATCTTGCTTGTACATACTTCCGGCCAATATTTGATACTTTAGTGATTTTACAATTTCCTCTTTGCTTGTTTTCACATTCTTATTTGCAGGCCCGAAGGTTAGAACTGGTACCATCTTACTTGCCCATTTAGGAACAACTTCTAAATTGAACAGATAAGCATCGGGCAATTCATCAGACACTCCTTGCGGTGGCTCTCCTGAAGTGATGCGAGAAAGATGGTCTGCCCTAAGATGGGTCCTACCTTTCCTGACAACAACTTCAAAGTCGTATTCCATTAGTAAGAGGAACCATCTTACTAAGCGGCCTGTATTGCAAGGTTTATTGCCCAAATATAGTAGAGCTTGATGATCAGTGAAAAACTTGAACTTATTGGCTAATAGATAGTGTCTAAACTTCTTCACAGCATATATCATGCCTAAGCCTTCTCTCTCCGTTGTGGTGTAATTTCGTTCAGCTGCATTTAATTGCCTACTAGCATATGCTATCGGCAAATCTAGGTTTCCTTCACCTGTGGGTTGTGCTAGCACACATCCTATTGCATGATTGGAGGCATCTACATGGACATGAAAGGGTTTGCTCCAATCCGGAGTAGTCAATATTGGTGCTGTGCACAAACGTCTCTTCAGCTCGTTGAAAGAAGTCTCGCATTCCTCGCTCCACTCAAAATTTGTTAACAACCCATAAAGAGGTTTAGCTATGATGGCATACATGTGGATAAACCTACGGTAATATCCACAATGGCCCATAAAGGCTTGTACCTCTTTAACATTCCTTGGTCTGGGCAACTCTGCTATTGCTCTTACTTTGTCTTCATCTGTTGAAATTCCATTCTTAGAAACAATGTGACCTAAGATCTTACCTTGTCGTACCATAAACACACACTTCTCTGGATTCAGACACACTCGATAATCTCTACACTTGTTGAAGATTTTCCTGAGCTCAGGGATGTGGTAACTTCTTTCCTGGGAATGAGTGCATAAATCATCCACATATACTTCTAAGCTCTTTCGCAAGAACTCTTTGAAGACATGACACATGAGTCTTTGGAATGTTGCCGGTGCATTGGTGAGCCCAAATGGCATCACACGAAATGCAAAGATTCCCCATTCTGTGGCAAAGGCCATTTTGTGTTGATCTTCGGTGGCAATGGCTACTTGGTTGTAACCTGAAAATCCATCAAGGAAGCTGTAAACTTCCTTGCCTGCAACACGCTCCAATAGATGTTCGGTGATTGGAAGTGGATAACTATCTCGGATCGTAGCGGCATTAACTTTTTTAAGGTTAATGCACACTCGCAATTTCCCATTCTTCTTGGGCACCACTACAATGGGGGACACCCATTCAGTGTGCTCAATCTCATAGATGAATCTGGCTTCAATCAGCCTGTCAATTTCCTCTTTTATTTTGGCTGCATAATTGTCATTATATGTGTAGGGCTTTTGTTTGGTGGGCTTGGCATCAGCGGTCATCGGAATCGTATGAGAGCAAATCTCTGGATCTACTCCTTTCAAGTCTCTATAGTGCCATGCGAACACATCCCTATATTCCCTTAATAGAGCTACAAGCTCTGCTTCTTCTTCTGCACTTAGGTCGTCTCCTATGTACGTACATCGCTCTTCGTTCCCTTCAATGGTCACTACAATTTTTTTGGTCTTTTCTTTATTGTCATATGCTTCTCCTATAATGGCCTCTCTCTTAGGCATTCGCACCAAAATTTTTCGGTCTTCCACTTCATATTTCTTGAAATTTTCTGGTACTTCGAACAATGATTCTTCCTCTTCTTGTCTCACTGCTTTCCTTTTCTTTTTCTTTTGACCTTCTTCACTTCCTTTCTTTGAATTTATCGTTTTTATACTCGCAAGGGGTTCTTCTTCTTTTTGGGTTAACACTCCTAGGTCTTCTAAGTAGTGTTCCTCTGAGTCGAAGTATGTATCCATCACAATGGATTCTAGGTCATCGTCATTCTCTTCTTCTTCTATGAACTCACTAGGATCACACTCTTCCAACAAGGGCTGGCACATGAACACTGGAATATCATAACCCTCCTCATCACAATGGGGTGTCCATTGTTCCTCATTGACTGCAATGTCCATGGTAGCTAAGATTTCTGCCCAACCATGAGGCTCAAATTCCTCATCTGGAAATATCATTGGTGTATAGGCTGGGTCTTTTATTGGTCTATCTCCGGGGGGAGTTCCTTCTTCTCTCGCTTTTAGGCGCTTTTCCTCTTCCTCCGCGACCTTGCACATCCACAAGTGAGTATCTTCGTGCAGCCAGGATGGTTCAAGTGAACTTCCTGAATGCACGGAGATAGAATCTTCTTTTGCTTTGTGGATAGGATTCCACTGTAGGGGTGGTACATCTCTGAAGGTGTAATCCTTCAGATTGACCTTGGTGGTGACCCCTAAGTGCTGTAAGTACAAGGAGTTGGTTCCCCAATCCTGTACTATTTGCAATTGTCGTAGGAAAGGTCTTCCTAGGATCATCTCGTAAACATTATTCTTCTCAAAGTCACATATAGCAAATGTATGTTCAAACTCTACACCACACGTGGTTAGAGTTATCCCTTCAAGCAATCCGAGAGGTCTTTCAAAATGACCATCTGCCATCTGAAGTTTCATTCTCGTTGGTCTTAAGGTGGGTTTGCCCCATCGCTTCCACAAGGAGGTGGTCGCAATAGCAACACTAGCACCCGAATCCACAATTGCTTTGGTTGTGTAACCTTGATAGGTGATCGGAAGATAAGTGTTACCTTCTTCACCTTCACTCATGTCTCCTATCTTGTCGAGAGGTATCTCGGGAACTTTCTGCTTAGAGCCTACTTTTGGTATATTGGATTCAAGTTCTGGAACCTGATCCTTCACATGATTCCAGAGCTCCGGTTTTGCCTTGAGGAGCTCCTCTACAGTGAGATGACATTGAACCTTAGTGTTCTTCACAACATCAGTGTTTCTTGGAATCACTGAGTCTTCATTTCTTACCAATATTGTGGGGGCTCTGATCTGGAGAGATTCAGATTCCCATGGGCCTGTGAAATGAGGCAACTCTTGTAAAGAATTAGATTCAAAATCTAATCTCTCATCCTCTTGTTGCTCTGTTTGATCTCCATAGATAGACGAAATGTCTTGGGGAAATTGATCACGAAGATCATCAATCTCAGGAATAGGAGGGGAATCACCCTTCTCCTTGGCCCATTTCTCTTCTTGTATTTCCCGCAAGAACTCTTGAGAGTACTATTGTATTGAAGGAGGTATTCCAGCATCCGTAGAATTAGGAACATAGGCTCCCATTGGTGGTGAGCTTCCTCTTTCAACAACTGGTTGAGCCTGTGGAGGTAAAGAAACTTGTGATTTGTTTACCAACTGCTCTAATCTTTCTAGTAAGCCTTGGAAATGCAAATCCGGCTTGATAGAGTTTGTCTGATTGAACTTTTGACTAGTCTCAAGTATAGCTTGAGCTTGTTCTACCATTTTCACGCACATTTTCATCCGTTCAATCTCTAAATCTGCTCTAGGGTAACTCTTGTCTAGGTTTGTAGCTGTTGGCCCTTCTTGAAGTCGAGCCTGGTAGGCCTTGAACATTATGTCCAAGCCTTCAGGAGTGGGGTCAGCTAATACTGATCCTACTCGGGGTGGTGGGTGGGTTACGTGGGGTGTATTAGAGGGTGGAGAAATGGAGGGTGATGGGGATGGTAGTGGTGGAAGTGTGTGTGAGTGCGGTTGAGATGTGATCTCTGTGATTTTTGCCTTGGTTTCTCTCAGGCTTTCTTCAAGTTTGTTTATCTTTTTTGCCCATTGCCTCTTCATTCTTTCACGACTATCCTTCCAGGCTCTAGTCCTCTTTTTGGTTATGCTCTCTGTTTCACTCACCTCGGGGCTCTTTTCCTGAACAACACCTTGGTGTTGTTGAAGTGCCTGGGCTCTTGTGATCACCTGCACAGGTGCAGTGGAAGTCACACTCCCTGTGGAGTCTACAACTAACCCAACGACATTGATAGGAGTGATTTTTGGCATGTTATTAGGGTTCTTTGGGCAATCTCGTAGGAGATGCTCTTTCCCGCAGTCTTGACAGAAGCCCTGAATGGTTACTGGTTGAGGTTGTGTCGGGGCAGGTAGTGGACAATCACGTATAAGGTGATCTCCCTGACATCTGAAGCATGGTCCTCTAGGAATTGGGGGTCGTACCTGCCTAGGTTGAGGTCTAGAGTTGGGGTTTGTGTACATGACATTAGAATACTCAGGTTCCCCACTATTTTCACTTGGGTCCTCATAATACTCGGGTGACTGCATGTAGTAAGCCTGTGGGCTATCAATATGTGTGGAGTCAAAACTGTGGTCACTTGGATCACTGTCCGATAGCAATGGGGTGACTGGGACTATGGCTCTGTTCGGATTTTCTTCAGTAGATGCATATTTCACTGGGATCACATTGGTTGGAGCAGGGGGTTGCTGCACTAGGACTGGTTGAGGTCTCTACTGCCCTTGATAAGGTGGTTGATAAATTTGCTGTGGTCTGTTGTATTGTGGTGATGGGTACTGATTCTGGTATCTACCATGTTGTGGATATGGCTGAGGATAATTTTGCCTACCAGTTTGTTTGTTATATGGGCAGTCTTGTGCAGTGTGGTTGGTGTACCTGCGCTCTATGGAGCAGTACTGGCTACTAGGATTCGCCTGGGGTTGGGTCATAATGGGACATACACTTGCCATGTGTTCACCGCCACAATTGTAACACCGCTTAACTGAGGCAAATCTCGGAATTTGTTTGCTAGAGACACCTAGTTTTTGGGCTACCTTTTCCGCAAGTTCCTTGATGGATGTGGATTGACCAGATGTCTGTTTACTAGAGCTATCAGAATCCTTATAGATTTTTGATAGTTCTAATTCCTCACCTAGATTGTCCTCAATGTCTATGCACATACGCACGCACTCTTCTATCGTTCTGGGATCCTTCAGGTACACATATGACCTGAGCTTAGTGCTCAACAATCCATCTAGGAACAAGGCCACTTGTTTGGCTGGTGTGGGTAACTCCGGCATCGGGCATCTCTCCAGGTATTGTCTAAATCTTCTTCCAGCTAGTCTGACCGTCTCTTGAGGTGTTTGTTTGAAGCTGTGAATTAGTGAGGAGGTGTTATGCCTGATTCCACTCTTAGAAAACTCAACAATAAATGCCTCTAAGAGCTGGTCTATGTTTCTGAAATGCCTCTCATTTAGTGGTTGAAACCACGTAAGGGCAGTGTTCCTAAGAGTTAGACCGAAAGCATTATATTGTGTGAATAGGTCCTCTACCTGTTCAGCTTTCAATACTTGTCGAAATTCTGCCACATGGTCATAAGGGTCTCCCGTGCCATCGAAATAATTCTTCATGGACTTCACCAGTTGAGTTGGTCGCATAAGACCATAAACATAATATTCAATTGAGTTGATCTTTGATTGTCAAAAATTGTCTTCTTTTATGGAAAAACTCGTGGATCCTCCTTGCTTTAAGCATAAGTTCATCTCCACCCTTGAATACGAGCTCATCTTGATCGTACAACATAGCTCAATCAGCTTTCGCCATGATGTGGCCCTTCAACCCTTCAATTTGCTTAAACTAGAAAACTGCGGTGATCCTGAAAACTAGACTTTGTGCTCTTTGACCCTCCAAATAGGCTTTGATGAAGATGAAACGTTGTAGGACTATGTTTCCAAAGAACTCCTTCAAGAATATGCAAAAAAAACTTCCATCTGAATCTTCCTTGTACAAGTTTGTCTACATTTGGAAGCTTGCAAGAAGGCATTAAGGTCTCTAGGAAGCTCTGATAGCCTTGAAACTTTGTACAAATATGTAGCCACATATGATATTTATACATGCCAAACCATATGGCTAACATAAATTTCTATACAAGAATTTGTAGGATCAAACTAGAAAAATTAAATTTTTACAAAATGAACATAACATATCAATGTGCTACAAAATCCATTTTCTGCTGAAATTTGGGCTATAGACTGCCTTTGACAATGTTTACAAGTATATGAGTTTTCATCTAATTTGGTGACAATGAAATTTTTGCCCTAATTTCCTAACTTTGACCAGCTTTGACTGCTACCATGGACTTTCTTGATTTCTTTGAAACTTTGTATGTGAGCTTCCTTTGACATCCTTGATGCATCCTGGACTTCTCGGGGAATTTCGGCTACCTTCACCAAATATGTTTTTTGTAGACCTTCACAAGTGAGAAGGGAGAGAAAATCTCGACAATATTTGCCCCCACTAAACCTGCGGTTCCTCCGGAAGTGCCACTCTAGTGTTCCTAAAAACATAAGTTTCAAGCATCATATTCTTTTAAAGGAAAATAGGCAACAACAAGGAGATATTGATGATATGCATGAATGAGAAGGCAGCATGATATCAAGCAACATATGTATGAAAGGAGAAATTAAAACAGGCAACATGAATATGCATAAATAAATAGGTAACATTTCTATAAATGAACATGCAACATTGTTATGAATGAGTAGGCAACGTGACATGAAGCAAAATTTGCATGAAAGAAAGAATTGAAACATGCAACATGAATATACATGAACAAATAGGCAACATATATGCAAATGAACAACCAACATTGACAACAAAAAAGAAAACAAACAATCATCAATATGAAGTGGAAGTGGATGTATTGAGTCGTTTTAAGCATCAGTTCCTCTCATCTTGAAGAAAAATTTGTACCTTTTTCATAAAGCAATCTACCTTAAATACGATTATAAACAAAGATTTAGGATTTTCAAGAGACATCTTTCATCTTTAGCTTATTTTAGATCAACTCCTTTCTTACATAAATATGAATATGCTCTTTCTCTAATAACATGCAAGGAAATCTAACTAAACTCCACTAATGCATAAATCTGCCTATATAGCCCGTGATTTATTCTACTATGCCTCTTTATCCTCCTTTGGCTTGCTCTTTTTTTTTTTGATGATGATGATGATTCGGCAACTTTATGGTTACAATCACTTTTTTGGGGTGGAAGAAAGTGTAAACTTCCTGGTAACATGTAGCTTTTTTTTTTTTTGATGACGGGGAAAAATTAAACCCCGATACAAGGTACAACCATTTTTGATGACGGAGAATAGTCGTTTAAACTCTGATACAAGTGCTGTGAGATGGACTAAGGATGTAGAAACATGCAATAGAAGGAGCTAGGATTTCAACAAATATGCTTTCGATACAGGATACATATGCATGTTTATATATGAAAGTCATGTCACCAGAATAAACCTCCAAATCTACATGCCCTATCTTTCCACAATCCTAGATTATAATCAATTTCTTAGTAGATAAATTACTACTGAAGATACAATTTTACACAAGTAGAGAAATCATCATTTGCCTTTTTTTTGACTCAAGTGATGTGGATATGCAATGCAATGCAAAGATGGAAATCAAACATGCATGAAACAAGAATGGAAAAAAAAACAAAGCAACATGAACTTGAAAAATTAATGATATTTTTATATGTTTTTTTCATTATTATTATTTTTATTTTTTTATTTTTTTTATTTTTTTATTTTTTTTTAACATGGATACTCCTGTTTATGAATCGGCCTCATTGTTGTCATCTTCTTCAATGTCCTCATCCAAAATGTACTCGTCATTATCACGTTTCTTGAATAGCTTTATCCTTTTACCTGTAATCAAAGCTTTTAGTGCAACACCATTTAATTCACAAAGAGCATACGTACCATTGTTGTTGAATTTTGATACAATGTATGGACCAAACCACCGTTGAGTGAGCTTTTTGCGTGCATCATATTGAGAGTCAAATGTACTATCATAAATGAGCACCCAATCTCCTACTTCAATTGGCTTGGGACGCAATTGATGAGTTTTATCAAAATAATGCTTGTTCTTCATTCTAGATTCTCTTAATTTTTCAATGGCATCATCAAGTCTTAATTTACCTTGTTCTAACTGTTTAATGCGCAAACTCAAAAAATCATCAGTAGACATGTTTTTAGACCAAGGCAAATTTGACCATGCAGAAATATGAGACTGAATTGGAAACAATGGTTTTTGACAGTACATGAGTTCAACAGGCATATATCCAGTAGTACGTGTGCATGTCATTCTATCTGCCCAAAGTGCAAAAGGTAAGAATGTAGGCCATTGTTTGATGTCACCATTACATGCTTTAGATATGGCTTTCACAATAGGTGGATGCCCTCTGTCTATTTTACCATTGGCCTCTGGGTTATATGCAGTAGTGAGAGACAAACGAATACCGTGACGATCAAAGAACTCTTTAGCTTCTCTCGCATTTAACTCTCCACGATCGGCAACTAATTTCTCTATGTACCCAAAGCGACTTATGACATCTTCAAGCAAGAATTTGCAAACATTGTGAGTGGTCTTAGATCGTAGTGCACGTCCCTCTACATGATTAGTTAAGTCTTCTCTTGCAAGTACAATGTAACGCATTTTGTCAATACCTTTAGGCATAGTTACAAGATCTACTACCCACTTGTAGTGAATACAAGGTGGATAAGTAGGATGCAACGGATCTCTATGTTTGACTGATGAATGAAGTTGACAAGTAGAACATGTAGAAACATAGCTACTAATGTCAACATACATCCTAGGCCAATAATAGGTACTTCTAATTTTTTCATATGTTCCAAAAAATCCTTTATGACCTGCCCATAATGTCTCATGCATTTCCTTCATTACTTGCAATTGAAGCCCTCGTTTTCCTAGGACCCGTTGTGGATTCTTAACCTTACCCTTAGCATGTCTCCAAAGATAACCATTACATAGGAAAAAGTTATAAGCTCGTTTCCTAATGATATGGAATCTATTCGTAGTCCAGTTAGGTAATGGTTGTAGTGTACTCAGATACTTTCCTATGTCTCTCCATTCATTTTCATACTCAGATTCATGAAATTGCTCATACTCGTATATATGTGGAACATAGTCAATTAAGTTCGCATTCTTTATTAGATCACTTTCAAGATCATCAAATCTAGCTCTCGATAACATATCAGCAACTGAATTTGACTTACCTGAAATATGAACTAACTCAGGATTTATGAAATTAATATATGAGATCCATCTAAGCATGGCTATATCAGGAGATGAACAATTGGCTATCATTCCAATGAGAGGCAAACAATCAGTCTCAACTTTGACATTTGCACCAATGAAATATTCTTTGTCTGTTTTCAAAGCTGTTACCATACCCCATAGTTCTCGTTTGATACGTGGATATTTTCGTTGTGTTTCATGTAGAATTTTGGCACCAAACCTAATTGCATATCTATTCCCTTCACTATCATCTTGACTTATGACCCAACCTATACCAATAGGACTAGTATCAACAGTCAATATAATAGGTTTGTTAGTAGAATAGTCTACATGCTTAAGGATGGGAGCTTCAAGCAATAATTTCTTCAATTTACGCATAGCTTGAGTGTGTTTGTCAGTCCAAATAAATTTTTGTTTCTTCCTCAACAAGTCATAGAGACAATCAACAACATGAGCAAAGTGTGGGATCAAAATAACATAAAAGATGCAAGCACCAAGAAATGTACGTACCTCACTCACGTTGTTACATGTTTGAGAAATCTTGCTAATGGCATCAACTTTTTGTGGGTATGGCTTTTGACCATAATGGCCACATAAATGTCCAACAATAAGAACCTCGTTGACACCAAAAACAGATTTTTCTATGGAAAATGTGAGACCTACCTCTTCAAATCGTTGAAATATTCTTTCACAATCAGAGATATGGTCAAGAACAAATTTATGAAATCTAGATGAATCTAAAGTAATGTCCTTTACACGTTCCTCACTCCCTTTAATTGGAATATCATCAATGAATGGCATAGTTATATGAGGGATAAAATCATGTAAGACCATATTCATAGCACTCATCATATGAGCCACATAATTAGTCGCTCCTTGAGGTAAAGTACACATTCGCACTAAGCCTAAAGGAGTTTTCATTGTGGTTATGTCACGACTATCAATTGCTAATTGGAACTGGTCATATCCCGAATATAAATCATCCATTGAATAGATAGAATGTCCTGAAAATGATTCAGAAAACTCATCTACAATGGGTCCTGTTCCTACATTCCTTATGGTGATTTTATTGACGAGTTGGAGATCTTGAATAAAACGTAGTTTCCCATTCTTTTTAGGCACAGTGAACCATCGATTTGAGTAAGGTGCAAAAGATGGCTCTAAAATTCTCATGTTTATCTTCTCCTTAAGTAGTTTCATTAGCTCAGGTAAGTGAGCCTTTGGAACTGGTATAGGGCAAAGATTCCATGGAATATGTGGAATAGTAAAGATTATCATGGGTGCAACTAGCTTAGGATCTACACAACCAATCTCATGAGGATACATAGTAAAGGCTTTTCCATGGCTACGTATGACTCCCTCAAATTTAGCTCTCTCTGCTGGCAAAAGAAAATCATCATCTCTACCAATTTTCACATGTTTGATTGTCTCATCCGTGAATGTATGTCCTATGTTTTTCTTATTTCGAGGAATTGGATCATTTTTCACATCAATAATTTTTCATTACTTCCTTGAGGTAATGGTTGAGCTATGGGTTTGATTTTTTTGTCTACAGTTTTGTACTTTGTTTCAACTAAGGCATCATGTGTTTGGTTAAATTTTGAGCACTTGTCAACATTAAGAGCATATTCCTGGATTAGAGCATACTCATCAAGGGAAGAAAGAAGAATAATATGGGAATTAGAATTTCGTTGAAGACATAACTCTAACTCCTCTAGAGTAGAGAAACAATGAGATGTTTCAATCACATGCTCAATTTTCTCATCATGTTCCATGATTTTGTTGTTTTTATAATTTTTTTGGGTTTTGTGGATAAAAGACTTGGACAATTGACTCTTATGAAGAAAATCTAATCTAGAATGTGGAAAACAAAGTGACAAACTATTGTACAGGTTGGTTGGCTGCGAGATGTCAAACCAATATCCACGGTTGTCCCGCTCAACAATGGATTATTTCCGAAATTTTGATCATATGTAGCTCCAAACATGAATCGAGGTGCACAATCACTACAAGCATGCTCATGACCTTGAGTAACAATAGGTTTCTTTCTAATTGACAATCGATTCCTAGGATGATTCACTCCTACTGTCATGACTTGAAGTGATTGCATTCCATCCTTAAACTTAAATCTAGCATAGGTAGACCCATCATCCATGGCTTTAGTTTCCATACGACTCTCACAAATAAAGGGTTGACCTAAGAGAACTTCATAGGAGCAATTATCTTGAATAAAAAAGTGAAACTCTTCTGTGATTCCTCCTATGGATATGGGCACACTAGCACAAGCTCCATACAGGGTCTTGTTTTTGTTCATGTTCTTGTTTTTGTTCATGTTCTCGTGTTTGGTCTTCAATTTGTTTTGATTGTTCTTGTTTATCTAAAGGCTTTGGTTCTGTTTTTCTTTGCTTTGTCTTCTTCCCTTTTTGTTTCTCCTCTTGTTTTTGTTCATTGGGTTGTGATTCTTGTTTTTTATCTTTGGATTGTGATGTTTCTCCCTGCTCTATGATTGTTTCTATTCCCTCTGAGGTTTGTTTTCGCGTTACTCTTCTTTCACTAGGCTCAGCTTCATCTCTTTTTCGTTTTTCTTCTACATTGGATATGTGAGAAATAAGAGATTGATCTTCTATCGGTGACTCCCAAGCCGTTATTCTCCTAATCTCATCTTGTGCTCTTACTAAAGCCTCTATGGAAAAGTCACCTTCCTTTGTGGGTTTACTTGATTCTACTTGTTGTTCATCAAGAGCTTCTAGTTTCACTCCTCTAATTCCTACGTCCATTATGGTTATATTTTCATAATGTTTTTTCATTCCTCCCTTACCATAATCTCCTTGCAAAGGTAGCCTAGATCGATAGTCACAGATTTTCTTGTCTATGTTTATTACTAGTCGTTGCTCCTTAGCAGCCTTCAATAGTTCACAATCTCTCAAAAAATGCTCTAACGAATCACACCAAGGACACCTACGAGGGCCACGCACAAAACCATTTTGATTTTGAGGATTTTGATTAACTTGTGGTGGGAAATTTTGAAATTGAGGATTTTGTTGATAAGGTATTGCTTGAACAGGATAATTAGGATTTTGATAAGGCAATTGATGTATTTGAGGAGCTTGGGGAGCAACATGTGGTACTTGAGGTGCAAGAGGAGCTTCCATATTATACGGTTGATGATTTTGAAAATTTTGATTTTGAGGATTTTGAAAAGCTATTTTTGAAGCTTGAGGATACATGTTTTGATACATTGAGGATTTTGCACATGAGGATGAGGATTTTGCATTGAAGGATTATGCATTGGAGGAACTTGATATGCTTTACTAGGAGCTACTTGTGGATTTTGATTGGTAGCTATAACATGTTGATTAGGCTCTTGAAAAGACATTGGGCTCATTTGATTTTGGAAAGTTTTGGTGTAATTAGATTGTAAAGCATCTATAGTCTTGGCCAAATTGGATTGTGTAGCAATAAGACTTTCCATTTGCTTAGTGAGAATTTCCACTTGAGATTGTTCAACTACACTTTTATTTGGCTCTATTTTAAAACCTTGAGTAGGCTCCATCATTTGAGGAATAGGAGTAGAGTCAAAAAGCATAGCATGAGATTGTTCTCTAACTTGCTCCTTAGTTTGTGGAAGGCTAGCTTGAGGAAGACTAGTTTGCTCATAAATCATGGATTGTCTTTGATGTCTATGGGCTACAGCCTCTACTACTTTGCGCACTTTTTGCCAATCGTCAGTAAGACCATAACGCTTATCTGGTTCTTCTAATCGCCGTTCAACTTCCCTACGAGTTTCAGGATGAAGAAGCTTAAGAAAATTGATCACAAGATCAGGTTCCAAAGTTATCTTATCCTCATCAGGAAGTTGTTCATAGCGTCTAATATACTCATTTTCTAAGTGAGTAATAGAGCTACTAGGCTTTGGTGAATTGACCCATCGTAAGAATCCATCCCGATTATGTTGGCTATAATCTTCAAGATAGAATTCTTTGAGCATCTCCTTTCTAAAATCACTCCAAGGAAGACTATCATATTGAGTGACACTGTTTATGATAGAGCTATCAACAATTCGTTCAAAGAATGATATCAAAAGATCTTCGGGAAGACCAAAAATCATAGCTTGCTCTTCAAACAAATCTAAGTAGCTTGTAATATTGATGCCATTGAATTTTCCCTTCTCTCTCAACATAGAAGAGACTATTCTTTGGCCTTGTTTCTCAACAATAAGGGATTTGAATCCTTCCTCCATCTTATGTGAATAAGCAAGTGATGCACGATGCTCTAGATCTCTCACAAATGCGTTTACTTCACGACGAAGATGTGCATGATACTGTGAGAAATCTAGTGCAACACTCAAGACTGATGATGATGAAATGATGAGGATGAAAAATATGAAACAAAGGATATGGATCACAACCTCCCAACAAGATCAGAAGCAAATGCCACGAAGCGTTTCACGTCGGGTTCAAATGTGGAGGTGATCGCAATCCGTGTGGATCGGGGCCGGTCGTGGCACACACAGGGTGTATGAAGCTAATGAATGTTGGAAGGTTTAAGGACATGAAAGTGACATTAATATTGAGTATGGAGAAGAGAGAGATGTTGAAATGATTATGGGAATGGGATTGTAGGAGTGCAAGTTAGATTTATGAACATGACTGATAAGAATGAAAGAGAACCATACACATGAATCAAATTTGGAAGGAAGAATGGTCCATTGAAGGAGCTTCTTAAACACTTCCTAATTCTAATCCATATGCATAGTCTTAAACACATGTATGCATGATGAGAATAGATGGAATCCTTACACATAAATTAGTTTCGAAAGGAAGAATGGTCCAATATTGGAGCTTCTTATACACTTTCAGAAACTAATCAATATGTATGGGTATGTATGGATTATATGCATGCAAGTGTATTATGATGATAGAGTTTACTCACAAGCTCAATGAAACATCCTCACTGGTTCAACGCAATGCTGCGGAGCCTTCTCACACATAGAAGAAAATAGAAGACATGTAAAAATACTTAAGAGACTGAAAGACAAGAGAGAAGAGACAAGTGACAAGTGACAAGTGACAAGTGACATGAATTAAAAGGATTTGAATTAAGTTACATGTATAAGATCGTCGTGGTACGTCAAGCTAAGCAGTCTATTGATCAAAGGCGGTTCCGACCTTCAAACCATGACAGCTCAACCGAATGTCACACGTAAGAAGGCGAGTTCCACTTCATTGACCCTATGTATGTCTAGGCTCGTAACGTCTAACTAAAGAAGTCTAAGACTCATTAAAACCAGCTCTAACTCACTCACACGCTCCACCGAGGGTGAGTCAAGATAGAGATGCTGGTTTCAAGAGCCTATCCTAGATTGGAGTTCTAACTTAAATTTGAAACTAAGTACTATACTCAAACTAGCCCACCTTGGATCCTCACTCGCTCAACCGAGGGTGATCGTCTCAAGGAAACCGTAAGCTAGCATGAGCCCTATGGATGCCTAACAATGATGCTCTAGGAGTTTGGAGGGGGGTTTATATAGTTTTTTGAATGAATTTGGGCCCTTGGATCTAGAGAAATCAACTCTCAACTCTAGGATCACTACTTTCCATTACAACCACTTGATTGATCAAATCAATGGCTTGGAATTGTTCTTTCTATCAAATCTAGTGTAAAGGAGTTAAATTTAGGCGCCTTCATTCTCCACCATTGGATCTGGGGATGATCTGGACCGTCGGATCAGTGTTGACATCAGTTTGGATAAGATAAGCCACTATTTTTGGAGAAAAGCTGCATTATTGATCTTTGATTGTAAAAAATTGTCTTCTTTTATGGAAAAACTCGTGGATCCTCCTTGCTTTAAGCATAAGTGCATCTCCACCCTTGAATATGAGCTCATCTTGATCATACAACAGAGCTCAATCAGCTTTCGCCATGTGGTGGCCCTTCAACCCTTCAATTTGCTTAAACTAGAAAACTGTGGTGATCCTGAAAACTAGACTTTGTGCTCTTTGACCCTCCAAATAGGCTTTGATGAAGATGAAACATTGTAGGACTATGTTTCCAAAGAAATCCTTCAGGAATATGCAAAAAAAACTTCCATCTGAATCTTCCTTGTACAAGTTTGTCTACATTTGGAAGCTTGCAAGGTGGCATTAAGGTCTCTAGGAAGCTCTGATAGCCTTGGAACTTTGTACAAATATGTAGCCACATATGATCTTTATACATGCCAAACCATATGGCTAACATAAATTTCTATACAAGAATTTGTAGGGTCAAACTAGAAAAATTACATTTTTACAAAATGAACATAGCATATCAATGTGCTATAAAATACATTTTCTGCTGAAATTTGGGCTATAGACTGCCTTTGACAATCTTTACAAGTATATGAATTTTCATCTAATTTGGTGACAATGAAATTTTTGCCCTAATTTCCTAACTTTGACCAGCTTTGACCGCTACCATGGACTTTCTTGATTTCTTTGAAACTTTGTATGTGAGCTTCCTTTGACATCCTTGATGCATCCTGGACTTCTCGGGGAATTCCGGCTACCTTCACCAAATATGTTTTTTGTAGCCCTTCACAAGTGAGAGAGGAGAGAAAATGTCGACGACAATGATTCTGTAAAAAATTCAAATTTTTTGAAAATCACAATTTTCTATTTCCCGCCTAAAAGCTCTTTGAAGGAAACACGATTCTGAGGTCATTCTTAGAATCGCGATTCTCTAGTTGTGCTCAGAATCGCGATTCTCTAAGTTCTTCAAAAACACGATTCTCTTGTCACCCTCAGAAGCGTGATTTTTTTTTGGCGATTCTCAAAAAATACGATTATGAGCAAGAACACGATTCTGGGGTCATTCTCAGAATTGCGATTCTGTGGTTGTGCTCAAAATCGCGATTCTCACAAGTCATGATTTTCAGCCAAAAACACGAATGTGATCAAACACGATTCTCTGTTGGTGATCGCGATTTTCAAAAACACGATTCTCCGTTGGCAATCACTATTTTCAAAAACATGATTTTCAAGCTCGACTCAACATCGCGATTGTCTCCCAACATTGCGATTGTCTCCCAACATTGCGATTGTTTAGTCTTCAGCATCGCAATTTTCATAGGTGCTCATTATCGGAATTTTCTTGAATTCTCAGCATCGCAATTCTCTTGACTTCACAGCATCGCGATTCTCTTGTTTTCTCAGCATCGTGATTCTCTTGAATTCACAGCATCGCGATTCTCTTGATTTCATCGCATCGCGATGATCTGGAATTCACAACATCGCGATTCTCTTGAATTCACAACATCACGATTCTCTTGAATTCACAGCACCGCGATTCTCTTGAATTCACAGCGTCGCGATTCTCTTGATTCACAGTATCGTGATTCTCTTGAATTCACAATATCGCGATTCTCTTGATTCATAGCATCACGATTCTCTTGAGTTCACAGCATCACGATTCTCTTGATTTCACAGCATCGCAATTCTCATGATTTCACAAAATCGTGATTTTCAAACAAAATCGTGATTTTTTCATAAGTGCCTGTTTCCCTGTTTTGACCCCCAGGAGCCTGATTTGACATAAGGTTTTCATCCAAAGTCCATTTTTTGAGCTCTCTAGCTCGATGGAAAGCTCGTAGTTTGATGTCAATTGATCAACTTGATGACCTTGGTTACAATGTAGTCTTCTATGCTCAGTCCTTTAGCATATTAAAGGGCAATAAGGTTATTGCAAAAGGAAGAAAAGTTGTCTCACTTTATCCTGTATTTGTATCATAGAAAGAACAATTGTTAGCCAAACTGAACAGCCTATGGCTTCTGTTTGGCATGGTGGCTTGGGCCATATATCACATAGTGGAATGGAAAATCTTTCTCGTTGTGGCTACTTACATGTGTTATCTTTCTCTAATTTTTCATTTTGTGAGCATTGTCAATATGGAAAGCAAACTAGGAATGTGCATAGGATGCCTATTAACTCTTCAGTTCAGCCTTTAGATCTCATTCATACAGATGTGTGTGGTCCTATGCCCACAAGGTCACTAGGTGGTCCTCTTTATTTTGTCAATTTTATAGATGATGCTACTAGAAAAGCCTCGGTATATCCTATCAAAGCAAATGATGAGTGTATTCCCTAGTTTTAGAAAATGGCTTGGTTGAGTTGAGATTGAAAAAGGAAGTAAGCTTAAGGATTTATGTTCAGATGATGGGGATGAGTATACCCCACATGAATTCAACCTTTTCTATCAATCTAGAGGAATTTGTAGAGAGTTTATAGCTCGGTATACCCCAATACAGAATGGTGTAACCAAAAGTATGAATAAAACTATTCAACATAGAGTAGTTTCTATGTTGCATCATGCAAACCTTTCACACAGATTTTGGATAGAAGGAATATTGATTAGAGTTCATGCGATTAACCTTTCACCTCGAATAGCCAAAGATCTGAAAGTGGCACAAGATTTCTTGACAGAAAAGCCACCATATTATGATCATCTTCAAGTTTTCGGGTGGGAATCATATGTTCATATACCCAAGAATCTTAGACAAAAGTTGGACCATAATTCAAAGAAATGCATTTTTCTTGGATATGGTCAAGAAGGACAATTTGGATATCCCTTATGGGATCCTCAAACATGATCAATGATTAGAAGTAGTGATGTCATTTTCAATGATTTTGAGATGCATAAACAACCCATTAAGGAGGTTGAAGTGAGAAGAGTGGTTTTTGAGGATACTAGTCCCCCAGTTAGCATGCATAAAAATGTTGCACATAGGGATGTTTAAGAGAATGTTTGATCAGATCAGACTACAAATGTTCCTATTCAACAATCATTGAGGCACTCTACACGTGTCTCACATCCACCTGATAGATATGTTCTAGGTTTGGATTTTGTTATGCTAATGGATGTTGGTGAGCCTTCTTGCTACAAAGAGGCTATGCACACAATACATCATGTCAAATGGGAGCGTGCCATGAAGAATGAGTTGGATTCTATTCACAAGAATGGTACTTGGGATTTAGTACCTTTGCCAAAGGGAAGGAAAGCTTTACCACGTAAATGGGTGTTGGAACTCAAGGTCAAGCATACAACATGGAAGCACATCAAAGAAGTGGAAATAGAAGAAGAGAGAGCAAGTAGGGAGCTCCAAGAAGTGTATGTCAATTTTTCAAAAGAATCCCCTACAAAAATAGTGATTTTCATCACTAAAAACCATTGTAAATACCATTTTATATTTTTGTAACTCCATTTTGTTCAAGGCGAGAAGTCCTTGAGCTTGATTTTTATAATTTTTAGACTTTTTTTGAGCCCTCAAATAAGCCCTGGAACCATATTTTTAACTATGTCAGACACTAGGTCTGGACAGGGCCAAAACTAGTACAAAAAGTATAAAAAGAGCTAGAGAGCTCATTTTTGAGGTTAGCTTATTAAAGAATAGAGCTTTTGTAAGAGAACTCTTTTGCAATCAAAGCTTTCCATTGTTCCTCTCTTTGATCTTACCTTGTGCACGTGTGTGTATGTGTGTGCATGTTTGTTCGCTTTCACTCATGCACTTGTGCCTTCAGTTGCTTGTGGTCTTCATACCGGTCCTCACGTCTCTGTGGATTGACAAGTAATAGAGGTGGTGCTTACGCTTGAGCTACACCAAATTTTGGCACCGTTGCCGAGGAGAGAGCTTCAAGGACGAGCGTTGTGATGGTAAGATCATAGATTTGCAACGGTGGAAGGTAAAAAAATTGTCATTTCTATTGATTTTCTAATTTTTCTTCTCCATCTTCATCATCATCATCATCATCTCCATCTTCATCTTCATACAAATTTCTTGTTTTTTAGTGCATTTTCACCATTTTCATATCATTTTTCATGCATTATTGTCTGGGAAGGAGTTAGGAAGTGCAAGGGAGAGTAAGCAGCCGTGTTTTTTCATGATTTTCTGCACATACGGAGCTCGCCATTGCTGTGCGCTCAGAAATTCAAAGTTCTCGCCAAAAACACGATTCTGTGAGAAATTCATATTTTTTGAAAATCACGATTTTCTATTTCCTGCCTAAAAGCTCTTTGAAGGAAACACGATTCTGAGTTCATTCTTAGATTCGCAATTCTCTAGTTGTGCTCAGAATCGCGATTCTTTAAGTTTTTCAAAAACACGATTCTCTGGTCACCCTCAGAAGCATGATTTTTTTTTTGGCGATTCTAAAAAAATATGATTATGAGCAAGAACACAATTCTAGGGTCATTCTCAGAATCGCGATTCTGTGGTTGTGCTCAAAATCACGATTCTCACAAATCACGATTTTCAGCGAAAAACAGGATTGTGATCAAACACGATTCTCTATTGGCAATCGCGATTTTTAAAAACACGATTCTCTGTTGGCAATCGCTTTCAAAAACATGATTTTAAAAACACGATTTTCAAGTTCGACTCACAAGCGCGATTGTCTCACAACATCGCAATTGTGTAGTCTTCAGAATCATGATTTTCATAGGTGATCAGCATCGCGATTCTCTTGAATTCTCAGCATCGCAATTCTCTTGAATTCACAGCATCACGATTCTCTTGATTTCTCAGCATCGCGATTCTCTTGAATTCATAGCATCACGATTCTCTGGATTTCACAGCATCGTGATTCTCTTGAATTCACAGCATCGCGATTCTCTTGAACTCACAACATCGCGATTCTCTTGAATTCACACCATCGCGATTCTCTTGAATTCACAACATCACGATTCTCTTGAATTCACAGCATCGCGATTCTCTTGATTCACAGCATCACGATTCTCTTGAATTCACAGCATCGCGATTCTCTTGATTCACAGCATCGTGATTCCCTTGAGTTCACAGCATCGCGATTCTCTTGATTTCACAGCATTGCGGTTCTCATGATTTCACAAAATCACATTCTCACACAAAATCGTGATTTTTTCATAAATGCCTGTTTCCCTAGTTTAACCCCCAGAAGCCTGATTTGACATAACTTTTTCATCCAAAGTCAATTTTTTGAGCTCTATAGCTCGTTAAAAAGCTCATAGTTTGATGTCAATTGGTCAACTTGATGACCTTGGTTACAGTGTGGTCTTCTATGCTCAGTCCTTTCGCATATCAAAGGGCAATAAGGTTATTGCAAAAGGAAGAAAAGTCCTATGGCTTGTGTTTGGCATAGGTGGCTTGGGCCATATATCACGTAGTGGAATTGAAAATCTTTCTCCTTCTGGCTACTTACATGTGTTATCTTTCTCTGTTTTTTCATTTTGTGAGCATTGTCAATATGGAAAGCAAAATAGGAATGTGCACAAGATGCCTATTAACTCTTTAGTTCAGCCTTTAGATCTCATTCATACAGATGTGTGTGGACCTATGCCCACAAGGTCACTAGGTGGTCCTCTTTATGTTGTCACTTTTATAGATGCTGCTACTAGAAAAGTCTGGGTATATCCTATCAAAGCAAATGATGAGGTATTCCCTAGTTTTACAAAATGGCTTGCTTGAGTTGAGATTGAAAAAGGAAGTAAGCTTAATGATTTATGTTCAGATGATGGGGGTGAGTATACCCCACATGAATTCAACCTTTTCTATCAATCTAGAGGATTTTGTAGAGAGTTTATAGCTCCGTATTCCCCAATACAGAATGGTGTAACCAAAAGTATGAATAAAACTATTCAAGATAGAGTAGTTTCTATGTTGCATCATGCAAACCTTTCACACAGATTTTGGACAGAAGAAATATTGATTAGAGTTCATGTGATTAATCTTTCATCTCGAATAGGCAAAGATCTGAAAGCGGCACAAGATTTATGGACAGAAAAACCACCATATTATGCTCATCTTCAAGTTTTTGGGTGTGAATCATATGTTCATATACCCAAGAATCTTAGAGAAAAGTTGGACCATAATTCAAAGAAATGCATTTTTCTTGGATATGGTCAAGAAGGACAATTTGGATATTGGTTATGGGATCCTCAAACATGATCAGTGATTAGAAGTAGTGATGTCATTTTCAATGATTTTGAGATGCATAAACAACCCATTAAGGAGGTTGAAGTGAGAAGAGTGGCTTTTGAGGATACTAGTCCTCCAGTTAGCATGCATAAAAATGTTGCACATAGGGATGTTCAAGGGAATGTTCGATCAGATCAGACTACAAATGTTCCTATTCAACAATTATTGAGGCACTCTACACATGTCTCACATCCACCTGATAGATATGTTCTAGGTTTGGATTTTGTTATGCTAACGGATGCCGGTGAGCCTTCTTGCTACAAAGAGGCTATGTAGACCATACATCATGTCAAATGGGAGCGTGCCATGAAGAATGAGTTGGATTCTATTCACAAGAATGGTACTTGGGATTTAGTACCTTTGCCAAAGGGCAGGAAAGCTTTACCACGTAAATGGGTGTTGGAACTTCAAGGTCAAGCATAAAACATGGAAGCACATCAAAGAAGTGGACATAGAAGAAGAGAGAGCAAGTAGGGAGCTCCAACAAGTGTATGTCAAATATTCAGAAGAATCCCCTTTCATCACTAAAAACCATTGTAAATACCATTTTCTATTTTTGTAACTCCATTTTGTTCAAGATGAGGAGTCCTTGAGCTTGAGGAGTATTAGAACTATCATCCTACCAATTTTCATAATTTTTAGACTTTGTTTGAGCCCTTAAATAAGCACTGGAACCTAATTTTTAACTATGCGAGACACTAAATATGGACAGGGCCAAAACTAGTCCAAAAACTATAAAAAGAGCTAGAGAGCTCATTTTTGAGGTTAGCTTGTTAAAGAGTAGAGCTTTTGTAAGAGAACTCTTTTGCAATCATAGCTTTCCATTGTTCCTCTCTTTGATCTTACCTTGTGCACGTGTATGTGTATGTGTGTGCATGTTTGTGTGCTTTCACTCATGCACTTGTGCCTTCACTTGCTTGTGGTCTTCATACCGGTCCTCACGTCTCTGCGGATTGACAAGTAATAAAGGTGGTGCTTACGCTTGAGCTACACCAAATTTTTGCACCGTTGCCGGGGAGAGAGCTTCAAGGACGAGCGTTGTGATGGTAAGATCATAGATTTGCGACGGTGGAAGGTAAAAAATTATCATTTCTGTTATTTTTTTCCATTTTTCTTCTCCATCTTCATCATCATCATCATCTCGATCTTCATCCATCTTCATCTTCATAGAAATTTCTTGTTTTTTAGTGCATTTTCACCATTTTCATATCATTTTTCATGCATTATTGTGTGGGAAGGAGTTAGGAAGTGGAAGGGAGAGTAAGCAGTTGTGTTTTTTCATGATTTTCTACACATACGGAGCTCGCCATTGCTATGCGCTCAGAAATTCGAAGTTCCCGCCAAAAAACACGATTCTGTGAAAAATTCAATTTTTTTGAAAATCACGATTTTATATTTCCCACCTAAAAGCTCTTTGAAGGAAACACGATTCTGAGTTCATTCTCAGAATCACGATTCTCTAGTTTTGCTCACAATCCCGATTCTCTAAGTTTTTCAAAAACACGATTCTCTGATCACCCTCAAAAGCATGATTTTTTTTTGGCGATTCTCAAAAAATACGATTCCGAGCAAGAACAGGATTCTATAGTCATTCTCAAAGTCGCGATTCGATGGTTGTGCTCAAAATCGCGATTCTCACAAATCATGATTTTCAGCCAAAAATAGGATTGTGATCAAACACGATTCTCTGTTGGCAATCGCGATTTTTAAAAACACGATTCTCTGTTGGCAATCGCGATTTTCAAAATCACGATTTTCAAAAACAGGATTCTCAAGTTCGACTCACAATCGTGATTGTCTCACAACATCGCAATTGTGTAGTGTTCAGAATCGCGATTTTCATAGGTGATCACCATTGCGATTCTCTTGAATTCTCAGCATCGCAATTCTCTTGAATTCATAGCATCACGATTCTCTTGATTTCTCAGCATCACAATTCTCTTGAATTCACAGCATCGCGATTCTCTGGATTTCACAGCATTGTGATTCTCTTGAATTCACAGCATCGCGATTCTCTTGAATTCACAGCATCATGATTCTCTTGAATTCACACCATCGCGATTCTCTTGAATTCACAGCATCACGATTCTCTTGAATTCACAGCATTGTGATTCTCTTGATTCACAGCATCGCGATTCTCTTGAATTCACAGCATCGCGATTCTCTTGATTCACAGCATCGCGATTCCCTTGAGTTCACAGCATCGCGATTCTCTTGATTTCACAGCATTGTGATTCTCATGATTTCACAAAATCGAGATTTTCACACAAAATCGTGATTTTTTCATAAATGCCTGTTTCCCTGTTTTAACCCCCAGGAGCCTGATTTGACATAACTTTTTCATCCAAAGTCAATTTTTTGAGCTCTATAGCTCGTTAAAAAGCTCATAGTTTGATGTCAATTGGTCAACTTGATGACATTGGTTATAGTGTGGTCTTCTATGCTCAGTCCTTTTGCATATCAAAGGGCAATAAGGTTATTGAAAAAGGAAGAAAAGTCCTATGGCTTGAGTTTGGCATAGGTGGCTTGGGCCATATATCACGTAGTGGAATGGAAAATCTTTCTCCTTCTGGCTACTTACATGTGTTATCTTTCTCTGATTTTTCATTTTGTGAGCATTGTCAATATGGAAAGCGAAATAGGAATGTGCACAAGATGCCTATTAACTCTTTAGTTCAGCCTTTAGATCTCATTCATACAGATGTGTGTGGACCTATGCCCACAAGGTCACTAGGTGGTCCTCTTTATGTTGTCACTTTTATAGATGATGCTACTAGAAAAGTCTGGGTATATCCTATCAAAGCAAATGATGAGGTATTCCCTAGTTTTACAAAATGATTTGCTTGAGTAGAGATTGAAAAAAGGAAGTGAGCTTAATGATTTATGTTCAGATGATGGGGGTGAGTATACCCCACATGAATTCAACCTTTTCTATCAATCTAGAGGAATTCCTAGAGAGTTTATAGCTCCGTATACCCCAATACAGAATGGTGTAACCAAAAGTATGAATAAAACTATTCAAGATAGAGTAGTTTCTATGTTGCATCATGCAAACCTTTCACACAGATTTTGGACAGAAGAAATATTGATTAGAGTTCATGTGATTAACCTTTCATCTCGAATAGCCAAAGATCTGAAAGTGGCACAAGTTTTATGGACAGAAAAACCACCATATTATGATCATCTTCAAGTTTTTGGGTGTGAATCATATGTTCATATACCCAAGAATCTTAGACAAAAGTTGGACCATAATTCAAAGAAATACATTTTTCTTGGATATGGTCAAGAAGGACAATTTGTATATTGGTTATGGGATCCTCAAACATGATCAGTGATTAGAAGTAGTGATGTCTGTTTCAATGATTTTGAGATGCATAAACAACCCATTAAGGAGGTTGAAGTGAGAAGAGTGGTTTTTGAGGATACTAGTCCTCCAATTAGCATGCATAAAAATGTTGCACATAGGGATGTTCAAGAGAATGCTCGATCAGATCAGACTACAAATGTTCCTATTCAACAATCATTGAGGCACTCTACACATGTCTCACATCCACCTGATAGATATGTTCTTGGTTTGGATTTTGTTATGCTAACGGATGCCGGTAAGCCTTCTTGCTACAAAGAGGCTATGCAAACAATACATCATGTCAAATGGGAGCGTGCCATGAAGAATGAGTTGGATTCTATTCAGAAGGATGGTGCTTGGGATTTAGTACCTTTGCCAAAGGGCAGGAAAGCTTTACCACATAAAGGGGTGTTGGAACTCAAGGTCAAGCATAAAACATGGAAGCACATCAAAGAAGTGGACATAGAAGATGAGAGAGCAAGTAGGGAGCTCCAAGAAGTGTATGTCAAAGTTTTAGAAGAATCCGCTATAAAAATAGTGATTTTCATCACTAAAAACCATTGTAAATACCATTTTCTATTTTTGTAACTCCATTTTGTTCAAGCCGAAGAGTCCTTGAGCTTGAGGAGTATTAGAACTATCATCCTATCAATTTTCATAATTTTTAGACTTTGTTTGAGCCCTCAAATAAGCCCTAGAACCTAATTTTTAATTATGCCGGACACTAAATCTGGACAGGGCCAAAACTAGTCCAGAAACTATAAAAAGAGCTAGAGAGCTCATTTTTGAGGTTAGCTTGTTAAAGAGTAGAGGTTTTGTAAGAGAAATCTTTTGCAATCAAAGCTTTCCATTGTTCCTCTCTTTGATCTTACCTTGTGCACGTGTGTGTGTATATGTGTGCATGTTTGTGTGCTTTCACTCATGCACTTGTGCCTTCACTTGCTTGTGGTCCTCATACCGGACCTCATGTCTCTGCGGATTGGCAAGTAACGAAGGTGGTGCTTATGCTTGAGCTACACCAAATTTTGGCGCGGTTGCCGAGGAGAGAGCTTCAAGGACGAGCGTTGTGATGGTAAGATCCTAGATTTGCGACGGTGGAAGGTCAAAAAATTGTCATTTCTGTTATTTTTCTAATTTTTCTTCTCCATCTTCATCATCATCATCATCATCATCATCATCATCATCATCATCATCATCTCCATCTTCATCCATCTTCATCTTCATAGAAATTTCTTGTTTTTTAGTGCATTTTCACCATTTTCATATCATTTTTCATGCATTATTGTGTGGGAAGGAGTTAGGAATTGCAAGGGAGAGCAAGCGCTTGTGTGTTTTCATGCTTTTCTGCACATACGGAGCTCACCATTGCTGTGTGCTCAGAAATTTGAAGTTCCCGACAAAGAACATGATTCTGTGATGAAAATCGCGATTCTGTGAGAAATTCAAATTTTTTGAAAATCACGATTTTCTATTTCCTGCATAAAAGCTCTTTGAAGGAAACACGATTCTGAGGTCATTCTCAGAATCGAGATTCTCTAGTTGTGCTCTGAATCACGATTCTCTAAGTTTTTCAAAAACACGATTCTCTGGTCACCCTCAGAAGCGTGATTTTTTTTTGGTGATTCTCTAAAAATAGGATTCTGAGCAAGAACACGATTCTGGGGTCATTCTCAGAATCGCGATTTTGTGGTTGTACTCAAAATTGCGATTCTCACAAATCACGATAACCAAAAACACGATTGTGATCAAACACGATTCTCTGTTGTGCAATCACGATTCTCAAAAACACGATTCTGTGTTGGCAATCACGATTTTCAAAAACACGATTTTCAAAAATATGATCTTCAAGCTCGACTCAACAACGCGATTGTCTCACAACATCACGATTGTCTATTCTTCAGAATCGTGATTTTCATAGGTGCTCAACATCGCGATTCTCTTGAATTCTCAGCATCGCAATTCTCTTGAATTCACAGCATCGCGATTCTCTTGATTTCTCAGCATTGCGATTCTTGATCTCAAAGGATCGTGATTCTCTTGATTTCACAGCATCATGATTCTCTTGAATTCACAGCATCGTGATTCTCTTGAATTCATAGCATCGTGATTCTGTTCAATTCACAGCATCGCGATTCTCTTGAATTCACAGCATCGCGATTCTCTTGATTCACAGCATCGCGATTCTCTTGAATTCACAGCATCGTGATTCTCTTGGTTCAGAGCATCGCGATTCTCTTGAGTTCACAGCATCGCGATTCTCTTGATTTCACAGCATCGGGATTCTCATGATTTCACAAAATCGTGATCTTGACACAAAATCGTGATTTTTTCATAAGTGCCTGTTTCCCTGTTTTGACCCCCACGAGCCTGATTTGACATAACTTTTTCATCCAAAGTCAATTTTTTGAGCTCTATAGCTCGTTGGAAAGCTCGTAGTTTGATGTCAATTGGTCAAGTTGATGACCTTGGTTACAATGTGGTCTTCTATGCTCAGTCCTTTCACATATCAAAGGGCAATAAGGTTAGTGCAAAAGGAAGAAAAGTTGTCTCACTTTATCGTGTATTTGTATCATAGAAAGAACAATTGTTACCTATTACAGAAACAACCTATGGCTTGTGTTTGGCATGGTGGCTTGGGCCATATCTCACGTAGTGGAATGGAAAATCTTTCTCGTTCTGGCCACTTACATGTGTTATCTTTCTCTGATTTTTCATTTTGTGAGCATTGTCAATATGGAAAGAAAAATAGGAATGTGCACTAGATGCCTATTAACTCTTCAGTTCAGCCTTTGGATCTTATTCATACAGATGTGTGTGGACCTATGCCCACAAGGTCACTAGGTGTTCCTCTTTATTTTGTCACTTTTATGGATGATGCTACTAGAAAAGTGTGGGTATATCCTATCAAAGCAAATGATGAGGTATTCCCTAGTTTTACAAAATGGCTTGCTTGAGTTGAGATTGAAAAAGGAAGTAAGCTTAATGATTTATGTTCAGATGATGAGGGTGAGTATACCCCACATGAATTCAACATTTTCTATCAATCTAGAGGAATTCTTAGAGAGTTTATAGCTTCGTATACCCCAATACAGAATGGTGTAACCAAAAGTATGAATAAAACTATTCAAGATAGAGTAGTTTCTATGTTGCATCATGAAAACCTTTCACACAGATTTTGGACAGAAGAAATATTGATTAGAGTTCATTTGATTAACCTTTCACCTCGAATAGCCAAAGATCTGAAAGTGGCACAAGATTTATGGACAGAAAAACCACCATATTATGATCATATTCAAGTTTTTGGGTGTGAATCATATGTTCATATACCGAAGAATCTTAGACAAAAGTTGGACCATAATTCAAAGAAATACATTTTTCTTGGATATGGTCAAGAAGGACAATTTGGATATCGCTTATGGGATCCTCAAACATGACCAGTGATCGGAAGTAGCGATGTCATTTTCAATGATTTGGAAATGCATAAACAACCCATTAAGGAGGTTGAAGTGAGAAGAGTGGTTTTTGAGGATACTAGTCCTCCAATTAGCATGCATAACAATGTTGCACATAGGGATGTCCAAGAGAATGTTCGATCACATCAGACTACAAATGTTCCTATTCAAAAATCATTGAGGCACTCTACACGTGTCTCACATCCACCTGATAGATATGTTCTAGGTTTGGATTTTGTCATGCTAACGGATGCTGGTGAGCCTTCTTGCTACAAAGAGGCTATGCAGACAATACATCATGTAAAATCGGAGCGTGCCATGAAGAATGAGTTGGATTCTATTCACAAGAATGGTACTTGGGATTTAGTACCTTTGCCAAAGGCCAGGAAAGCTTTACCACATAAATGGGTGTTGGAATTCAAGGTCAAGCATAAAACATGGAAGCGCATCAAAGAAGTGGACATAGAAGAAGAGAGAGCAAGTAGGGAGCTCCAAGAAGTGTATGTGAAAGTTTTAGAAGAATCCCCTACAAAAAGAGTAATTTTCATCACTAAAAACCATTGTAAATACCATTTTCTATTTCTGTAACTCCATTTTGTTCAAGCCAAGGATTCCTTGAGCTTGAGGAGTATTAGAACTATCATCCTATCAATTTTCATAATTTTTAGACTTTGTTTGAGCCCTCAAATAAGCCCTAGAACCTAATTCTTAATTAGGCAAGACACTAGGTTTGGACAGGGCCAAAACTAGTCCAAAAACTATAGAAAGAGCTAGAGAGCTCATTTTTGAGGTTAGCTTGTTAGAGAATAGAGCTTTTGTAAGAGAACTCTTTTGCAATCAAAGCTTTCAATTGTTCCTCTCTTTGATCTTACCTTGTGCACGTGTGTGTGTATGTGTGTGCATGTTTGTGTGCTTTCACTCATGCACTTGTGCCTTCACTTGCCTGTGGTCTTCATACCGGTCCTCATGTCTCTACGGATTGACAAGTAAAGGAGGTGGTGCTTATGCTTGAGCTACACCAAATTTTGGCACCGTTGCAGGGAGAGAGCTTCGAGGACGAGCATTGTGATGGTAAGATCGTAGATTTGCGACGTTGGAAGGTAAAAAAACTATCATTTTTGTTATTTTTCTAATTTTTCTTCTCCATCTTCATCATTATCATCTCCATCTTTATCCATCTTCATCTTCATAGAAATTTCTTGTTTTTTAGTGCATTTTCACCATTTTCATACCATTTTTCATGCATTATTGTGTGGGAAGGAGTTAGGAAGTGCAAGCGCTTGTGTTTTTTCATGAGTTTTTGCACATACGAAGCTTGCCATTGCTGGGCGCTCAAAAATTCAAAGTTCCCTCCAAAAAACACGATTCTGTGATGAAAATCGCGATTCTGTGAAAAATTCAAATTTTTTCAAAATCACGATTTTCTATTTCTGACCTAAAAGCTCTTTGAAGGAAACATGATTCTGAGGTCATTCTCAGAATCACAATTCTCTAGTTGTGCTCAGAATCGTGATTCTCTAAGTTTTTCAAAAACACTATTCTCTAGTCACCCTGAGAAGCATGATTTTTTTTTTGGTGATTCTCAGAAAATACGATTCTGAGCAAGAACACGATTCTGGGGTCATTCTCAGAATCGTGATTCTGTGGTTGTGCTCGAAATTGCGATTCTCACAAATCAGGATTTTCAGCCAAAAACACGATTGTGATCAAACACGATTCTCTGTTGGCAATCGGGATTTTCAAAAACACGATTCTCTGTTGGCAATCGTGATTTTCAAAAACACGATTTTCAAAAACACGATCTTCAATATCGAAAGAAAACTAGGAATGTGCACAGGATGCCTATTAACTCTTCAATTCAGCCTTTAGATCTCATTCATATAGATGTGTGTGGTCCTATGCCCACAAGGTCAATAGGTGGTCCTCTTTATTTTGTCACTTTTATAGATGATGCTACTAGAAAAGTCTGGGTATATCCTATCAAAGCAAATGATGTGGTATTCCCTAGTTTTAGAAAATGGCTTGCTTGAGTTGAGATTTAAAAAGGAAGTAAGCTTACGGATTTATGTTTAGATGATGGGGGTGAGTATACCCCACATGAATTCAACCTTTTCTATCAATCTAGAGGAATTTGTAGAGAGTTTATAGCTCACTATACCCTTGAATACACAACATCGTGATTCTCTTGATTTCACAACATCGCGATTCTCTTGAATTCACAGCATCGCGATTCTCTTGAATTCACAGCATCGCGATTCTCTTGAATTCACAGCATCGCGATTCTCTTGATTTACAGCATCGCGATTCTCTTGATTCAAAGCATCGCGATTCTCTTGAGTTCACAGCATCGCGATTCTCTTGATTTCACAACAATGTGATTCTCATGATTTCACAAAATCGCAATTTTCACACAAAATCGTGACTTTTTCATAAGTGTCTGTTTCCCTCTTTTTACCCCCAGGAGCCTGATTTGACATAACGTTTTCATCCAAAGTCCATTTTCTGAGCTCTATAGCTCGTTGGAAAGCTCGTAGTTTGATGTCAATTGGTCAACTTGATGACCTTGGTTATAATGTGGTCTTCTATGCTCAGTCCTTTCGCATATCAAAGGGCAATAAGGTTATTGCAAAAGGAAGTTGTCTCACTTTATCATGTATTAGTATCATAGAAAGAACAATTGTTAGCTATTACTGAACAGCCTATGGCTTGTGTTTGGCATGGTGGCTTGGGCCATATATCACGTAGTGCAATGGAAAATCTTTCTCGTTCTGGCTACTTACATGTGTTATCTTTCTCTGAATTTTCATTTTGTGAGCATTGTCAATATGGAAAGCAAACTAGGAATGTGCACAAGATGCCTATTAACTCTTCACTTCAGCCTTTAGATCTCATTCATACAGATGTGTGTGGTCCTATGCCCACAAGGTCACTAGGTGGTCCTCTTTATTTTGTCACTTGTATAGATGATGCTACTAGAAAAGTCTGTGTATATCCTATCAAAGCAAATGATGAGGTATTCCCTAGTTTTAGAAAATGGCTTGCTAGAGTTGAGATTGAAAAAGGAAGTAAGCTTAAGGATTTATGTTCAGATGATGGAGGTGAGTATACCCCACATGAATTCAACCTTTTCTATCAATCTAGAGGAATTTGTAGAGAGTTTATAGCTCAGTATACCCAAATATAGAATGGTGTAACCAAAAGTATGAATAAAACTATTCAAGATAGAGTAGTTTCTATGTTGCATCATGCAAACCTTTAAAATAGATTTGGACAGAAGAAATTTTGATTAGAGTTCATGTGATTAACCTTTCACCTCGAATAGCCAAAGATCTGAAAGTGGCACAAGATTTATGGACAGAAAAGCCACCATATTATGATCATCTTCAAGTTTTTGGGTGTGAATCATATGTTCATATACCCAAGAATCTTAGACAAAAGTTGGACCATAATTCAAAGAAATGCATTTTTTCTTGGATATGGTCAAGAAGGACAATTTGGATATCGCTTATGGGATCCTCAAACATGATCAGTGATTAGAAGTAGTGATGTCATTTTCAATGATTTTGAGATGCATAAACAACCCATTAAGGAGGTTGAATTGAGAAGAGTGGTTTTTGAGGATACTAGTCCTCTAGTTAGCATGCATAAAAATGTTGCACATAGGGATGTTCAAGAGAATGTTGGATCAGATAAGACTACAATTGTTCCTATTCAACAATCATTGAGGCACTCTACACGTGTCTCATATCCACCTGATAGATATGTTCTAGGTTTGGATTTTGTTATGCTAACGGATGCTGGTGAGCCTTCTTGCTACAAAGAGGCTATGCAGACAATACATCATGTCAAATGGGAGCGTGTCATGAAGAATGAGTTGGATTCTATTCACAGGAATGGTACTTGGGATTTGGTACCTTTGCCAAAGGGCAGGAAAGCTTTACCACGTAAGTGGGTGTTGAAACTCAAGGTCAAGCATAAAACATGGAAGCACATCAAAGAAGTGGACATAGAAGAAGAGAGAGCAAGTAGGGAGCTCCAAGAAGTGTATGTCAAATTTTCAGAAGAATCCCCTACAAAAATAGTGATTTTCATCACTAAAATCCATTGTAAATACCATTTTCTATTTTGTAACTCCATTTTGTTCAAGCCGAGGAGTCCTTGAGCTTGAGGAGTATTAGAACTATCATCCTACCAATTTTCATAATTTTTAGACTTTGTTTGAGCCCTCAAATAAGCCCTGGAACCTAATTTTTAACAAGGTCGGACACTATGTCTGGACAGTGCCAAAACTAGTCCAAAAACTATAAAAGGAGCTAGAGAGCTCATTTTTGAGGTTAGCTTGTTAGAGAATAGAGCTTTTGTAAGAGAACTCTTTTGCAATCAAAGCTTTCCATTGTTCCTCTCTTTGATCTTACCTTGTGCACGTGTGTGTGTATGTGTGTGCATGTTTGTGTGCTTTCACTCATGCACTTGTGTCTTCACTTGCTTGTGGTCTTCATATTGGTCCTCACGTCTCCGCGGATTGACAAGTAAAGGAGGTGGTGTTGATCTACACCACCTCCTTTACTTGATCTACGCTTGATCTACACAAAATTTTGGCACTGTTGCCGGGGAGAGAGCTTCGAGGACGAGCGTCGTGATGGTAAGATCGTAGATTTGCGACGTTGGAAGGTATACAAATTGTCGTTTATGTTATTTTTCTAATTTTTCTTCGCCATCTTCATCATCATCATCATCTCCATCTTCATCCATCTTTATCTTCATAGAGATTTCTTGTTTTACTGCATTTTCACCATTTTCTTACCTATTTTCATGCATTATTGTGTCGGAATGAGTTAGGAAGTGCAAGAGAGAGCAAGTGCCTGTGGTTTTTCATGATTTTCTACAAATACGGAGCTCGCCATTGCTGAGTGCTCAGAAATTTGAAGTTCTCACCAAAAAACACGATGATGAAAATTGCAATTCTATGAAAAATCCAAATTTTTTGAAACTCACGATTTTCTATTTCCCGCCTAAAAACTGTTTGAATGAAACAGGATTCTGAGGTCATTCTCAGAATCGTGATTCTCTAGTTGTGCTCAGAATCGCGATTCTCTAAGTTTTTCAAAAACAAGATTCTCTGGTCACCCTCAAAAGCATGATTTTTTTTTGGCGATTCTAAAAAAATACGATTCTGAGCAAGAACACGATTCTGGGGTCATTCTCAGAATCGTGATTTTGTGGTTGTGCTCAAAATTGCTATTCTCACAAATCACGATTTTCAGCCAAAAACACGATTGAGATCAAACACGATTCTCTGTTGGCAATCGGGATTTTTAAAAACATGATTCTCCGTTGGCAATGACGATTTTCAAAAACATGATTTTCAAAAACACGATTTTCAAGCTCGACTCACCATCGTGATTGTCTCACAATATCACACTTGTTTAGTCTTCAGAATCGCAATTTTCATAGGTGATCAGCATCGCAATTCTCTTGAATTTTGAGCATCGCAATTCTCTTGAATTCACAGCATCACGATTCTCTTGATTTCTTAGCATCGCGATTCTCTTGAATACACAACATCGCGATTCTCTTGAATTCAGAGCATCGCGATTCTCTTGAATTCATAGCATCGCGATTCTCTTGAATTCACAGCATCGTGACTCTCTTGATTCACAACATCGCGATTCTCTTGAATTCACAGTGTCGTGATTCTCTTGATTCACAGCATCGCGATTCTCTTGAGTTCACAGCATCGCGATTCTCTTGATTTCACACCAATGCGATTCTCATGATTTCACAAAATTGCGATTTTCACACAAAATCGTGATTTTTTCATAAGTGCATGTTTCCCTGTTCTGACCCCTAGGAGCCTGATTTGACATAAATTTTTGATCCAAAGTCCATTTTTTAAGGTCTATAGCTCATTGGAAAGCTCGTAGTTTGATGTCAATTGGTCAACTTGATGACCTTCGTTACAATGTGGTCTTTTATGCTCAGTCCTTTCGCATATCAAGGGGCAATAAGGTTATTGCAAAGGGAAGTTGTCTCACTTTATCGTCTATTTGTATCATAGAAAGAACAATTGTTACCTATTATTGAACAGCCTATCGCTTGTGTTTGGCATGGTGGCTTGGGCCATATATCACGTAGTGGAATGGAAAATCTTTCTCATTCTGGCTACGTACATGTGTTATCTTCCTCTGATTTTTCATTTTGTGAGCATTGTCAATATGGAAAGCAAACTAGGAATGCGCACAAGATGCCTATTAACTCTTCAGTTCAGCCTTTAGATCTCATTCATACAGATGTGTGTGGTCCTATACCCACAAGGTCACTAGGTGGTCCTCTTTATTTTGTGACTTTTATAGATGATGCTACTAGAAAAGTCTGGGTATATCCTATCAAAGCAAATGATGAGGTATTCCGTAGTTTTAGAAAATGGCTTGCTTGTTTTGAGATTGAAAAAGGAAGTAAGCTTAAGGATTTATGTTCAGATGATGGGGGTGAGTATACCCCACATGAGTTCAACCTTTTCTATCTCTAGAGGAATTTGTAGAGAGTTTATAGCTCAGTATACCCCAATACAGAATGGTGTAACCAAAAGTATGAATAAAACTATTCAAGATAGAGTAGTTTCTATGTTGCATCATGCAAACCTTTCAAACGGATTTTGGACAGAAGAAATATTGATTAGAGTTCATGTGATTAACCTTTCACCTCGAATAGCCAAAGATCTGAAAGTGGCACAAGATTTATGGACAGAAAAGCCAGGATATTATGATCATCTTCAAGTTTTTGGGTGTGAATCATATGTTCATATACCCAAGAATCTTAGACAAAAGTTGGACCATAATTCAAAGAAATGCATTTTTCTTGGATATGGTCAAGAAGGACAATTTGGATATCGCTTATGGGATCCTCAAACATGATCAGTGATTAGAAGTAGTGATGTCATTTTCAGTGATTTTGAGATGCATAAACAACCCATTAAGGAGGTTGAAGTGAGAAGAGTGGTTTTTGAGGATACTAGTGTTCTAGTTAGCATGCATAAAAGTGTTGCACATAGGGATGTTCAAGAGAATGTTGGATCAGATAAGACTACAATTGTTCCTATTCAACAATCATTGAGGCACTCTACACATGTCTCACATCCACCTGATAGATATGTTCTAGGTTTGGATTTTGTTATGCTAACGGATGCTGGTGAGCCTTCTTGCTACAAAGAGGCTATGCAGACAATACATCATGTCAAATGGGAGCGTGCCATGAAGAATGAGTTGGATTCTATTCACAAGAATGGTACTTGGGATTTAGTACCTTTGCCTAAGGGTAGGAAAGCATTACCACGTAAATGGGTGTTGAAACTCAAGGTCAAGCATAAAACATGGAAGCACATCAAAGAAGTGGACATAGAAGAAGAGAGAGCAAGTAGGGAGCTCCAAGAAGTGTATGTCAAATTTTCAGAAGAATCTCCTACAAAAATAGTGATTTTCATCACTAAAAACCATTGTAAATACCATTTTCTATTTTTGTAACGCCATTTTGTTCAAGCCGAGGAGTCCTTGAGCTTGAGGAGTATTAGAACTATCATCCTACCAATTTGCATAATTTTTAGACTTTTTTTGAGCCCTCAAATAAGCCCTGGAACCTAATTTCTAACTAGGCGGGACACTATGTTTGGATAGTTCCAAAACTAGTCCAAAAACTATAAAAAGAGCTCGAGAGCTCATTTTTGAGGTTCGCTTGTTAGAGAATAGAGCTTTTGTAAGAGCACTCTTTTGCAATCAAAGCTTTCCATTGTTCCTCTCTTTGATCTTACCTTGTGCACGTGTGTGTGTATGTGTGTGCATGTTTGTGTGCTTTCACTCATGCACTTGTGCCTTCACTTGCTTGTGGTCTTCATACCGGTCCTCATGCTCCGCGGATTGAAAAGTAAAGGAGGTGGTGTTTACGCTTGAGCTACACCAAATTTTGGCACCGTTGCCGGGGAGAGAGCTTCGAGGACGAGCGTTGTGATGGTAAGATCATAGATTTGCGACGTTGGAAGGTAAAAAAAGTGTCATTTCTGTTATTTTTCTAATTTTTCTTCTCCATCTTCATCATCATCATCATCGTCTCCATCTTCATCCATCTTTATCTTCATAGAAATTTCTTGTTTTTCACTGCATTTTCACCATTTTCATACCATTTTTCATGCATTATTGTGTGGGAATGAGTTAGGAAGTGCAAGGGAGAGCAAGCACCTGTGTTTTTTTCATGATTTTCTGCAAATACCGAGGTCGCCATTGTTGAGCGCTCAGAAATTCGAAGTTCCCGCCAAAAAACACGATTCTTTGATGAAAATCGCGATTCTATGAAAAATTTAAATTTTTTGAAAATCACGATTTTCTATTTCCCACATAAAAACTCTTTGAATGAAACATGATTTTGAGGTCATTCTCAGAATCGCGATTCTCTAGTTGTGCTCAGAATCGCGATTCTCTAAGTTTTTCAAAAACACGATTCTCTGGTCTCCCTCAGAAGCGTGATTTTTTTTTGGCGATTCTCAAAAAATATGATTCTGAGCAAGAACACAATTCTGGGGTCAATATCAGAATCACGATTTTGTGGTTGTGGTCCAAATCGTGATTCTCACAAATCACGATTTTCAACCAAAAACACGATTGTGATCAAACACGATTCTCATCGTGTTTTTCAAAAACATGATTCTCTGTTGGCAATCGCGATTTTGAAAAACACGATTTTCAAAAACAAAATTTTCAAGCTCGACTCACCATCGCGATTGTCTCACAATATGGCGATTGTTTAGTCTTCAGAATCATGATTTTCATAGGTGATCAGCATCGCGATTCTCTTGAATTCTCAACATCGCAATTCCCTTGAATTGACAGCATCACAATTCTCTTGATTTCTCAGCATCACGATTCTCTTAAATTCACAGCATCGCGATTCTCTTGAATACACAACATCGCGATTCTCTTGATTTCACAGCATCAAGATTCTCTTGAATTCACAACATCGCGATTCTCTTGAATTCACAACATCGCGATTCTTTTGAATTCACAGCATCACGATTCTCTTGATTCACAGCATCGCGATTCTCTTGAATTCACAGCATCGCGATTCTTTTGATTCACAGCATCGCGATTCTCTTGAGTTCACAGCATCCCGATTCTCTTGATTTCACAGCAATGCGATTCTCATGATTTCAAAAAATCGTGATTTTCACACAAAATCGTGATTTTTTCATAAGTGCCCGTTTCCCTGTTTTGACCCCTAGGAGCCTGATTTGACATAACCTTTTCATCCAAAGTCCATTTTTTTAGCTCTATAGCTCATTGGAAAGCTCATAGTTTGGTGTCAATTGGTCGACTTGATGACCTTGGTTACAATGTGGTCTTCTATGCTCAGTCATTTCGCATATCAAAGGGCAATAAAGTTATTGCAAAAGGAAGAAAAGTTGTCTCACTTTATCGTGTATTTGTATCATAGAAAGAACAATTGTTAGCTATTACTGAACAGCCTATGGCTTGTGTTTGGCATGGTGGCTTGGGCCATATATCACGTAGTGGAATGGAAAATCTTTCTCGTTCTGGCTACTTACATGTGTTATCTTTCTCTGATTTTTCATTTTGTGAGCATTGTCAATATGGAAAGCAAACTAGGAATGTGCACAAGATGCCTATTAACTCTTCAGTTCAGCCTTTAGATCTCATTCATACAGATGTCTGTGGTCCTATGCCCACAAGGTCACTAGGTGGTCCTCTTTATTTTGTCACTTGTATAGATGATGCTACTAGAAAAGTCTGGGTATATCCTATCAAAGCAAATGATGAGGTATTCCCTAGTTTTAGAAAATGGCTTGCTTGAGTTGAGATTGAAAAAGGAAGTAAGCTTAAGGATTTATGTTCATATGATAGGGGTGAGTATACCCCACATGAATTCAACCTTTTCTATCAATCTAGAGGAATTTGTAGAGAGTTTATAGCTCAATATACCCCAATACAGAATGGTGTAACCAAAAGTATGAATAAAACTATTCAAGATAGAGTAGTTTCTATGTTGCATCATGCAGACCTTTAAAATGGATTTTGGACAGAATAAATATTGATTAGAGTTCATGTGATTAACGTTTCACCTCGAATAGCCAAAGATCTGAAAAAGGCACAAGATTTATGGACACAAAAGCCACCATATTATGATCATCTTCAAGTTTTTGGGTGTGAATCATATGTTCATATACCCAAGAATCTTAGACAAAAGTTGGACCATAATTCAAAGAAATGCATTTTTCTTGGATATGGTCAAGAAGGACAATTTGGATATTGCTTATGGGATCCTCAAACATGATCAGTGATTAGAAGTAGTGATGTCATTTTCAATGATTTTGAGATGCATAAACAACCCATTAAGGAGGTTGAAGTGAGAAGAGTGGTTTTTGAGGATACTAGTCCTCTAGTGAGCATGCATAAAAATGTTGCACATAGGGATGTTCAAGAGAATGTTGGATCAGATCAGACTACAAATGTTCCTATTCAACAATTATTGAGGCACTCTACACGTGTCTCACATCCACCTGATAGATATGTTCTAGGTTTGGATTTTGTTATGCTAACAGATGCTGGTGAGCCTTCTTGCTACAAAGAGGCTATGCACACAATACATCATGTCAAATGGGAGCGTGCCATGAAGAATGAGTTGGATTCTATTCACAAGAATGGTACTTGGGATTTAGTACCTTTGCCAAAGGGCAGGAAAGCTTTACCACGTAAATGAGTGTTGGAACTCAAGGTCAAGCATAAAACATGGAAGCACATCAAAGAAGTGGACATAGAAGAAGAGAGAGCAAGTAGGGAGCTCCAAGAAGTGTATGTCAAATTTTCAGAAGAATCCCCTACAAAAATAGTGATTTTCATTACTAAAAACCATTGTAAATACCATTTTCTATTTTTGTAACTCCATGTTCTTCAAGCCGAGGAGTCCCTGAGCTTGAGGAGTATTAGAACTATCATCCTACCAATTTTCATAATTTTTAGACTTTGTTTGATCCCTCAAAGAAGCCCTGGAACCTAATTTTTAACTAGGCCAGACACTAGGTCTGTACAGGGCCAAAACTAGTCCAAACACTATAAAAAGAGGTAAAGAGCTCATTTTTGAGGTTAGCTTGTTAGAGAATAGAGCTTTTGTAAGAGAACTCTTTTGCAATCAAAGCTTTCCATTGTTCCTCTCTTTTATATTACCTTGTGCACGTGTGTGTGTGTATGTATGTGTGTGCATGTTTGTGTGCTTTCACTCATGCACTTGTGCCTTCACTTGCCTGTGGTCTTCATACCGGTCCTCACGTCTCCGCAGATTGACAAGTAAAGGAGGTGGTGCTTACGCTTGAGCTACACCAAATTTTGGCACCGTTGCCGGGGAGAGAGCTTCGAGGACGAGCGTTGTGATGGTAAGATCGTAGATTTGTGACGTTGGAAGGTATAAAAACTGTCATTTATGTTATTTTTCTAATTTTTCTTCTCCATCTTCATCA
Source organism: Ceratopteris richardii (assembly GCA_020310875.1). Taxonomy (NCBI): domain Eukaryota; kingdom Viridiplantae; phylum Streptophyta; class Polypodiopsida; order Polypodiales; family Pteridaceae; genus Ceratopteris; species Ceratopteris richardii. The sequence goes on along the minus strand of CM035414.1, from coordinate 64,184,638 downwards.
TCATCATCATCTCCATCTTCATCCATCTTTATCTTCATAGAAATTTCTTGTTTTTTAGTGCATTTTCACCATTTTCATACCATTTTTCATGCATTATTGTGTGGGAATGAGTTAGGAAGTGTGAGAGAGAGGAAGCACCTGTGTTTTTTGATGATTTTCTACAAATATGGAGCTCGCCATTGCTAAGCGCTCAAAAATTTAAAGTTCTCGCCAAAAAACACGATTCTGTGATGAAAATCGTGATTCTATGAAAAATTCAAATTTTTTAAAAATCACGATTTTCTATTTCCTGCCTAAAAACCCTTTGAATGAAACACGATTTTGAGGTCATTCTCAGAATTGTGATTCTCTAGTTGTGCTCAGGATCGCGATTCTCTAAGTTTTTCAAAAACAGGATTCTCTGGTCACCCTTAGAAGCGTAATTTTTTTTTTGGCGACTCTCAAAAAATACGTTTCTGAGCAAGAACACGATTCTAGGGTCATTATCAAAATCGCGATTCTGTGGTTATGGTCAAAATCGCGATTCTCACAAATCACGATTTTCAGCCAAAAACACGATTGTGATCAAACACGATTCTCACGATTCTGTGTTGGGAATCGCGATTTTTAAAAACACGATTCTCTGTTGGCAATCACGATTTTCAAAAACATGATTTTCAAGCTCGATTTAGCATCGGGATTGTCTCACAACATCAAGATTGTCTAGTCTTCAGAATCACGATTTTCATAGGTGCTCAGAATCGCGATTCTCTTGAATTTTCAGCATCGCAATTCTCCTGAATTCACAGCATCGCGATTCTCTTGATTTCTTAGCATCGCGATTCTCTTGAATACACAACATCGTGATTCTCTTGATTTCACAGCATCGCGATTCTCTTGAATTCACAGCATCGTGATTCTCTTGAATTCACAGCATCGCGATTCTCTTGATTCACAGCATCGGGATTCTCTTGATTCACAGCATCGCGATTCTCTTGAATTCACAGCATCGCGATTCTCTTGATTCACAACATCGCGATTCTCTTGAGTTCACAGCATTGCGATTCTCTTGATTTCACAGCAATGCGATTCTCATGATTTCACAAAATCGCGATTTTCACACAAAATCGTGATTTTTTCATAAGTGCCTGTTTCCCTGTATTGACCCCTAGGAGCCTGATTTGAATCGCGATTCTCTTGATTTCTCAGCATCACGATTCTCTTGAATACACAACATCGTGATTCTCTTGATTTCACAGCATCGTGATTCTCTTGAATTCACAGCATCATGATTCTCTTGAATTCACAGCATCGCGATTCTCTTGATTCACAGCATCGCGATTCTCTTGATTCACAGCATCGCAATTCTCTTGAATTCATAGCATCGCAATTCTCTTGATTCACAGCATCACGATTCTCTTGAGTTCACAGCATCGCGATTCTCTTGATTTCACAGCATTGGGATTCTCATGATTTCACAAAATCGCGATTTTCACACAAAATCGTGATTTTTTCATAAGTGCCTGTTTCCCTGTTTTGACCCCCAGAAGCCTGATTTGACATAACTTTTTCATCCAAAGTCCATTTTTTGAGCTCTATAGCTCGTTGGAAAGCTCGTTTGATGTCAATTGGTCAACTTGATGACCTTGGTTACAATGTGGTCTTCTATGCTGAGTCCTTTTGCATATCAAAGGGCAATAAGGTTATTACAAAAGGAAAAAAAGTTGTCTCACTTTATCATGTATTTGTATCATAGAAAGAACAATTGTTAGCTACTACTGAACAGCCTATGGCTTGTGTTTGGCATGGTGGCTTGGGCCATATATCACGTAGTGGAATGGAAAATCTTTCTCGTTCTGGCTACTTACATGTGTTATCTTTCTCTTATTTTTCATTTTGTGAGCATTGTCAATATGGAAAGAAAACTAGGAATGTGCACAAGATGCCTATTAACTCTTGAGTTCAGCCTTTAGATCACATTCATACAGATGTGTGTAGTCCTATGCCCACAAGGTCACTAGGTGGTCCTCTTTATTTTGTCACTTTTATAGATGATGCTACTAGAAAAGTGTGGGTATATCCTATCAAAGCAAATGATGAGGTATTCCCTAGTTTTAGAAAATGGCTTGCTTGAGTTGAGATTGAAACAGGAAGTAAGCTTAAGGATTTATTTTCAGATGATGGGGGTGAGTATACCCCACATGAATTAAACCTTTTCTATCAATCTAGAGGAATTTGTAGTGAGTTTATAGCTCCGTATACCCCAATACAGAATGAAGTAGTTTCTATGTTGCATCATGCAAACCTTTCACACGGATTTCAGACAGAAGAAATATTGATTAGAGTTCATGTGATTAACCTTTCACCTCGAATAGCCAAAGATCTGAAAGTGGCACAATATTTATGGACAGAAAAGCCACCATATTATGATCATCTTCAAGTTTTCGGGTGTGAATCATATGTTCATATACCCAAGAATCTTAGATAAAAGTTGGACCATAATTAAAAGAAATGCATGTTTCTTAGATATGGTCAAGAACGAAAATTTGGATATCGCTTATGGGATCCTCAAACATGATCAGTGATTAGAAGTAGTGATGTCATTTTCAATGATTTTGAGATGCATAAACAACCCATTAAGGAGGTTGAAGTGAGAAGAGTGGTTTTTTGAGGATACTAGTCTTCGAGCTAGCATGCATAAAAATGTTGCACATAGGGATGTTCAAGATAATGGTGGATCAGATCAGACTACAAATGTTCCTATTCAACAATCATTGAGGCACTCTACACGTGTCTCACATCCACCTGATAGATATGTTCTAGGTTTGGATTTTGTTATGCTAACAGATGCTGGTGAGCCTTCTTGCTACAAAGAGGCTATGTAGACAATACATCATGTCAAATGGGAGCGTGCCATGAAGAATGAGTTGGATTCTATTCACAAGAATGGTACTTGGGATTTAGTACCTTTGCCAAAGGGCAAGAAAGCTTTACCACATAAATGGGTGTTGGAACTCAAGGTCAAGCATAAAACAGGGAAGCACATCAAAGAAGTGGACATAGAAGAAGAGAGATCAAGTAGAGAGCTCTAAGAAGTGTATGTCAAAGTTTCAGAAGAATCCCCTACAAAAATAGTGATTTTCATCACTAAAAACCATTGTAAATACCATTTTCTATTGTTGTAATTCCATTTTGTTCAAGCCAAGAAGTCCTTGAGCTTGAGGAGTATTAGAACTATCATCCTACCAATTTTCATAATTTTTAGACTTTGTTTGACCCCTCAAATAAGCCCTGGAACCTAATTTTTAACTAGGCCGAACACTAAGTCTGGATAGGACCAATACTAGTCCAAAAACTATAAAAAGAGCTAAAGAGCTCATTTTTGAGGTTAGCTTGTTAGAGAATAGAGCTTTTGTAAGAGAAATCTTTTGCAATCAAAGTTTTCCATTGTTCCTCTCTTTGATATTACCTTGTGCATGTGTGTGTGTATGTGTATGCATGTTTGTGTCCTTTCACTCATGCACTTGTGCCTTCACTTACTTGTGGTCTTCATACCACTCCTCATGTCCCCGTGGTTGACAAGTAAAGGAGGTGATGCTTACGCTTGAGCTACACCAAATTTTGGCGTCGTTGCCGGGGAGAGAGCTTCGAGGACGAGTGTTGTGATGGTAAGATCGTAGATTTGCGACGTTGGAAGGTAAAAAAGCTATCATTTATGTTATTTTTCTAATTTTTCTTCTCCATCTTCATCATCATCATCATCTCCGTCTTCATCCATCTTCATCTTCATAGAAATTTCTTGTTTTTTCGTGCATTTTCACCATTTTCATACCATTTTTCATGCATTATTGTGTGGGAAGGAGTTAGGAAGAAAGCTCGTAGTTTGATGTCGATTGGTCAACTTGATGACCTTGGTTACAATGTGGTCTTCTAAGCTAAGCTTTTCCCATATGAAAGGGTAATAAGGGTATTGCAAAAGGAAGAAAAAGTTGTCTCACTTTATCATGTATTTGTATCATAGAAAGAACAATTGTTAGCTATTACTGAACACCCTATGGCTTGTGTTAGGCATAGTAGCTTGGGCCATATATCACGTAGTGGAATGAAAAATCTTTCTCGTTCTGGCTACTTACATGTGCTATCTTTCTCTGATTTTTCATTTTGTGAGCATTGTCAATATGGAAAGCAAACTAGGAATGTGCACAAGATGCCTATTAACTCTTCAGTTCAACCTTTAGATCTCATTCATACAGATGTGTGTTGTCGTATGCCCACAAGGTCACTAGGTGGTCCTCTTTATTTTGTCACTTTTATAGATGATGCTACTAGAAAAGTTTTGGTATATCCTATCAAAGCAAATGATGAGGTATTCCCTAGTTTTAGAAAATTGCTTGCTTGAGTTGAGATTGAAAAAGAAAGTAAGCTTAAGGATTTATTTTCAGATGATGGGGACATGAATTCAACCTTTTCTATCAATCTAGAGAAATTTGTAGAGAGTTTATAGCTCCATATACCCCAATACAGAATGGTGTAACCAAAAGTATGAATAGAACTATTCAAGGTAGAGTAGTTTCTATGTTGCATCACGCAAACCTTTCACACGGATTTCGGAGACAAGAAATATTGATTAGAGTTCATGTGATTAACCTTTCACCTCGAATAGCCAAAGATCTAAAAGTGGCACAAGATTTATGGACAGAAAGCCACCATATTATGATCATCTTCAAGTTTTTGGGTGTGAATCATATGTTCATATACCCAAGAATCTTAGACAAAAGTTGGACCATAATTCAAAGAAATGCATGTTTCTTGGATATGTTCAAGAAGAACAATTTGGATATCGCTTATGGGATCCTCAAACATGATCAGTGATTGGAAGTAGTGATGTCATTTTCAATGATTTTGAGATGCATAAACAACCCATTAAGGAGGTTGAAGTGAGAAGAGTGGTTTTTGAGGATACTAGTCCTCCAGTTAGCATGCATAAAAATGTTGCACATAGGGATGTTCAAGAGAATGTTCGATCAGATCAGACTACAAATGTTCCTATTCAACAATCATTGAGGCACTCTACACGTGTCTCACATCCACCTGATAGATATGTTCTAGGTTTGGATTTTGTTATGCTAACGGATGCTGCTAAGCCTTCTTGCTACAAAGAGGCTATGCAGACAATACATCATGTCAAATGGGAGCGTGCCATGAAGAATGAGTTGGATTCTATTCACAAGAATGGTACTTGGGATTTAGTACCTTTGCCAAAAGGGCAGGAAAGCTTGACCGCGTAAATGGGTGTTGGAACTCAAGGTCAAGCATAAAACATGGAAGCACATCAAAGAAATGGACATAGAAGAAGAGAGAGCAAGTAGGGAGCTCCAAGAAGTGTATGTCAAATTTTCAGAAGAATCCCCTACAAAAATAGTGATTTTCATCACTAAAAACCATTGTAAATACCATTTTCTATTCTTGTAACTCCATTTTGTTCAAGCCGAGGAGTCCTTGAGTTTGAAGAATATTAGAACTATCATCCTACCAATTTTCATAATTTTTAGACTTTGTTTGGGCCGTCAAATAAGCCCTGGAACCTTATTTTTAACTAGGCCGGACACTAGGTCTCGACAGGGCCAAAACTAATCCAAAAACTATAAAAAGAGCTAAGGAGCTCATTTTTGAGGTTAGCTTGTTAGAGAATAGAGCTTTTGTAAGAGAACTCTTTTGCAATCAAAGCTTTCCATTGTTCCTCTCTTTGATATTAGCTTGTCCACGTGTGTGTGTGTGTATGTGTATGCATGTTTGTGTGCTTTCACTTCTGCACTTGTGCCTTCACTTTCTTGTGGTCTTCATACCAGTCCTCATGTCTCCGCGGATTGACAAGTAAAGGAGGTGGTGCTTATGCTTGAGCTACACCAAATTTTGGCGCCGTTGCCGGGGAGAGAACTTCGAGGACGAGTGTTGTGATGGTAAGATCGTAGATTTGCGATGTTGGAAGGTAAAAAAAACTATCATTTATGTTATTTTTCTAATTTTTCTTCTCCATGTTCGTCATCATCATCATCATCATCTCCGTCTTTATCCATCTTCATCTTCATAGATATTTCTTGTTTTTTAGTTCTTTTTCACCATTTTCATACCATTTTTCATGCATTATTATGTGGGAAGGAGTTAGGAAGTGCAAGGGAGAGCAAGCGCCTGTGTTTTTTCATGATTTTATGCACATACGGAGCTCGCTATTGCTGTGCGCTCAAAAATTCGAAGTTCCTGCCAAAAAACACGATTCTGTGATGAAAATCGCGATTTTGTGAAAAACTCAAAATTTTTGAAATTCATGATTTTCTATTTCCCGCCTAAAAGCTCTTTGAAGGAAACATGATTTTGAGGTCATTCTCATAATCACGATTCTGAGGTCATTCTCATAATCACGATTCTCTAGTTGTGCTCAGAATCGCGATTCTCTAAGTTTTTCAAAAACACGATTCTTTGGTCACCCTGATTTTTTTTGGCGATTTTCAAAAAATACGATTCTAGGCAAGAACACGATTCTGGGGTCATTCTCAGAATCGCGATTCTGTGGTTGTGCTCAAAATCGCGATTCTCACAAATCACGATTTTCAGCCAAAAACACGATTGTGATCAAACACGATTCTCTGTTGGCAATCGCGATTTTCAAAAACACCATTTTCAAGCTCGACTCAGCATCCTGATTGTCTCACAACATCAGGATTTTCTAGTCTTCAGAATCACGATTTTCATCGGTGCTCAACATCCCGATTCTCTTGAATTGTCAGCATCGCAATTCTCTTGAATTCACACCATCGTGATTCTCTTGATTTCTCAGCATCACGATTCTCTTGAATACACAATATGACAGACTAGGAATGTGCAGACTAGGAATGTGCACAAGATGCCTATTAACTCTTTAGTTCAACCTTTAGATCTCATTCATACAAATGTGTGTGGTCCTATGCCCACAAGGTCACTAGGTGGTCCTCTTTATTTTGTCACTTTTATAGATGATGCTACTAGAAAAGTCTGGGTATATCCTATCAAAGCAAATGATGAGGTATTCCCTAGTTTTAGAAAATTGCTTGCTTGAGTTGAGATTGAAAAAGGAAGTAAGCTTAAGGATTTATTTTTAGATGATGGGGATGAATATACACCACATGAATTCAACCGACAAAAGTTGGACCATAATTCAAAGATATGCATGTTTCTTGGATATGGTCAAGAAGGACAATTTGGATATCGGTTATGGGATCCTCAAACATGATCAGTGATTAGAAGTAGTGATGTCATTTTCAATGATTTTGAGATGCATAAACAACCCATTAAGGAGGTTGAAGTGAGAAGAGTGGTTTTCGAGGATACTAGTCTTCTAGTTAGCATGCATAAAAATGTTGCACATAGGGATGTTCAAGAGAATGTTAGATCAGATCAGACTACAAATGTTCCTATTCAACAATCATTGAGGCACTCTACACGTGTCTCACATCCACCTGATAGATATGTTCTAGGTTTGGATTTTGTTATGCTAACGGATGGTCGTGAGCCTTCTTGCTACAAAGAAGCTGTGCAAACAATACATCATGTCAAATGGGAGCGTGCCATGAAGAATGAGTTGGATTCTATTCACAAGAATGGTACTTGGGATTTAGTACCTTTGCCAAAAGGGCAGGAAAGCTTTACCACGTAAATGGGCGTTGGAACTCAAGGTCAAGCATAAAACATGGAAGCACATCAAAGAAGTGAACATAGAAGAAGAGAGAGCAAGTAGGGAGCTCCCAGAAGTGTATGTCAAATTTTCAGAAGAATCCCCTACAAAAATAATGATTTTCATCACTAAAAATCATTGTAAATACCATTTTCTATTTTTATAACTCCATTTTGTTCAAGCCGAGGAGTCCTTGAGCTTGAGGAGTATTAGGTCTATCATCCTACCAATTTTCATAATTCTAGACTTTGTTTGAGCCCTCAAATAAGCCCTGGAACCTAATTTTTAACTAAGCCGGACACTAGGTCTGGACAGGGCCAAAACTAGTCCAAAAACTATAAAAATAGCTAGAGAGCTCATTTTTGAGGTTAGCTTGTTAGAGAATAGAGCTTTTGTAAGAGAACTCTTTTGCAATCAAAGCTTTCCATTGTTCCTCTCTTTGATCTTACCTTGTGCACGTGTGTGTGTATGTGTGTGCATGTTTGTGTGCTTTCACTCATGTGGTTGTGCCTTCACTTGCTTGTGGTCTTCATTCTGTTCCTTACGTCTCCGTGGATTGACAAGTAAAGGAGGTGGTGCTTACACTTGAGCTACACCAATTTTTGGCACCGTTGCGAGGGAGAGAGCTTCGAGGACTAGCGCTCTGATGGTAAGAACGTAGATTTGCGACCTTGGAAGGTAAAAAAACTGTCATTTCTATTTTTTTTCAGATTTTTCTTCTCCATCTTCATCATCGTCATCATCTCCATCTTCATCCATCTTCATCTTCATCCATCTTCATCTTCATAGAAATTTCTTGTTTTTTAGTGCATTTTCACCATTTTCATACCATTTTTCATGCATTATTGTGTGGGAAGGAGTTAGGAAGTGCAAGGGAGAGCAAGCGCGTGTGTTTTTTCATGATTTTCTACACATACGGAGCTTGCCATTGCTGAGCGCTCAGAAATTCAAAGTTCCCGCCAAAAAACACGATTCTCTGATGAAAATCGCGATTCTGTGATAAATTCAAATTTTTTAAAAATCACGATTTTCTGTTCCTTCCTAAAAGCTCTTTGAAGGAAACACAATTCTGAGGTCATTCTTCGAATCACAATTCTCTAGTTGTGCTCAGATTCGCGATTCTCTAAGTTTTTCAAAAACACGATTCTCTAGTCACTCTCAGAAGCGTGATTTTTTTTTGGCGATTCTCAAAAAATATGATTCTGAGCAAGAACATGATTCTTGGGTCATTCTCAGAATCGCGATTCTGTGGTTGTGCTCAAAATCACGATTCTCATAAATCACGATTTTCAGCCAAAAACACGATTGTGATCAAACATGATTCTCTGTTGGCAATTGCGATTTTCAAAAACACGATTCTCTGTTGGCAATCGCAATTTTCAAAAACACGATTTTCAAGCTCGACTTAGCATCACGATTGTCTCACAACATCGCGATGTCTAGTCTTCAGAATCGCGATTTTTATAGGTGCTCAGCATCGCGATTCTCTTGAATTCTCAGCATCGCAATTCTCTTGAATTCACAGCATCGCGATTCTCTTGATTTCTCAGCATCGTGATTCTCTTGAATTCACAACATTGCGATTCTCTTGATTTCATAGCATCATGATTCTCTTCAATTCACAGCATCGTGATTCTCTTGAATTCACAGCATCGCGATTCTCTTGAATTCACAGCATCGCGATTCTCTTGAATTCAGAGCATCACGATTCTCTTGATTCACAGCATCGTGATTCTCTTGAATTCATAGCATCGTGATTCTCTTGATTCACAGCATTGCGATTCTCTTGAGTTCACAGCATCGCGATTCTCTTGATTTCACAGCATCGCGACTCTCATGATTTCACAAAATCGCGATTTTCACACAAAATCGCGATTTTCACACAAAATCAAGATTTTTTCATAAGTGCTTGTTTCCCTGTTTTGACCCCCAGGAGCCTGATTTGACATAACTTTTTCATCCAAAGTCCATTTTTTGAGCTCTATAGCTCGTTGGAAAGCTCCTAGTTTGATGTCAATTGGTAAACTTGATGACCTTGGTTACAATGTAGTCTTCTATGCTCAGTCCTTTCACATATCAAAGGGAAATAAGCTTATTGCAAAAGGAAGAAAAGTTGTCTCACTTTATCGTGTATTTGTATCATAGAAACAACAATTGTTAGCTATTACTAAACAGCCTATGGCTTGTGTTTAGCATGGTGGCTTGGCGCATATATCACGTAGTGGAATGGAAAATCTTTCTCGTTATCGCTACTTACATGTGTTATCTTTCTCTGATTTTTCATTTTGTGAGCATTGTCAATATGGAAAGCAAACTAGGAATGCACACAAGATGCCTATTAACTCTTCAGTTCAGCCTTTAGATCTCATTCATACAGATGTGTGTGGTCCTATGCCCACAAGGTCACTAGGTGGTCCTCTTTATTTTGTCACTTTTATAGATGATGCTACTAGAAAAGTCTGGGTATATCCTATCAAAGCAAATGATGATGTATTCACTAGTTTTAGAAAATGGCTTGCTTGAGTTGAGATTGAAAAAGGTAGTACGCTTAAGGATTTATGGGGGTGAGTATACCCCACATGAATTCAACCTTTTCTATCAATCTAGAGGAATTTGTAGCAAGTTTATAGCTCCGTATACCCCAATACAGAATGGTGTAACCAAAAGTATGAATAAAACTATTCAAGATAGAGTAGTTTCTATGTTGCATCATGCAAACCTTTCACACAGATTTGGACAGAAGAAATATTGATTAGAGTTCATGTGATTAACCTTTCACCTCGAATAGCCAAAGATCTGAAAGTGGCACAAGATTTATGGACAGAAAAGCCACCATATTATGATCATCTTCAAGTTTTTGGGTGTGAGTCATATGTTCATATACCCAAGAATCTTAGACAAAAGTTGGACCTTAATTCAAAGAAATGCATTTTTCTTGGATATGGTCAAGAAGGACAATTTGGATATCGGTTATGGGATCCTCAAACATGATCAGTGATTAGAAGTAGTGATGTGATTTTCAATGATTTTGAGATGCATAAACAACCCATTAAGGAGGTTGAAGTGAGAAGAGTGTTTCCCGAGGATACTAGTCCTTGAGTTAGCATGCATAAAAATGTTGCACATAGGTATGTTCAAGAGAATGTTCGATCAGATCAAACTATAAATGTTCCTATTCAACAATCATTGAGGCACTCTACACGTGTCTCACATCCACCTGATAGATATGTTCTCGGTTTGGATTTTGTTATGCTAATGGATGCTGGTGAGCCTTCTTGCTACAAAGAGGCTATGTAGACAATTCATCATGTCAAATGGGAGCGTGCCATGAAGAATGATTTGGATTCTATTCATAAGAATGGTACTCGGGATTTAGTACCTTTGCCAAAGGGCAGGAAAGCTTTACCACGTAAATGGGTGTTGGAACTCAAGGTCAAGCATAAAACATGGAAGCACATCAAAGAAGTGGACATAGAAGAATAGAGAGCAAGTAGGGAGCTCCAAGAAGTGTATGTCAAATTTTCAGAAGAATCCCCTACAAAAATAGTGTTTTTCATCACTAAAAACCATTGTAAATACCATTTTCTATTTTTATAACTCCATTTTGTTCAAGCTGAGGAGCCCTTGAGCTTGAGGAGTATTAGAACTATCATCCTACCAATTTTCATATTTTTTAGACTTTGTTTGAGCCCTCAAATAAGCCTTGGAACCTAATTTTTAACTAAGCCGGACACTAGGTTTGGACAGGGCCAAAGCTAATCCAAAAACTATAAAAAGAGCTAGAGAGCTCATTTTTGAGGTTAGCTTGTTAGAGAATAGAGCTTTTGTAAGAGAACTCTTTTGCAATCAAAGCTTTCCATTGTTCCTCTCTTTGATCTTACCTTGTGCACGTGTGTGTGTATGTGTGTGCATGTTTGTGTGCTTTCACTCATGCACTTGTGCCTTCACTTGCTTGTGGTCTTCATACCAGTCCTCACAAGTAAAGGAGGTGGTGCTTACGCTTGAGCTACACCAAATTTTGGCGCCATTGCCAGGGAGAGAGCTTCGAGGATGAGCGTTGTGATGGTAAGATCGTAGATTTGCGACGTTGGAAGGTAAGAAAACTGTAATTTCTGTTATTTTTCTAATTTTTCTTCTCCATCATCATCATCATCTCTATCTTCATCCATCTTCATCTTCATAGAAATTTCTTGTTTTTTAGTGCATTTTCACTATTTTCATACCATTTTTCATGCATTATTGTGTGGGAAGGAGTTAGGAAGTGCAAGGGAGAGCAAGCACCTATGTTTTTTCATGATTTTCTGCACATATGGAGCTCGCCATTGCTGGGCGCTCAGAAATTCAAAGTTCCCACCAAAGAAACACGATTCTGTGATGAAAATCGCGATTCTGTGAAAAATTCAATTTTTTGAAAATCACGATTTTCTATTTCTCGCCTAAAAGCTCTTTGAAGGAAACACAATTCTGAGGTCGTTCTGAGAATTGCGATTCTCTAGTTGTGCTCAGAATCACGATTCTCTAAGTTTTTCAAAAACACGATTCTCTGGTCACCCTCAAAAGCATGATTTTTTTTGGCGATTCTCAAAAAATACGATTGTGAGCAAGAACACGATTCTGGGCTCATTCTCAGAATCGCGATTTTGTGGTTGTGCTCAAAATCAGGATTCTCACAAATCACAATTTTCAGCAAAAAACAGATTGTGATCAAACACGATTCTCTGTTGGCAATCACGATTGTCAAAAACACTATTCTCTGTTCGCAATCGCAATTTTCAAAAACATGATTTTCAAGCTCGACTCAGCATCGCGATTGTCTGAGAACATTGCGATTGTCTAGTCTTCAGAATCGCGATTTTCATAGGTGCTCAGCATCGCGATTCTCTTGAATTCTCAGCATCGCAATTCTCTTGAATTCACAGCATCGCGATTCTCTTGATTTCTCAGCATTGCGATTCTCTTGAATTCACAGCATCGCGATTCTCTTGATTTCACAGCATCGCGATTCTCTTGAATTTGCAGCATCGGGATTCTCTTGAATTCATAGCATCACGATTCTCTTGAATTCACAACATCGTGATTCTCTTGAATTCACAACATTGCGATTCTCTTGATTCATAGCATCGCGCTTCTCTTGAATTCATAGCATCACGATTCTCTTAATTCACAGCATTGCAATTCTCTTGAGTTCACAGCATCGTGATTCTCTTGATTTCACAGCATTGCGATTCTCATGATTTCTTAAAATCAGGATTTTCACACAAAATTGTGATTTTTTCATAAGTGTGTGTTTCCGTTTTTTGACCCCTAGGAGCCTGATTTGACATAACTTTTTCATCCAAAGTCCATTTTTTGAGCTCTATAGCTCGTTGGAAAGCTCATAGTTTGATGTCAATTGGTCAACTTGATGACCTTGGTTACAATGTGGTCTTCTATGGTCAGTCCTTTCGCATATCAAAGGCAATAAGGTTATTGCAAAAGGAAGAAAAGTTGTCTCACTTTATCATGTATTTGTAGTGGTATCAGGCATAACACATCATCTTTGATCCATAGCTTCAAGAAGACGCCCCAAGAAATAGTGCGACTAGCAAGTGGAAGGTTCAGACAATACTTAGAAAGATGCCCTGTTCTAGAGTTGCCCACACCTGCCAAACAAGAGGCCTTGTTCTTAGATGGCTTACTAAGCACCAAGTTAAGATCATATGTGTACTTGAAAGAGCCTAGAAGCATAGAAGAGTGTGTGCAGACCTGCATTGACATAGTAGACAACTTGGGTGAGGAGTTAGGACTATCCAAACTCTATAAAGACTCTGACAGTTCTACTAGTCATACCTCTAGAGCCTCCACTGAGATAGATGAAATAGCAGAGAAAGTTGCCAAGAAGCTAGGAGTTCAAAACAGAAAAATACCAAGAGTCACCTCAGTGAATCGGTGTTATACTTGCGAAGGCAACCACATGGCTAATGTATGCCCATTGTACAACCAGAACATGAGAGAAAGAAATTCTCCATATTGCACTATTGAGAGAAAATACATGAACCATATGGCTCAAGATTGTCCATACAATAGACAGGCTGTTAGACAGAATTATCCGCAACCTTACGAACAAGGTAGGTATTATAACCAATACCAACAGCCATATTATAGACCCCAACAACAGTATCAGGCACCATATAGGCCACAATCGGTCCTAGGAAACCAACCACCAGCACCTGCCAACGTAATTCCAGTTATGTATGCAGTGGTGGAAGAGAACCTTAATAGAGCATTGGTGCCAGTGACGCCACTGATCTCAGAGAATGATTGTCATGCTCATAGTTCAGATTACTCCCATGAAGGTAGTCCACAAGCTTATTACACATAGTCAGTTGAACATAGTGAGATTTACCCGTATCAATATGAGGCACCACCTATGGAACAAAATTGGGAGCCTGAATACTCCAATGTCATGTACACAGATGCTAACCCTAGGCCCCAATTGAGACAAGTAAGACCACAAGCCCCTAGAGGACCACGTTTCAGATGCCAGGGTGACCATTTGATTTGTGAATGTCCCCACCCATCAACTCTGAGTCAAGGTCAGGCTATCACAATACAAGCCTTTTGTCCTGAATGTGGCAAAGACCATCTCCCCAGAGATTGTCCAAGAAACCCCTCCAGTGCACCCAAGATTACACCCATTAATGTGGTAGGCTTAGTGGCGGATTCAAGTTCAAGTAGCAATAATGTGGCTCCTATACAAGCAGTCACTAGGGCACAAGCCTTAAAACAGGATAAGCCAGTTCAACAATCAGAGTCAAGTGAATCAGGAGAGCCTAGCAAGTGGAAAACAAGAACATGGAAGGATACCAGAGAGAAGACCAATCGCAAGTGGAATAAAAAGTTATCGGAACTAGAAGAAAGCTTGAAAGAAGCAAAAACAAAAATAGATGACATTGCATCTCAAAGCCCTTCGCATGCTGAAACTCCATCTACTCCACCTCATCCCACCCCACCACCCATTGTAAATAGACCGCAACCAGGGTCTGTTCTTGCAGATCCAATGCCAGAAGGCTTGGACATGATGTTCAAGGCCCACCAGGCTCGACTCCAAGAAGGGCCTACAGCTGCAAACCTAGACAAGAGTTACCCTAGAGCAGATTTAGAGATTGAACGGATGAAAATGTGCATGAAAATGGTAGAACAAGCTCAAGCTATACTCGAGACTAGTCAAAAGCTCAATCAAACAAACTCTGTCAAATCGGATTTGCATTTCCAAGGCTTACTAGAAAGATTAGAGCAATTGGTAAACAAACCACAAGTTTCTTTACCTCCACAGGCTCAACCAGTTATTGAAAGAAGAAGCTCACCACCAATGGGAGCTTATGTTCCTAATTCCACAGATGCTGGGATTATTCCTTCAATTCAGGAGCACTCTCAAGAGTTCTTGCGGGAAATACAAGAAGAGAAATGGGCCAAGGAGAAGGGTAATTCCCCTCCTATTCGTGAGATTGATGATCTTCATGATCAATTTCCCCAAGACATTCCATCTATTTACGGAGATGAAGCAGAAGAACAAGAAGACGAAAGATTAGATTTTGAATCTAATACCTTAGAAGAACTGCCTCAATTTCTAGGCCCATGGGAATCTGAGTCTCTTCAGATCAGAGCTCGTAGAAGAGCTGCTCAAAGCAAAACCTGAGCTATGGAATCATGTCAAGGATCAAGTTCCAGAACTTGATTCCAAAATGCCAAAAGCAGGCTCTAAGAAAAAAGTACCAAAGATACATCTAGACAAAATAGCGGACATGTGTGAGGGTGAAGAAGGTAATACTTATCTTCCAATCACCTACCAAGGTTACACAACCAAAGCAATCATAGATTCAGGTGTTGGTGTTGCCATTGCGACCACCTCCTTGTGGAAGCAATGGGGAAAACCCACATTAAGACCAACTTGAATGAAGCTTCAAATGGGAGATGGCCATTTTGAAAGACCTCTAGGATTGCTAGAAGGGATAACCCTAACCACTTGTGGTGTAGAGTTTGAGCACACATTTGCTATATGTGACTTTGAGAAAAATAATGTTTATGAGATGATCCTAGGAAGACCCTTCCTATGACAATTGCAAATAGTACAGGATTGGGGAACCAACTCCTTGTACTTACAACACTTAGGGGTCACCACCAAGGTCAATTTGAAGGATTACTCCTTCAGACATGTACCACCCCTACAGTGGAATCCTATCGATAAAGTGAAAGAAGATTCCATCTTTGTGCATTTTGAAAGTTCACCTGATCCATCATGGCTGCATGAAGATACTCATTTGTGGATGTGCAAGGTCGTAGAGGAAGAGGAAAAATGTTTAAAGGCAAGAGAAGAAGGAACCTTGCTAGGAGATACACCAGTTAGAGACCCAGCCTACACACCGATGATCTTTCCAGATGAGGAATTTGAGCCTCATGGGAGGCTAGAAATCTTAGCCACCATGGACATTGCTGTCAATGAAGAACAATGGACACCTCATTGTGATGAGGAGGGTTATGATATTTCAGTGTTCATGTGTCAGCCCTTGCTAGAAGAATGTGACCCTAGTGATGTCATGGAAGAAGAAGAGAATGACGATGATATAGAGTCCATTGTGATGGATAGTTGCTTTAACTCAGAGTAGCACTATCTAGAAGATATAGGAGTGTTCACCCAGAAAGAAGAAGAACCTCTCACAAGTATTAAAATGGTAAATTCAAAGGATGGAAGTGAGATCAGTCAAAAGAAAAAGAAAAGAAAAGCAGTGAAACAAGAAGAGGAGGAATCATTGTTTGAAGTACCAGAAAACTTCAAGAAATATGAAGTTGATGACCGCAAAATTTTGGTACGAATGCCTAAGAGAGAGGCCATCATAGGAGAATCATATGATAATAAAGAAAAGACTAAGAAAATTGTAGTGTCCATTGAAGAGAACGAAGAGAGATGCACATACATAGGAGATGACCTAAGTGCAAGAGAAGAAATGGAGCTCGTAGCTCTATTAAGGGAATATAGGGATGTATTTGTGTGGCACTATAGAGACTTGAAAGGGGTAGATCCAAGAATTTGCTCTCATACTATCCCCATGACTGTTGATGCGAAGCCCACCAAACAGAAGCCCTACGCATATAATGATACATATGCAGCCAAAAAAAAAGAAGAAATTGATAGGCTGATTGAAGCTGGATTCATCTATGAGATTGAGCATACTGAATGGGTGTCCCCCATTGTAGTAGTGCCCAAGAAGAACGGGAAGTTGCGAGTGTGTATTAACCTTAAAAAAGTTAATGCCGCTACAATCAGAGATAGTTATCCACTTCCAATCACGGAACACCTATTGGAGCGTGTTGTAGGCAAGGACGTTTATAGCTTCCTTGATGGATTTTCAGGTTACAATCAAGTAGCCATTGCCCCAAAAGATCAACACAAAACAGCTTTTGCCACAGAGTGGGGAATCTTTGCATTTCGTGTGATGCCATTTGGGCTCACCAATGCACCTGCAACATTCCAAAGGCTCATGTGTCATGTCTTCAAAGAGTTCTTGCGAAAGAGCTTAGAAGTGTATGTGGATGATTTACTCGTTCCCAAGAAAGAAGATTTCACATCCCTGAGCTCAGACAAATCTTCAACAAGTGTAGAGAATATCGAGTGTGTCTGAACCCAGAAAAGTGTGTGTTCATGGTGCATCAAGGTAAAATCTTAGGTCATATTGTTTCTAAGAATGGAATCTCAACAGATGAAGATAAGGTACGAGCCATAGCGGAGCTACCAAGGCCAAGGAATGTTAAGGAGGTACAAGCCTTTATGGGCCATTTTGGATATTACCGTAGGTTTATCCACATGTATGCGATCATAGCTAGACTCCTTTATGCATTGTTGTCGTCAGTTCGAGACCCAATGGATACCTCCACCAAAGCTGGCATCAACATCCACAAATAACATCGAAAGCCTTGACGAGCAACAACCATGTGCTCCTTGCACAACCCTGTCTTTTGCACCATTCAGGTCATGCATTTCCAAAGTATTCATTAATATAGGGCCACATTACACGGTCGTGCATAGACACATTTGCGAGTCCCATGCACAAGAGCACCTTGACATATGTCAACTATTTTTGCTGATACTAACATCTGTCTTCTTCTTTGGTGACATTGTTCCCTGAAAAAAAAAAAGAGAGGAAGCACTTGTTCCCAGGTTTGGCTCATGAAACATGAATGAGTCATGCTTAGTTGAAGGTGGAACTGTTGATTACTGGGCATTTATCAGTTTGGATAGAAGTGTGCCTCGGCTAGCAGATGATATAATTGCTTCCTTATCTAGTAGATGTCAAGAACTTGGCATGAACATGGCATCCACAACTATGGTTTCCTCTTACCATGGTAGGAGTGAAGAGCTTGAAGGTCTGCAACTTGAGTGATGATTAACTACTACATGTACGAGAACATCCAAGGAGATATCTACAAGGGGTAGTTCTGGTATCTCATCAATGGACCATCAACACAGACATTCATCAACAATGTTCCATCCCAAAGGCCGAGTGTACAACACGAAGAGATGAACATCGATTGACCTTCTCCATGGTACGTATCTTTACTTTGGAAACATCATAACCATGATAGCTTAGGAAACCTCTTTGTCGACATACCCTTGAGCACTTAGCTCAAGACCCCCAATTTTTGCACCATACTTCTTCTAATGCATTTTCCAAGTAAGCATGCATAGGGCTACATTACAAGGTCGTGCACAAAGCACATATTTTTCTCAACCCATGCACGAACACACTTACCCATCATCCATTATGGGCTATCAGTACTTGGCATGACTACTATGAACATCATCTTTGGACAATTTGAGGTCATCAATGGAGACTCACAACGACACAGTCATGCTGGAATCCAAGGCAGAAGCACCTACCAAGGGACTACAACTTGCAAAGGCTCGCAGTGACAAATGAAGAACCGGACAACCAACCTTGCCACATTTGGAAGAGAGACGGCTCTGGTTCATCCGAATGGACACTCCCTCTCAAAGCAACCTAGAATAACCATTACAACAAGGGTCTGTAAAGGACGATAGACTCGAGAGGGGGGGGGGAGTGTTGGAACTCAAGGTCAAGCATAAAACATGGAAGCACATCAAAGAAGTGGACATAGAAGAAGAGAGAGCAAGTAGGGAGCTCCAAGAAGTGTATGTCAAATTTTCAGAAGAATCTCCTACAAAAATAGTGATTTCCATCACTAAAAACCATTGTAAATACCATTTTCTATTTTTGTAACTCCATTTTGTTCAAGCCGAGGAGTCCTTGAGCTTGAGGAGTATTAGAACTATCATCCTACCAGTTTTCATAATTTTTAGACTTTGTTTGAGCCGTCAAATAAGCCCTGGAACCTAATTTTTAACTAGGTCGGACACTAGGTCTGGATAGGGCCAAAAATAGTCCAAAAACTATAAAAAGAGCTAGAGAGCTCATTTTTGAGGTTAGCTTGTTAGAGAATAGAGCTTTTGTAAGAGAACTCTTTTACAATCAAAGCTTACCATTGTTCCTCTCTTTGATCTTACCTTGTGCACATGTGTGTGTATGTGTGTGCATGTTTGTGTGCTTTCACTCATGCACTTGTGCCTTCACTTGGTCGTGGTCTTCATATCGGTCTGCACGTCTTCACGGATTGACAAATAAAGGAGGTGGTGCTTACGCTTGAGCTACAATGGGCATATAAGCTGAAACTCACATCATATAGTGCTTCTCAAAAGTATAACACACAACTTATTGCAAGGGGTTTTAAGCAACAACATGGTGTTGATTTCAAGGAAATCTTCTCTCCAATGGTCAAGATGATTACGCTACACATGTTGCTTGGATTCGTTGAAATGGAGGACTTAGAGCTAGTCCAAATGGATGTGAAAATTTCTTTCTTGCATGGAGATCTTACAAATGAGATCGATATGGAACAACCAGAGGGTTATGTAGTTCCTCACAAAGAAAACCTAGTTTGTAAGCTCAAGAAGAGCTTATATGGACTTAAACAGTCCCCTAGACAATGGTACACAAAGTTTGATGCTTTTATGAAGTTTACGGGCTATTCTCAAAGCAATGAGGATCATTTTCTCTATGCAAAGCAATGCTCAGATGACAGCTTGATATGCTTGATACTTTATGTTGATGATATGTTGATTGCTGGAAAGTCCTCTTATGACTTGTCAATTCTCAAAAAGAAAATGAGTCAGACGTTTGATATGACGGACTTGAGGGATGCCAAACATATTCTTGGCATGTGCATTACTTGTGATAGGAGTCAAAGATGCATATACTTGTCTCAAAGTGAGTACATATCCAAAGTACTTCACATGTTCAATATGCAGGGTGGAAAGGCATTGAGTACACCTTTATGCACATATAAGAAATTGAGCAAGGATGATTGCACCAAATCAGATGAGGAAAAGGAATTCGTGACCAAAATTCATTATGAGTTTGCTGTTGGTAGTCTCATGTATGTTATGGTAGCTACAAGACCAGACATTGCATTTGCAGTGGGAGTTGTGAAAAGATATATGTCTAATCCTGGCAAGAAACATTGGGAAGTGGTCAAGATGATTTTGAGATATCTGAGTGGCACTAAGGACAAGTGTCTATGCTTAGGTAGAGGGAAAGCATCCATTATTGGTTACACAAATTCTGAGTATGTTGGTTGTGTAGACAATCATAAGTCTACATTAGGGTACATTTTTCATTTTGCTGGAGGTGCTATCTCTTGGAGATCTCATCTTACAGCTATTTCCACCATAGAACAAGAGTATGTTGCAAAAAGTGAGGCATGTAAGGAAGCATTGTGGTTTTCTTGTCTTGCTTGTGATATGGGTCTACCTCAACATGTACCCCGTTTTCTTAGTGATAGTCGGAGTGCCATTGCTTTGGCTAAGAATCCAATCTATCATGCAAAGACCAAGCAGATTGAGGTGAGATATCACTTCATTAGAGATTGAATGCATTATTCTTGAGAAGATTCATACTCGAGATAATGCTGCATATGCTTTGACTAAAGCTCTACCACAGGATAACTTTTGACACTGTTGTCACTTGATGGGGGTTACTTGATTCATGATCTTACACAGTCACTTGTATACTATGTAATATGCACATCAGGTGGGAGGTATAGTTTGTATACTTATACTCAGGTATTCTTTATAATTCTTCATTTTTCTCCCATAGCTACTTTGGCCATATTGGCCTTTAGTGGGATATTGTTACCGTTAGTGCCCATGTGAAAGGATAAATGGCCACTCGACACTTTTGTATATGTTCTTTAATAAGATAGATAGTGGCCTGGTTTCCCACAGACTGTAAGTTTGAGCACATTTGTAACACCCAAGAAGTCTTGTGTTCGTGCTCCCTATGTATTGCGTTTTTTTGCATATTCTGTAGCCTCTCTACGGAGTATGTTATGCGGCGCTTAGAGCTTGGTTTTCTATTGTGCAAATATCATCATGGAGCTCTTGAGAAGGAGAGAACACTATGGTGCATTCCCATATAAATACTTCAATTCATACCAAGTTGTGACTTTGAGCATAACACTAAGACCTTCTCATCCCAAAATAGAACGTTTTCTTCACTCTTTGCAAAGTAGAAGTTATTTGTTTTGATGTAAAAATTTGGAAATGTTGTTCGAAAGGACTTTATGGATTATCATACATTCTTGGGAAGCTAAAGGAGTATACTAAGCATATGTGGAATTACTTTGGCTAGTGTAGAGTAGGTTTGTTGCAACACCTACTCATCTTTGGACACATCCCATCACCTCTTCACAGTGGTATCAGAGCAACTAAGCATCATGTGTGATGGATTCCTTTCATCCATTGACAAATTGGATGGAGGTAATTATTCAACATGGTCACTAAGAATGGAAGAATACTTGCAAGGAAGGAACCTCTATGGTTACATATACGGAGATGAGATTATGCCAATCCTTAGGAGCAAGGGTCAACCAACACAAGAAGAACAAGATAGGCTGAATGCATGGTGCTCAAAGGATGCTTTAGCAAGCTCATACATTATCAAATCTATTTCTGATTTTCTACTTCCACATGTTTGGAATTGCAAGTTATCATAAGAGACATTCAATGCTCTTGAAGCATTCTTCTCATCAAGCACCAAGACAAGGAAGAACCAACTATGGATGGAGTTCAACACACTCAAGAAGATGCTCAAGCAAAGAGTGACTGATTTTGTCACCAAAATGGACATTGCAGGCGAGCTTGGAAGTATTGGATAAGTTATTGATGAAGAACAAATAGTAAGGCAAGTGATAAATGGAATAAAGTCAGATGACAAATGGGAAGCCTTCACAATAGCTATGGATCTCTACATAGATATGCAAGTTCCTGATTTCAACACCCTCATGGGAAAATTTTTCACACATGAGGCAAAAATTATGAAGAATGGAGAAAACTCAAAAGGTAATCAATCCTCTTCTCTCTATACAGATAGGAATAAAAGAAAGGATAACAAAGGCAAAGGCAAGAAGTCTAATGATGAAGGTAGTATCTCTCAAGCAAATCTACAAGTAGAGGTAGATGCTTAGTTGGAAGAGAGAGATGAGGTAGAAAAGGTAGGGGAAGAACCCAAGGCTCATCTCCATGTGCCATATGTGGTCTTACCAATCACATTATAGAGATATGTTTCAGGAATCCTAGAAACCAAAGAGGAAGATGTTACAATAGAGGAGGCTATGGAAGTTCAAGAGGAAGATTCAATAACTTCAATGGATACAATAACAAC
Source organism: Ceratopteris richardii (assembly GCA_020310875.1). Lineage (NCBI taxonomy): Eukaryota > Viridiplantae > Streptophyta > Polypodiopsida > Polypodiales > Pteridaceae > Ceratopteris > Ceratopteris richardii. Next base: position 64,162,177 of record CM035414.1, on the reverse strand, counting down.
TCCTATGACAACAACTACCAAGGAGTAAAGTAGAGACTACAATAACTATGCAAATGATCAAACTCAAGAGGACTCACTTCTTTTGATGAACATGACTATGAAGGAAGGTAAAGCAGATGAACTTGTATTTTATATAGACACAGGATGCTCAAATCATGTGGCAGGAAATGTAGCTCTACTCTCAGAGTTGGAAGATCCAAGGAATAAATATGAAGTCTAAACAAAAGATGATACAAGGCATCTAGTTGAGAATATAAGTAATGTGAAAAATTCAGATGAAAATATGAACTTACTAAGTAGAGTATTGTATGTGCCATTTGTTGGAGGAGATGGTGGACGCCTCCTAGAGATGAGATGGTGCTGTAAATTCCTGCTTCACACCAACCAAAATTACATTAGGGAGTGCAAAGTAGAACTCTTGAGATTTCTAGGAAGCACAAATAATCACCCAAGTACTTTGGAAGATGATCCTCAAATCATTGGATCAAAACAGATAAGTTGGAGTTTCCTTGTGAACCAAAAAACTACTATTTTGGTCACTACACCTGCTCAAGAAACTGAACAGTTCTTTTTCTCTGCTAACAATTGAATAAAACCCTTTTGGGGATATCTAATTAACTAAGGTAGCTAAATTTCATAAGTTATTTCACTTGAAATGATAAACTATGCTTAAAGAATGATGCTTAGCAAGTTTGGAGTGTATCTCGACTTTTTAGGGAGTTAATAGTATGCATACTAGAGAGAAATGTTTCGAACATATCTCAAGATTGGCTGAGCCAATTAAAATGAAACTTTGTACAAAGAAGGTATACAGTCTAATAAATCTATATACGAACTTAAATTACTGAAAATGATCAAGTACACACTAAGAAATTGATCAAAAGTTGGGGTTGCATAATTGAGACTCCCAGCAAGACTTTGATAACATGTAATGTCTTCAAGCAGCTCTCCTTCATGAGCACTGAGTTTGTGATTCAATTCCATGGGTGTACCTGAAATTTTTGTATTCTCCATCTTAAACTTAGTTAACATGTCATGGATGTACTTTCTATGAGTAATAAAAACACCAAAATTTGTATAAACAATCTCTAAACCAAGAAAATATGTAAGAAAACCAAGATCATTGATCTTGAACTCCTCCTTTATCTGAAATTTAATCTTCTTGATGACATTGGCATCATTTCCTGTAATGATAATGTCATCCACATAAACACATAGATAAATAAGCTTTGAATTAGTCTTCTTAATGAACAATGAAGAATTTTCCTTGCTTGCAACAAAAACTTGGTCCTACAAGTATGTGAATAGCCTATGTTTCCAAGCTCTAGGAGCTTCCTGTAAATCATACAAATATTTATATACATAATCAAGTTTGTTTTTGTCTTTATATCCTGGTGGTTGAGCCATGTAGACCTCTTCAGAGATCCACCCATTAAGGAATGAATTTTTAACAACTAATCGGTACAAGTTCCAATTTTCTGAATCAAAAATACTTACTAAAACTCTAATAGTTGGCATTTTGGCTATCGGTGAGAAGGTCTCCTCATAATCCACTCCACGTGTTTGAGAAAACCCCTTTGCTACTAGCCTTGCTTTATACCTGTTTATTGTGCCATCTGAATTCTTTTTCACTTTGTAAATTCACTTGGATCCTATTACCTTCATGAATGGTTTTTTAGGAACCAAATCCCAAGTGCTATTTTCTTGAAGTGCTTCATTTCTTCCTGCATAGATTCTCTCCATTCTTCCCTTTTATCAGCTTCTTCAAAAGTAGATGTTTCCCCTAACATCGACTCCATAGCCATGTATATAGAATTCTTGGTAACTAGTGATGTGTCATAGCCATACCCTATATGTTCCTTGCTTTCCCTTTGATATTTTCTAAGTGCTTGATTGGATGACTCTGAAATGTCTTGCAATGTTTTGAACTTTGCTTTGCCCTTGGACTTCCAAGCTTCGAGATCGATTTGTTCTTTGTCTTCTGAGTTGACATCCTGTGATGTATGTGGTTCTTCTTTGGTCATATTTGGAAAATCATTCTCCAAATCATAGGGTAACTTTATTTTCTTGCAATCATCCTCAAACCAAGAGCTATTTTCATCAAATTCCACATCCCTACTAAACATAGATCCTTTGTTAGTGGGATTATATAATCTATATCATTTTTTATTCTAATCATAGCCAATAAATATGCATGTTTCAGCTTTTGGATCAAGTTTTTCCCTGATCTGTGAGGGTATGTGTGCATAAGCAATGCACCCAAAGAACTTACAATGCTCTAAAGAAGGTCTCCTACCATTCCATGCCTCATAAGGTGTCATCCCATCTAGATACTTGGATGGAAGTCTCTTGATTAAGTAAGTGGCTGTGGAAACAACCTCTGCCCATAGATAGGTAGGAAGTTTTTTTCATTCAACATTGATCTTGCAGCCTCTACTATTAATCTATTTCTTCTCACTGCCACTTCATTCTGTTCAGGAGTGTACCTTTTTGTAATATCTCTCTTTATGCCTTTGTCTTGTAAATAGGAGTTAAACTCATGCAAGAAATACTTACCACCTCCATGAGATCTGCGCCTCTTCAAACTTTTACCTGTTTGATTCTCAACCAACGCCAAATAATTCTTGAAACAAGTGAAGACTTCATCTTTATGCTTCATAAAATAAAGTATTATCCACCTACTATTGTCATCTATGAATGAAACATAATACCTTGACCTTGAAATTGATGGCTCTCTGCTAGGACCCCACACATTTGTGTGTAGAAGCTCCAGGTAGTCTTCATACATGTATCCTCTTTTGTTGAATGGTTGCCTATGTGACTTGCCAAATTGGCATGATCCACATTTGTAAATCATATGTTGCTTGGACACATTTGGGATCCCAAGCACACTTTGATCCTTGCATATTGGCTTAAATGTCCTTTCACCTATATGTCCCAGTCTCTTATGTCATATCTCTAATTTAGATAGGGTTTCGTCCTTATAATTGAAGAGAGCAATATTTCTTGTATCTTGAACTTCAGAGGTAAAAAATCTACCAGATTTCTCACCTTTTGCAATCCTCTTAAAGCCTTTTTGAGGGTCCTCCACATATCTTCCATGCCTTGTGAATCTAACCTATAAACCCTTCTCAACAATATGTCCAACACTAATTAGGTTTTTTGTTATTGTTGACAGATACAATACCTTACTTAAAGATTCATGTTACCATGAGATGTTTTAACATTTCAAATCTTCTTTACAAAGTGCCTAGTGTCATCACTTGTCTAAACTTCATGCTTTCCTTTGGGTTCTTCAAGGTCAGACAATAATGCTACATTGCCTGCTACATGACTGGAGCAATCAAAATCAATATAGAATAGGTATTCATCATCTTTACCTTGCTTGGCTGTCATATTCATGAGTAGTAGGCAATCCTCTTGATCATCTGTATAGTTGTTGTAGTCTCTTCTTCCTATGAAGCCTCCTTGATAGTTGTTGTTGTAGCCTTGGTTGTAGTTGTGATGTTAATTGTTTCCTCCATTATTGAATCTGCCTCTTGATTTTCCATAGCCTCCTCTATGGAAGCCTCATCCTCTCTGATTCTTTGTGTTCTTGAAGCATTCATCTGTGGTATGATTGTTCAAGCCACAAATGTTGCAAGGGAAGAATTGTATGGTCTCCCCCTACCTTGCTTTCCTCCATGATCCCTTCCTCTAGTACCTCTTCCTCTACCTATGAAATTCACTTGAGAGGTACTTGCATCTTCTTCATTCTTCTTACCTTTGACTTTATCTTTACTCTTATTTTTATTTGTGTAAAGTGCAAAAGATTGATCACCTCTAGAAGTATCTCCATTCTTCTTGAGATTTGTCTCATGTGTGAAAAGTTGCCCCATCAATGTATTGAGATTAGATATCTACATGTCCATATGTAGATCCATTGTTGTGGTAAAAGACTCCCATTTGTCATCAGCCTTTGTAGCTCAGTGATGAGTAGCACCTCCTTTAATGTCAATCCGGGAAGACGTGAGGATGGTATGAAGACCTCGAGCAAGTGGCGGCACAAGTGCGTGAGTGAGAAGCACACAATCATGCACACACATACACACACACGCGCACACACGGCAAGACAAAGAGTGAGAATCAATGGAGTTCTTAGATTACTTTCAAGAAGCTCTTACTAGTTTGGTTCAATTACAATCTAACCAAAAATGAGCTCTCTAGCTCCTTTTATAGTTTTTGACTAGCTTTGGCCCTGTTCAGACCTAGTGTCCGGCCTAGTTAAAATTAGGTTCCAGGGCTTATTTGAGGGCTCCAACGAGATCCAAAAATTGCAAAAATTGGCAAGTAGATACTTCTAAAGCTCCTCAAGCTCAAGGACTCCTTGGCTTGCACAAAATGGAGCTACAAAAATATGAAATGGTATTTACAATGGTGTTTAGTGATGAGAATCACTTTTAATTGGTGTAAGGGTTTTTGAAAAGTTAAAGGGTTGCCTAAGTGCTAGATTTGCGTGAATGCTCATACTTGTTTCTTCATGAGAAAAATTATTGGCCTATTTGCCAGATCTTCTTTGACTGCCATGTCTGCTTGTGCTGTCCCTTCGCTTTGACTCTCTTCGTCTTGTGGCTCCTTCGGTTCCCTGACTGCTGCCAACACCCCCCCCACTCTCGCGTCTGTCGCCCCTGATAGACTCTTGTCTAGAGGATTTTTGAACATAGTATTGGACGACATCGGAGGCTAGGTGGTGTTCTTCGAGTCGCAAGCCGCGTGCTAGATCTCTGAGCAAATCATCCCAATTCACAGGTCCGGGAACATCTGGATGAGGCACCCTCAATTGTTCTGAGTAAATAGTTCTCTCCACAGCAAATAATTGGAGGAGATGTGATGGTCTGGGTATAAAGATTTCGGAGTGATATTCCCAGAATCCTGTGATGAACATCTCCTCAAATGTCTGTTTAAAGCAGGCTGGGAGGTACTTGATTCTGGCGTGCTAGGCATATATGACTTCAATGGACGGGGTGGTACTCATATCATACACTAGATCCTGGTTTCCTGTCACAAAGCCTGCACCTGAGAAGTGAGGGTCCTTAATGTTCTTAAACGTCCTGAAAGTGATCAGCATTAATTCAAATATTTTCATGCACATCTGGGCCATCACATCAGGATTATTGCGTAGCCGAGTACTCCAGTGACGGATTGTAGAAATCATGTAGTTGACTGTGGGGGGTCCTCGTGGAGGTGCTAGATAAACATAATTCAACCATTTTGCACAGGCTTTGATGTCTCTAATAGCTATAGTGAATTCAGGCCACGTGCGTCGTCGAAGAACTGGAATGTAACAAGGATTATATTTAATAAACAACGGCATATTATTCCAGGTTCGGACCATTTCAGTATACGTTTCCAAAAGCCTGATTCTCCAGGTGGGTTGATGGATGGACCCACGCTGAGCACTTTCCGGTATATCGTCTGGACCAAATTGTGTAGCAAATGTGGGAGGCTTGCCACATTGTCGTTGAATCTCAGCGTTGTAATCGGCCAAAAGTATATAGAATGGCACGTATTGGTCATTATTGGTGCCGATCCATCTATGATGAGACATGCTTCTGAAGTATTCAGACTGTATGACAGTTTCTTCTAAGTTCGCTAGTGATTGGATCTGAATGGCCACCCGTTCTTCGTGGGTGTTCGCTGTCCTTTCCAGTGTCTGAAGCCACTCAGGTGCTTCCACTTCTAATGTGTCTAGTCCCTCTAAGGTTTGTCGCCCGCCTGGCATTGGCATAGGAACATACGGTTCCTCGTACGAATCATCCACCTCGATAGGGACCAACTCTTCTTGCTCTGGTTCTACCACTAGAGATGGCTGCCTTTCGTATGTCAGTAACCTCTGTTGTAACTCTGCTACTTGCTCAGTTAAGGCCTTTACTTCGTCTGAGGTGGAGGTTGATGGGACACTCTTCGGTTGTTCTTCCTGTTCCTTAAGTCTGCTCTGAAGTGTGTCACGCTCTCTTTCCAAGTCATCATGGGCTTCCAGGAGATCTGCATAGCTTTCCAAAATGGTTTTCATCATCTCCGTGGGAACTGCTTTGAACTGCTCTGGATCTATCTCGTGAGGGGAGCCTTCCATTGCCGCTTCCAGATTCTCTTCATTTTGTTTTTGCAGTCTCTTGTTCTCCTCCAGTGTTGTGGCCATATGTTTCCATAGTAGCGCCAAGTTGCGTCTGACTCGTAGGTTATCGGCCTGGTATACTTCGAGCAAAGCTTCTAGTTGTTTGACACCTGATTCTGTCGATGGTTGGGGTGCCTCCAATAGTGTTTGGTGAGCCTGCTCAAGCGTTGTATAGCGTTGATTCACTTCTGCATTTTCCTTTTGTAGAATGTGAAATTGCCTTTGTGGGTTCTGATGGTGTGTTGTCAGTTGTTGATACCGGCCGTCCAGAGCTCTGTACTCGTTCTGGAGCTGATATACACATTGATTTAATGCTAAAAATATGCTATTTACATTAAATAATGCTGGGAGGGGTGAAGATGCAGGGGGAATGGGGGCAGGAATGGGAGTTGTGAATGATGTGGATGCAAGTGGAGATGTGGGTGGAGGGGGTATGGGAGATGAAGGTGGCATGGGGGGAGGGAGCGGTGCTGTGGCAGGAGATGTTTCCATAGTGTCAATTGTTTGAGTGACAGTGTAGATGGGGATCGTGGGTGGAGTGGATGTGACGTCAGTGAACAGAGTGGTGAAAGTGGGCATGGAGACTCCCCCAAATTGGATTCCCGGAGAGAGTGGGATTCCCATGACAATGGTGGTGGTAGTGGACATGGTGGTGCTAGTGTCATGTGATGGAGTGAATTGTGTAGTGCGAGGTGGGGATGGTGGTGACAGTGGTGCTTCCTGATATTCGTCTGCTTGCGTTGTCTCTCCTGGTGCTGATACATTTATATGAATTTGTTTCCCGGACCTCCTGGGACGAACGGGAACCCTCTTCTCAAATCTGTGAATGTAAGCCATTGCCTCATGGATGGCCTCATCCACGCCTACTGCGTCGGCATGAAGGTTTATGGACTCAATGAACAACTCATCCACACCTTCCTCAGCTAGCAACTGGTTCATGAGTTTCTTGCCCGATTCCAATGACATCTTATGCTGTTCTTGAACCAGTTGCATGGTTCAATATAGTCTTTTGATTTGTGCCGAATACGCAGGGGCACTTGCCAGCTCTGAAAGCTCATCATATTCTTGTTCCTCGTAGGCTTCTTCCTCTTGTTCTGCCTCTTGTTCCTCTACGTCGACTTCTACCACTTCGGGTCGGGTGGGGGCTGCTGTCGTTGTCTGGGGTTGTGGTTCCTGAGTACGTTCTGTTTCCGTCTCGAGATTAGAATCATAGATCAATCGGGCTACTTCTTCATCCGTGAGATCATTTAGAGTAAAACCCTGTGGGAATTCCAGATCTGATGGGACGGGTGGGAATACCAGATTAGGCCCATCTGTGCTCGGTCTTGGTAGCCGGATTGTGAATGGCCTAACGCGTCGTGTCTGAGGAGGGGTAATTTCTGGTGTAGTGGTGGCTCCCCATGGTTGAGCACAGGGTAATTGTACTCCCCCCCTCATCTTCTTTGATGGGGGACCCGCTGCTGATAGTCTTCTCTGGAATTCCTAAGCGCGGGGCCATATGAGTGCCCTCTGAATAGGCACGTCATAGGCCAGACATCGGTAGATTATCTTTGTTAGAGCGCAACATCCATGAAGCACATTTTTTTGCTTCTTGTTCCACCTTTGATGGGCTAGGTGGATCTGATCTATGATCCAGTGTGGCACATTGATGGGAAGGCCTTCCGTCTCTGCCAGATACAAGCTGAACCATATTTTCTTTGGGGGCATTGTGAATCGTTCCTGGGCGGGGAAAGCAAAATGTTGCATGATGGTCCGCAGGTGAAGCGCAATGGTAGGTGTCATCGCTACCATATCCTTCAGCTTATTAAGATCTTTGTGTTTCATTCGACCTGGAACCATGGTTTCCTTTTCCGTGGGAATGTGCATGCCATACATGCCCAACGCTTCCCGTACCAGATTAAGGGTCAACTTGAATCTTTTAAGCTCATGACCCGGCAGCAATGATGGCAACACAAAGGTGCTGTCGCCTCCCTTGGCCCTGCTTGGCGTGATGGTACTGATCAGATATGAACATCGTAAGAAATCCGGCTTTGGTAAGTGGGCCCTGAAATAACTGTCCACACCAGCTTTGGTCCAAACTGATCGCATGACTTTGGCGTTTTGATAGCTTTCAAACTCGCGCGTGAAAAAGTGGTATCGTCCCCATTTGCCATTAAATTCCAATTCTGCTTCCCAGAAATAGGTTCCATCGCCCAATGGTCCAGCGACATCACTGAACCAATGCGCGTGCTTACCTACTTGAGAAGTGTGCCCTTGAGGAGGATCCTGAATGGGGAGCACATGCACGGCTTGAAGTTATTGCGGCCTTGCGGTGAGATGTGGCTCGAGGAGGAGTGTTTCTATGTCCACAATCTGTGCACCAGATCCGGCTTGAGAAGTGGCACCTGCTGCTTCTGCCATGGCCCTGCTTGCTGGTTGGTTCTGTGAGAATATAGAACCACGTGTTAACATCGTAATGGACAGAATAAACCCGTTGTTGTCCCCGTTACAACATTAACATGAGGTAGATGGTGAGTTAGTGGTTAGTAAGTGCACGAAGACAGTGTGTGTAGTTAATGCTTGGGTAGTCCTAGGAGACTAATGAAGTTAGTAAGTGGGGATGAATTTACAAATTGGGGTCGGGGGGTTTATTACAGGTCTTAGGCTGCCAAATGCAGTGGATGGGCTTTGTTCTTGGTTTCGTAGAGACTCTAGGGAGCTTTATAGGTGTATCGACTTGAAAATGAGGCTTTTTAGGGACCCATTTACAAACGATTCTGTTTGTGCTCATGGGCCTTGGTGTGTTCCTGAGTGTTGAAAACGAGTGAATGCTGGCTGTGCGAATGAATGGGTTACGCTGTATAGGTTGTGGCCTCGGCGTAGCTATTTGCGCCTGCAAGCAAGCCTTAGGCACCCAAATTTGTCTTGATTGTGGGCTAGCCTTCATCGACTTCTTGGGCACCCAAATAGATTTCACGTTAGCAGGAGAATTTCTGAAAGACTTCTTATTAGTGTCGTGTTGTTGGTTACTAATAAGAGGCTTTGCCCGTGTGGTTGGCGGGAGTGCAACCGGGTGTTCGCCTTTCCGCACCCACACTTGTTTCACTTGCTAGGACATTCTGCTGCACAGGTACTTTTGATTTCCGGCATGGGTAGTACTCTGCTTCTTTTGCCTTTGATCCACCTTTGGTTGCTGCCTCCTTTTGGCCTTTGGAAAAGAAGGGAGTTCCGTTTCATCCCTGACTCCTTTTTTGAGAATATCATTCCTCTGCAACACATAGTTTTGGACAAGAACAGCATGGTCATCTTCATGTGTACCCCTGGAGGGACCAGGAGTCTGTGCCTTTCCTAGTTCTTTGAGTGCTCCATTACCTAACTCTACTGTGATTCGACTATGATTGACCCATACCTGAAGAAGTCCACTTCTTAGGTTTAAGTTGACTGCTTGGTCATAGATCCAGTCTTGACCCAAGACAAGGGGTTCAGTGAGATCCTCGTCTTGACACACTAGTACTTTAACTGTCATTGCCTCATCATGAATGTAGAGGGGAAGTTCCACCTCGCCCATGCAAGGGGTTTCCACGCCTCCCAATCCTATGAGATATGCTTCCACAGGATTGACAGTTAACTGCAACTCTTGACAGTAAGACAATTGAACAGCACTAGTGGCTGCACCTGAGTCAATCAAGGCTCTTACGGTCCTTGCACTCTTTCCTTGTCCTATATCTAAGGTTACGAAAGGACGTCGATCAGTTATCCTATGTGAGCTTGTTCCTGCGACTTCACACATTGCCATATGATATCCTTGATCTGCATAGTCATTTGTTCTAGGCTGATCTCTACCTTGCCTTCGTAATTTCATCCTTCTGATGCGTTCTAAAGCTTCTGCTTGAGCTTCTTCTCGAATTCGCTTTTCTTCCTCTTTGCGTTTCTTAGCAGTGTTGAGTCGGCTGAGCATTTCCTCCGTAAGGGGTTCCTGATACAACTTGACTCTGCATCCGCTAATATAGTTTGGTCCGTAGCCTCTCTTTTCTAGCTTTCTCGCATGTTGTTTCAGTGTATAGACTAAGACTAGATCTCCTGCTTTCAAGCCTTTATCCTTCACATGGGCATCAAAATATGCCTTCTGCATCTTCTTGGCTGCATATATTCCTGCAGCGGCTCTCAGTCTTGTTTCCCCTAATTGTTCAAGGTCAAAGATCCTAGAGGAGAGCTCATGACCTGTCCATTCGTGCTCTTGTGCTACTCTCAATGTAGGAATCAAGAAGTCCAAGGGTAGCACAACATTTTGGCCAAATACCATCTGAAAGGGGGTGGCTTGGAGTACCGTTTTGTAGGCAACTCGATATGCCCAAACAGCATGGTGTAGATGTTTGTCCCAATCAGAGCGTTTAGTGTTCACTAATTTTGTCAGTACATTGCATAAGATCTTATTAGTGCTCTCAGCTTGTCCATTAGCTTGAGGGTGATAAGGGGCAGACTTCTTGTGTATTACCAAGAATTCTTGGAGTAGATTTTCAATCACTTCGTTCAAGAAATGAGTGCCTCTATCACTTACAAGCTCTATAGGTAGCCCATATCTTGTGAATACATTCTCAAACAAGAATTTAGCAGTTGTCTGAGCGTCGTTCTTTGTCGTAGCTTTTACCTCTACCCACTTAGTTAGATAGTCTGTTGCAACAATGATGTATTCCGCATGAGAACCCTTAGCTGGGGGATTAATAGGACCTACGAAGTCTATTCCCCACTTAGAAAACGCACGTCCACCCATCATAGGTTTCAGTGGCATCTCATCTTTGCGTATAGGATACTGAGTCCTCTGACAGACATCACACCATTTCACATAGGTATGTGCATCCATGTGAAGGGTAGGCCACCAGAAGCCCGCCAATAGTATTGCCTTGATCACCCGATCCGGTCCAAAGTGTCCTCCTGCTACGCCTTGGTGAGCAGTTTCCAAGATCTTAAGATATTCACTTTCATGGACACATAGCCTCAGGTAACCATCTTTACCACGCTTATATAGATTATCACCAATGAGTGAGTAATCCAGGGCTTCTTGTTCTAAACTCCTTTTCCTCGCCAGAGTCATGTCTGGAGGGAATGTGTTTGTCCTCAGGAAGGATACTAGAGGTTCGCTCCAATCTGGCACAATGGATACTTGATAAAGAGTGGCGTGTTCCACAGGTGGTTTAGTGCAACAGATTGGGCATTCCTTGCACAACTTTTGGACATCCGCTTCCATAGTCGGCCAATGCACTCCGAGTCTCTTTAGAGTCTGTAAAGTTCGTTGCTTTGAGTAGTGTTGCTCTAACGCACCTACATGTGCTAATTGCAACCATTTAGCGTACTCATCCTCTTCTACGCAACAAGCCAAGATCCCTTGATCTGTGTGCTTGTACATACTTCCTGCCATGATGTGGTACTTTTGGGCTTTTACAACCTCTCTATTCCGTGTGTTTACCACTGGATGGTTAGGCCCGTATGTCAATACTGGTACCAATGGCTTAGCCCACTGCGGCACCACTTCCAAATTAAACAAGTAAGCATCAGGAAGGTCATCTGATACTCCTTGTGGGGCTTCTCCCGATGTGAGCCTAGAGAGGTGATCTGCTCTTAAATGTGTTCTACCTTTCCTTACCACAACTTCAAAGTCATATTCCATGAGCAAGAGAAACCATCTCACCAATCTTCCTGTATTGCATGGCTTGTTTACGAGGTATAGCAATGCCTGATGATCAGTAAAAAATTTAAACTTATTTGCAAGCAAATAGTGTCTAAATTTCTTAACTGCATATACCATGCCTAATCCTTCTCGCTCTGTAGTGGTGTAATTCCGTTCAGCCGCATTCAATTGTCTACTGGCATAGGCAATTGGAAGATCCATATTACCTTCACCAGTAGGTTGTGCAAGCACACATCCAATAGCATAATTGGATGCATCCACATGAACATGGAAAGGCTTATTCCAATCTGGTGTGGTCAAGATTGGTGTTGAACACAATCTTCGTTTAAGCTCCTGGAAGGAATTCTCACATTCATCCGTCCACTCAAAGTTTGTCAGAAGTCCGTACATGGGCTTTGCAATGACAGCATACATGTGTATAAATCGTCGGTAATAACCACAATGCCCCATGAAAGCTTGTACTTCCTTGACATTCTTTGGCCTAGGTAGCTCTGCTATAGCTCTCACTTTCTCTTCGTCAATAGATATGCCATTCTTTGACACTATGTGCCCTAAGATCTTGCCTTGCCTGACCATGAAAACACATTTTTCTGGGTTTAGACAGACTTGATATTCTCTACATTTGTCAAAGATTTGTCTGAGCTTAGGGATATGGGTTTGTCTAATGTTGGAATGAGCACAAAGATCATCAACATAGACCTCTAAACTCTTCCTCAAGAACTCCTTAAACACATGGCACATCAGCCTTTGGAAGGTAGCTGGTGCATTGGTAAGCCCAAATGGCATGACTCTAAAGGCAAAAATGCCCCATTCTGTGGCAAAAGCCGTTTTATGCTGATCCTCTGGAGCTATGGCTACTGATTGTAACCCGAAAATCCATCAAGGAAGCTGTACACTTCCTTGCCTGCTACTCTTTCTAAGAGATGTTCTGTGATGGGAAGCGGATAGTTATCTCGAATCGTGGCTGCATTAACCTTCTTCAAGTTAATGCACACACGCAGTTTGCCATTCTTCTTGGGCACCACTACGATGGGGGATACCCATTCAGTGTGCTCAATTTCGTAGATAAATCCAGCTTCAACCAGTCTATCTATCTCTTCTTTGATCCTAGCAGCGTAATTATCGTTATATGTATAAGGCTTTTGCTTAGAGGGTTTGGCATCTGAGGTCATGGGGATGGTGTGTGAGCATATGTCTGGGTCAACACCCTTCAAATCCTTGTAACTCCAAGCGAATACATCTCTGTATTCTCTTAGCAAGGCAATCAATTCGTGCTCTTCTTCTTCAGTCAGGTCATGGCCTATGTACGTGCATCTCTCTTCCCCTTCTTCTATGGCTATAACCACTTTCTTGGTAGTTTCTTTGTTGTCATAGGCCTCCCCTGATTGTGCCTCTCGTTTAGGCATTCTAATCATGACTCTCCTTTCATCTATCTCATACTTTTTAAAGTTTGCAGGGACCTCAAACAAAGATTCTTCTTCCTCTGGTGTGACAGATTTCTTCTTTCTTTTCTTTCCTTCTTCCTTCGTGGTCATATGTGTGGTTAGCCTGACATCACTTGTAAGCTCTCCATGCCTCTGGGGTTGAAATTCTACTTCATAGAAGTATTCCTCATCTGATGCAAAAGGTGGGTCCATGATGATTGACTCGAGATCGGAGTCACTTGCATCCTCAAATGCATCAGGGCTAGGTTCGCATTCTTCTAGAACTGCCTCTCCCATGATTGGCTCTATGGAGAAGACTGAAATGTCATAGCCATCCTCATCACAGTGAGGTGTCCATTGTTCCTCATTGATGGCTACGTCCATTGTTGCTAAGATTTCTGCCCAGCTATGGGGTTCAAATTCCTCGTCAGGAAAGACTACAGGTGCATAGGCTGGGTCTTGAATGGGTCTATGAGTTTCGTTTACACCTATTTCTCTGGCCTTTTCTCTCTTCTCTTCCTCTACTGCTACTTTGCACATCCATAAGTGGGTGTCTTCATGCATCCATGAGGATCCTGACCCTATGGAATGCACAGATTCCGTATCATCTTTGGCTCTATGGATGGGATTCCACTGGATAGGAGGTACATCTCTATGAGAGTAATCTTTGAGATTTACTTTGGTTGTAACACCTAAGTGTTGCAGGTACAAAGAATTGGTTCCCCAATCCTGGACCACTTGCAATTGTCGCATGAAGGGTCTTCCCAAAATCATCTCATAGGCATGATTCTTGCTAAAATCACATATAGCAAAGCTATGCTCAAACTCAACACCACAAGTGGTGAGAGTTATTCCTTCTAGCAATCCTAGGGGTCTCTCTATGTGACCATCGGCCATCTGCAATTTCATTCTCGTTGGCCTGAGTGCTGGCTTGCCCCAACGCTTCCATAGGGAAGTAGTGGCAATTGCAACTCTTGCACCGGAGTCCAAAATTGCCTTGGTGGTGTACTCCTGGTAGGTGATGGGAAGATAGGTGTTCCCTTCTTCACCTTCACACATATCTCCTATCTTATCCAAGGGAATTTCTGGCACTGTCCTATGGGATCCTACCTTGGAACGAGGTTTGGCTACTTCTGGTACTTGTTTGGCGACATGTTTCCATAATTCAGGTCTAACCTTGAGTAGCTCTTCTAACTTGAGATTGCACTGCACGTTAGTGTTCTTCACTACCTCTGTGTTCCTAGGTATGACCGAATCTTCGTTCCTTACCATGACTGTAGGTGCTCTCATACAGGTGGACTTAGCTTCCCATGGGCCTGTGAAGTGAGGTAATTCTTGTAGAGAGTTAGACTCGAAGTCTAATCTTTCCTGAGATTGGGTGCTCTTCTGCTCTCCATAAATGGATGGGATATCTTGTGGGAATTGGTCATGTGCATCATCCACAAGTTCAATAGGAGGAGGGACTTCACTCTCTTTAGCCCATTTGTCTTCTTGAATCTCTCGTAGGAATTCTGGTGTAAATCAATTCATAGAAGATGATGTGTCCGGCTCCGTAGAGTTAGGCACATAGGCTTCTTGTTCAGGAATACTTACTCTTCCACTTGCCTTGCCCTTGTTTTGAAAGGCAGGTTCCTTTTGTGTTTGAGCCATTAGATTCTCCATTCTTTCTAGGGAGGGGGAATTGTCTGGTTCAATGGAAATTGGCACATCAGCTTTCGGTAGGGGATGGGTCCTATTTTTGCTTGCGTCATCTCTTTCTTGATTCTCTCCTTCCTTGGAAGATCTTGCAATCATGCCCTCTAACTTCTCCAGAAGTCCATCCAAGTGTAATTGCGTCTTGGCTGAGCCTGAGTAATTGAAAAGGCGACTGGCTTCAAACATAGTCTGAGCCAATGCGACCATTTTCGCGCAAAGCTTGGTTCTTTCTATCTCTAGGTCAGCTCTAGGGTAACACTTGTCATGATCTGTGACATTTGGCCCTTCTTGAATTCTGGCCTAATATGCTTTAAGCATCATGTCTATATCTTCAAGAGTGGGATCAGCTAATACTGATCCTACTCTAGGGGGTGGTGGAATCACATGAGGTGGGTTGGGAGGTGGCGGGTCGGATGGCGATGGGAATGGTGGTGGTGGGGTAGGGTGAGAGGGAGTTTGAGAGGTGATTTCAGTTATCCTAGCTTTGGTTTCTCTTATGCTTTCCTCGAGTTCACTCATCTTTTTAGCCCATTGTCTTTTCATTCTTTCCCGACTATCTTTCCACGCTCTAGCCCTTTTCTTTGTTATGCTCTCGATTTCACTAGCCTCTGGGTTCTTGTCCTGGTTTACCCCTTGATTTTGCTGCAACGCTTGGGCTCTAGTGACTACCTGTACGGGAGCAGTGGAAGTGACACTTCCTGTGGAATCTACCACTAACCCAATAACGTTGATAGGAGTGATTTTTGGCATATTATTGGGGTTCTTTGGGCAATCTCGTAAGAGATGCTCCTTTCCACAATCTTGGCAAAAGCCTTGGATCGTCACGGACTGAGTTTGTGTAGGTGGAGGTAAGGGACAATCACGAATGAGGTGATCTCCTTGGCATCTGTAGCACGGTCCTCTAGGGAATGGAGGTCTTACTTGCCTAGGTTGAGGCCTAGGGTTGGGGTTTGCGTACATGATGTTTGTATAATCTGACTCCCAACTAGGTTCATTTGGCTCTTCGTTGTAATAGGACTCACCATGTTCTGGGGACTGCATGTAGTACGCCTGGGGACTATCAACATGTGTAGAATCAAAGCTATGGTCACTCGGGTCACTTTCAGAAAGCAAGGGTGTTACAGGGACTATAGCTCTATTCAGGTTTTCTTCTGCAACAACATACTTTACTGGAATCACATTAGCTTGGGCCGGGGGTTGTTGAGCTAACACTGGCTGAGGCCTTTGTTGGTTTTGGTAGGGTTGCTGATACGGTTGTTGAGGCCTGCCATATGGTTGTGGAGGGTACGGGTTCTGGTATCTTCCTTGCTGCGGGTATGGCTGAGGGTATGGTTGCCTAACTGCCTGCTTGTTGTATGGGCAATCTTGTGCGGTGTGATTGGTGTACCTCCGTTCTATGGTGCAGTACTGGCTACTAGGATTTACTTGGGGTTGAGCCATAATGGGACATACGTTCGCCATGTGGTCGCCACCACAAGTATATGTTGGTGCATATCAAGCCTTCACACATTGGCTTGGACTCATGGAAGATTAGCATGGACAAAGATTTATCAAGGCTTCACTTGAACCAAGGTTCATATGAACATATGCTTATAAGTTCTTACCTCTTTACCCCTTGTAAAAGTCTTTATGACTTGGCATCTCATGTAATCACTTACCTACCTGATTAAGTCGTGGAAAAGAGAATAGTTTAGTGGAGAGAGAATCTCCCTACTTTTAGAGGAGAGATTCTAGGGAGCCTAAGTTTGAATTTGAAATCCAAATCACCATCAACTCCTATAAAAACTACATTGAAAAGTCGCGGTTAGTTCAGTCAATCTAGCTCACTCCCCGAGGCATATTTTCATTGTAACTGAGTGTGTGTTAGTGCTACTCCATAGCCTACACCACCACACCTCAATTAGCTATGCTTGTCATGCTACTGAGCTTGTACAATCTTATCAATCAATAGATATATACACATCTATCATTTCTGGTTCACTGTGTTATCTTCTTCAAGTCTGTCAACTTCAACAGGGCATAACTCAAGATCTACTGAACCAAATCAAGAGTTCTATAGCTCATTGGAACCACCTCAAGGTCTTCTACAAGCATACAAAATCTCAGAAGATTTCATTCAGCCATTTGGGAGAAGTCTGCTTCGAAGTGCACACTGGTCTGTGTCTGCAGAGTTCCTAAAAAGTCGGGGGTAATTAGAATTTTGCTAAACTTATTTCTCAGTGCATAGTTTATCAATTTGAGTGATTCCACTTGTGATTGGTAGCTTGTTAAGTTACTTTAATACTCCCAAGAGGAATTGTTCCAATTTTAAGTGTGCTGGTCACACTGAGCATAACACTGAGCAGGTATCATTACAGAAATAGTAAGTTTTTTGGATTTGTGAAGAAACCAAGTTGTCTGTTTTGGTTTAATCATTACCCAAACCATTTGCAAAGTACATATATGGTTTCTTGGTACCATTTGAAAGCTCAAGGAGTCTGCTAAACATATCTGGAACCAAAGGAGGGCAGGTGTGAAGCAGGTTTTGCAGCATCAACTCATTTCTTGAGTGCATCCTACCATCACTCCCAACAGTGGTATCAGAGCAAAGAAGGTAAACATGGGTGATGGTTTCCCTTCCTTCATTGACAAATTGGACAGAAACAATTATCAAGCTTGGTCATTGAGAATGAAGACCTATCTACAAGGGAGAAGCTTATTTGGATACATATCAAGAGATGAGGAATTGCCCTCATTCAAGACTAGAGGACTACCCACAAAGGATGAACATGAAAGGCTCAACCAATGGTGTGCAAAGGATGTTTTGGCAAGGTCTTATCTCTTAAACTCTATATCTGACTTTCTTTTACCACATGTAAGGAACTGTAAGACTTCCCAAGAGACTTGGGAAACCTTGTCAAACTATTTTTCTTCCAACACAAGGGCTAGGAAGAATCAATTGTGGATTGAGTTCACAACCCTTAGGAAGCAGCCCAAGCAATCAGTCTCAGAGTATGTGACAAAGATCAAAGATGTGGCAGACCAACTAGCAAGCATTGGAGAGGAGATTGAAGAAGAGCAAATAGTCAGGCAAGTAACAAATGGACTCAAAGCAGATGATAAGTGGGAAAGTTTCACCACTGCAATGGATCTCTATATGGACATGCATACCCCTGATCTCACAACACTTATGGGCCAACTCTTTACACATGAAGCAAAGTTTACAAAGGCTGGAGATCAATCAAAAGGTAATAACCCCTCTGCTCTCTATATTGATAAGAAAGTTAAGGATAAAGGTAAAGGGAAGAAACAGGATGAAGAAGGCTCTACCTCTCAAGCTAATTATGCAGGGAGAGGTAGGTCATCTAGAGGAAGAGGCAGAGGAGGTAAGTCAGGTAGGGGGAGACCCTACAACTCATCACCATGCAACATTTGTGGATTGTCCAATCATACCACAGATGAATGCTACAAGAACTACAAGAATCAGAGAGGAAGAGGCTACTCAAGAGGTGGATACTCTCAAGGGAGGGGCAGATTCAATCAACACCAAAGCTACAATGGATACAACAACCAATACAACAACAACTACAACAACAACCACAATGGTAACTACCAAGGTGGATTCAGAAATAGAAGAGACTACAACAACTACACAGAGGAGCAAGATGACTCCCTATTGATCATGAATATGACCTCCAAGATAGGTACAAATGATGATCATTTATTTTACATTGACTCAGGATGTTCTAACCATGTAGCTGGCAATGTGGCACTACTTTCTGATTTGGAAGAGCCCAAGGGCAAACATCAGGTACAAACAGGTGATGACATTAAACACTCTGTTGTCAAAATTGGAAATGTGAAGACATGTGATGGTAATCAGAACCTATTAAGCAGGGTACTCTATGTACCTACAATAACTAAGAATTTAATGAGTGTTGGTCAGATTGTGGAGAAAGGTTTGCAGGTCAGATTCACACAACATGGAGCATATGTGGAGGATCCAAAACATGGATTCAGAAGGATAGCCAAAGGGGAGAAATCAGGTAGATTATTTACATTTGAGCTAGAAGACACCAAGAATATTGCTTTGTATAATTATAAGGATCAGACACTTTCAAAGTTAGAAATATGGCATAAGAGATTAGGGCACATAGGTGAAAGGACTCTAAAGCAAATGTGCAGGGATCAATGTGTGCTTGGGATACCTAATGTATCCAAGCAACACATGATTTACAAATGTGGATCATGTCAATTTGGTAAGTCTCACAGATTACCCTATTCAAGGAAAGGTTTCATGCATGAAGACTACCTAGACTTGGTACACACAGATGTTTGGGGACCTAGCAAGGACCCTTCCATTTCTGGTTCAAGGTATTATGTGTCCTTCATTGATGACTATAGCAGGTGGACTATTTTATATTTTATGAAGCATAAGGATGAAGTGTTTAATTGTTTCAAGAGGTATCTTGCACTTGTTGAAAATCAAACAGGAAGAAGCTTGAAGAGGCTAAGGTCAGATGGTGGAGGAGAGTACTTCTCCAATGAGTTTGAAGATTTCTTGCAGGAAAGAGGCATCAAAAGGGAGATTACTACAAGGTACTCACCTGAACAAAATGGGGTAGCTGAAAGAAGGAATAGACTCATTGTGGAAACAGCTAGGTCTATGCTTAATGAGAAAAAGTTACCAAATTATCTTTGGGCAGAGAGTGTATCCACTGCCACTTATCTCATCAATAGGTTGCCATCCAAATCACTTGATGGCATGACACCATATGAATCTTGGCATGGTAAGAGACCCTCTCTGGATCATTGCAAAATCTTTGGTTGTGTAGCATATGTGCATATTCCCTCACAGGTAAGGGGAAAGCTAGACCCTAAGGCTGAAAAATGTATCTTCATTGGTTATGATTTGAACCAAAAGGGATACAGATTCTACAACCCCACAAACAAAGGGTTCAAGGTAAGCAGAGATGTCATCTTTGATGAGAATGACTCTTGGTATGAAAATGAATGCAGGAAGATTAGTCTACCCTATGACATGGAAGAAGATTTTCCAAAGCTTACTAAGGAAGAACCAACTCAGCAAGAAGATTCAAGCTCAGATGATGATACAATAAACCTTGAAGAGTTCAAGGCTTGGAAGTCCAAAGGGAAGATGAAGATGAAGCAATTAGAAGATAAACCAGAAACTTCAACTCAAGCAATGAGGAGATCTCAGAGAGAAAAGAAGAAGCCTATCAGATTTGGGTATGACACATCACTTGTAACTAAACATTCTGTATATCTTGCAAAAGACTTGTTGAATGAAGAACCAGGTACCTATGAAGAAGCAATTACCAAACCAGAATGGAGAGAAGCCATGGATGAAGAGATAGAAGCTCTCAAGGAAAGTGATACTTGGGACTTGGTACCCAAGAAGGACTCTATGAAGGTGATAGGATCCAGATGGATCTACAAACTAAAAAAGAATTCAGATGGAACAATAAACAGGTACAAAGCTAGGTTGGTAGCCAAGGGTTTTGCACAAACCCAAGGCATTGATTATGAGGAGACATTTTCTTCTGTGGCCAAGATGCCAACTATCAGAGTATTGGTGAGTGTAGCTGCATCCAAGAATTGGAACATGTACCAATTGGATGTGAAGAATGCCTTCTTGAATGGATGGATATCTGAAGAAGTCTACATGTCACAACCACCTGGCTATGAAGATCCAAAAAAGGTACATTATGTTTGTAAATTGAAGAAGGCTCTGTATGGCTTAAAGCAGGCACCTAGAGCATGGAATTACAGGTTGACAACCTACCTCCAAGACCAAGGATTTGTAATGAGTAAGGCAGACACTTCTCTATTCATAAAGAGAAGTAGTACAGAGGTAATATATTTGTGTGTCTATGTTGATGACATCATTATTACAGGAAATGATGTTCAGGGAATTAGACATATCAAAGGACAGATGATGAAAGAATTCAAGATCAGTGATCTTGGATTATTAAAGTATTTCTTAGGTCTTGAATTGGTCTACACAAATTCAGGTATCTACATCACTCAAAAGAAGTATGTACAGGATATGGTCAAGAAGTTTGGTTTGCAGGATGCTAAGGTATCTACTACTCCAATGGAGGTTAACCTAAAGCTAAGTGCTCATGAAGGAGAAGAAATCAAAGACATTACAGGATACCAAAGTATGGTAGGTAGTTTGAACTATGCTACCTTGACAAGAATTGACATAGCATATGGAGTAAGTGTGCTTAGTCAATTCATGCACAAACGAAGGGTACCTCACCTAGAGGCAGTAAAGAAGATCTTGAAGTATCTGAAGGGAACACAAAGTCATGGTTTGTACTTTCCTTATACATCAGATATTGACATTAAAGTTTACTCAGATGCAGATTGGGCAGGATGCAAGGATGATAGGAGAAGCACCTCAGGATATATTTGTTTTGCAAGAGATAAGCCTATCTCTTGGTCAGCTAAGAAGCAACCTACAGTGGCATTGTCATCCACTAAAGCAGAGTATAGAGGGCTTGCCAATGCCACTCAAGAAGCTATCTGGTTGAGGCTTCTATATACAGAGTTAGGTCTACACACAAGACCACCTATTATCTTTGGAGACAACACTAGCTCTCTTCACCTTGCAGCAAATCCAATTTATCATGCCAGAACCAAACACATAGAGGTTCATTACCACTATGTGAGAGAAAAGCTACTTAACAAAGAGATTCAATTGACATATGTGTCTACTAATATGCAATGTGCAGATTTACTTACAAAGGCATTGGATGGAAACAAGTTATGCAAATTCAAATCTATGATTGGATTACAGGAAGTAATTGAAGAATGAAAGAGAAGACTTAAGCCAAAGTGTTTGGCTTGAGGGGGAGCTGTTGGTGCATATCAAGCCTTCACACATTGGCTTGGACTCATGGAAGATTAGCATGGACAAAGATTTATCAAGGCTTCACTTGAACCAAGGTTCATATGAACATATGCTTATAAGTTCTTACCTCTTTACCCCTTGTAAAAGTCTTTATGACTTGGCATCTCATGTAATCACTTACCTACCTGATTAAGTCGTGGAAAAGAGAATAGTTTAGTGGAGAGAATATCTCCCTACTTTTAGAGGAGAGATTCTAGGGAGCCTAAGTTTGAATTTGAAATCCAAATCACCCTCAACTCCTATAAAAACTACATTGAAAAGTCGCGGTTAGTTCAGTCAATCTAGCTCACTCCCCGAGGCATATTTTCATTGTAACTGAGTGTGTGTTAGTGCTACTCCATAGCCTACACCACCACACCTCAATTAGCTATGCTTGTCATGCTATTGAGCTTGTACAATCTTATCAATCAATAGATATATACACATCTATCATTTCTGGTTCACTGTGTTATCTTCTTCAAGTCTGTCAACTTCAACAGGGCATAACTCAAGATCTACTGAACCAAATCAAGAGTTCTATAGCTCATTGGAACCACCTCAAGGTCTTCTACAAGCATACAAAATCTCAGAAGATTTCATTCAGCCATTTGGGAGAAATCCGCTTCGAAGTGCACACTGGTCTGTGTCTGCAGAGTTCCTAAAAAGTCGGGGGTAATTAGAATTTTGCTAAACTTATTTCTCAGTGCATAGTTTATCAATTTGAGTGATTCCACTTGTGATTGGTAGCTTGTTAAGTTAATTTAATACTCCCAAGAGGAATTGTTCCAATTTTAAGTGTGCTGGTCACACTGAGCATAACACTGAGCAGGTATCATTACAGAAATAGTAAGTTTTTTGGATTTGTGAAGAAACCAAGTTGTCTGTTTTGGTTTAATCATTACCCAAACCATTTGCAAAGTACATATATGGTTTCTTGGTACCATTTGAAAGCTCAAGGAGTCTGCTAAGCATATCTGGAACCAAAGGAGGGCAGGTGTGAAGCAGGTTTTGAAGCATCAACTCATTTCTTGAGTGCATCCTACCATCACTCCCAACAGTATAGCACCTTTTCACCGGGGCAAACCTTGGGATTTGTTTGCTAGTTACACCTAATTTCTGAGCTACTTTCTCTGCAAGTTCCTCGATTGATGTGGATTGTGTGGAAGAGAGGCTTGATGCACTATCCGAATCTTTGTATATCTTGGAAAGCTCTAACTGCTCCCCTAGATTATCCTCAATGTCAATACACATGCGTACACACTCTTCTATGGTCCTAGGGTCCTTCAAGTACACATATGATCTTAATTTGGTACTTAGCAATCCATCCAAAAATAAGGCCACTTGCTTGGCTGGTGTAGGTAGCTCCGAAACAGGGCATCTTTCAAGATATTGCCTAAATCTTCTTCCTGCAAGTCTCACAGTCTCTTGAGGGGTTTGCTTGAAGCTGTGAATCAGCGAGGAGGTATTATGCCTTATGCCACTCTTAGAGAATTCAATAATGAAAGCCTCTAGGAGTTGGTCTATGCTCCTGAACTGCCTCTCATTTAGTGGCTGAAACCATGTCAAGGCAGTGTTCCTAAGGATCAGACCAAAGGCATTGTACTGCGTGAATAGATCCTCCACTTGTTCAGCTCTCAAGACTTGCCTAAACTCGGCCACGTGATCGTATGGATCTCCAGTGCCATCGAAGTAGTTCTTCATGGACTTAACTAGCTGAGTCGGTCTCAAAGTTCTTGTGTGCTCTCTAGGTCGTGGTAGAGGGAACTCATCCACATTTCTTTGATTCCTGTGAGCTCTAAGTATCTCAGGTTCTACTCTATTCGTCTTCGTCCTCGTTCTTTCTCTGCCCACTGGGTTGGCAAAGCTTACTTCTGGTCTATCTCTACTTTTGTCTCTTTGCATTCCATGAGCTTGGGATGTTCCAGCTCCAGGGTGACCATAGGATACATTCGATCTTGGTTGGGGAAAAACGAATTCACCCTTCCAAGTGTAAGCATGCCTATCATTTTCTATCACCACAAAGATCCTCTCCGAAGCGTGATCTAGGTAGGTCACTCTGCCTGGGCTATCAGGATCCTTAAACTCATAGATCATGATTGTTCCTATATCAGTTGGTTGA
Organism: Ceratopteris richardii; assembly: GCA_020310875.1. Classification (NCBI taxonomy): domain Eukaryota; kingdom Viridiplantae; phylum Streptophyta; class Polypodiopsida; order Polypodiales; family Pteridaceae; genus Ceratopteris; species Ceratopteris richardii. The sequence continues at coordinate 64,138,222 of CM035414.1, read as the reverse complement.
TCAGGTTTATACCTCCAAAAGGCTTCGTCAGTTTCTCGATTGAGAAGCAAATCTATGCACTTGTTGTCTTGGGGAACCCAATCAGGTGTGATAATCCTAGTGAGAACAGATTTGCCTCGGGGTGTTCTAGGTTCTACTCCCATGTTTCCTTGTTCCAAGTCACCTAAGTCCGCTTCTGAGATTACATTTCCAAATTCATCTGTCCTATCTGGGTGACTGGTGACTACGTATATGGTTCCTTCTTTGTCCAGGTATGCACCGCTTTCAAACTTGACAGCTGGGTGCTCTAATCCTATGGATTGATCAGGATTCTTAATCTGCACCACAGATCTTCCTAGGCCGTCCTCATAGATGCTAGCACCTAATTGGTTGGTCCTAAGGTATTCCAACTGTGTTTTGTAAGGGCCTTCTACCCTGTACAAGTAAGGCACTCCTGAACTTCCCGTAGGTCTGTCCATGCCTTGAGACATCTCTGACTCACTGGTCTCAAAGCTAGGGTAGTACGAGTGGTGGCTCAACTGCTGGGCCCAAGACCTAGCAGTGTGGTTAACACTAGCCTCTGAAGATCTAAGGCTTTGTCTCTCCCTTACTAGATGTCGTCCTGATCTAAGGTTCATATGCCTAACTGATTAACCCAATTTTTCCTAGGTACAACCACGTTTCTGAGTCCTTTTGTATCGGTCACTTGGTTCTTTTTATGTTGATAATCGTGTTTATACTCTTGTCTGATATCACGTCGTCAGGAATACTTGAGTTTAATTTCGCACTTTAGTTTGGTCGTTTCACGTTAGGCTTTTTTCCCTTTAAAGTTGTCATTCACACACACACAGGTTATCTCTTAACTTGCACTTGATTTTCTTAGATGGTCTTTGATTTATCTCATGCCTATCGTTGCCTGGAATTACTTCTAACACTACCCGCACTTAGCCTAAACTAAGAATTGACAGAGGGTGTTGTGGGTTTTCCAACCTTGAGTTCCTTTCCTTGTATGGTTGCCCTGGTGTGCCCAGGACGCGTGTTCCCAAGCCTGCACTTACTCTTGCCTTGCGTGCCCTTCGCTGCTCTCAAAGGACCTGTAAAAGGCCCACTGTTAGCTCAAGACTTAAATTCAAGACAGAACTAATCACTTTCATTCATGTAACACTTCACCAATTGGCACTATGATTTTTTGGACACAACTCTAGAGATCCCTGAACTTTGTTCCCCCTGGGTATGGTCAACTTCAAAATACCCTAGCAAATATTCCTAATCTTAATTTAACTACAACCAGTCGATGTTTTTGTTGTACTCCCCATGAGCTTTCCAACAAAACAAAAATCACGGCAAACGGATTTCGTATGAGAAAGTTATGCCGGTTCAGGGTTTTGGGGCTAAAACAGGATTGAGCTAGGTTAACAGGCAAACAGGAATTCTAGAGTTACTTGGGTCGTGCCCTCGTAATGCAATGCTACACCCTAATGTTTGTCCCACACTTGGCCAAAATTGAGACCCCTATTTTTGCCTTAAAAATTTGACCTAATTTGCCCTTCTAACGCGTTTGCAAAGTCTGTCGGTCGCGATTGACAGGTCAGTCGCGATCGACGTGTCGATCGCGATTGATAGGTCCATCGTGGCTGTCAGTCGCGATTGACTGGTCAGTCGCGATTGACAGGGGTTACGAAAAGTCAATCAGTCGTGGTCAAACAGTCGTTGACTCTGTCGGTCACGATTGATGGGTCGATCGCGATTGACAGGTCTGTCGATCGTGGTCAAACAGTCGTTGACTCTGTCGGTCGCGATTGATGGGTCGATCGCGATTGATGCCTCGATCGCGATTAACACGTGTCACGCGTATGGTCAGTCGGTCGTGGTTAATCGGTTGTTGACTCTGTCGATCGCGATTGACAGAGCCGTCGTGGGCTGTCGATCGCGATTGACGTGTCGATCGCGATTGACAGATCTGTCCGTCGTGGTTTGTCGGTCGCGATTGACAAAGCGATCGCGATTGACAGAAATCTGAGGAATTTCAAAAAACTAAACACATCTTTGGGAAGCTCTAGGCCTGTAGATCATGGTTTTGCACTTTGTTTGGTGATTTGAGCGTTTTTTCTTTCGGTCGCGATTGACAAAAGTCGGCGACACACAGACAGTTACTTCGAAATCCGTACCTGCGCAGAGTGCTGGGGACGATGATGTGACCTGTACCTGCAAGACAGCTCAAGAAACATGCAAAAACAGCACACACAATTTCGCTCTCTCGCTCTCTCTCACAAGTGAAATGAGGGAAATGAGGTGGAGATGGTGATATACTCAAAAAACTGAAATTTTCGCGATGATGGAGATGGAGGTGGAAGATGGTGATGATGATGATGGTGATGATGGTGGTGAGATAAGAAGGAGAAAAATAGGAAAAATAAAGAAATTACCTACAACTCCAACGCATCAACTCTACGTCTTACCATCACACGCTCATCCTCAAAGCTCGATCCCCGGCAACGGCGCCAAAATTTGGTGTAGCTCAGTGATGAGTAGCACCTCCTTTAATGTCAATCTGGGAAGACGTGAGGATGGTATGAAGACCTCGAGCAAGTGGCGGCACAAGTGCGTGAGTGAGAAGCACACAATCATGCACACACATACACACACACGCGCACACACGGCAAGACAAAGAGTGAGAATCAATGGAGTTCTTAGATTACTTTCAAGAAGCTCTTACTAGTTTGTTTCAATTACAATCTAACCAAAAATGAGCTCTCTAGCTCCTTTTATAGTTTTTGACTAGCTTTGGCCCTGTTCAGACCTAGTGTCCGGCCTAGTTAAAATTAGGTTCCAGGGCTTATTTGAGGGCTCCAACGAGATCCAAAAATTGCAAAAATTGGCAGGTAGATACTTCTAAAGCTCCTCAAGCTCAAGGACTCCTTGGCTTGCACAAAATGGAGCTACAAAAATATGAAATGGTATTTACAATGGTGTTTAGTGATGAGAATCACTTTTAATTGGTGTAAGGGTTTTTGAAAAGTTAAAGGGTTGCCTAAGTGCTAGATTTGCGTGAATGCTCATACTTGTTTCTTCATGAGAAAAATTATTGGCCTATTTGCCAGATCTTCTTTGACTGCCATGTCTGCTTGTGTTGTCCCTTCGCTCTGACTCTCTTCGTCTTGTGGCTCCTTCGGTTCCCTGACTGCTGCCAACAGCCTTGATGCCATTTATGATCTGCCTTACTACGTGCTCCTCTTCTATTTATTCTCCAATACGCCCAAGTTGATAAGCTACATCCTTCATCTTGGTCACATATTTTTCTACACTTTGCTTTGGTTGCTTCTTCAAGGTTGTCAAAAATCCATCCAAAATTGGTTCTTTGTGGCCCTTGTATTTGATGAGAAGTATGAAGATAGGACTTCTCAAGTCTCTTGGGAAGTCTTACAATTCCTAATATGAGGTAACAAAAAATTAGATATTGAATTGAGTATGTAAGACCTGCTGATATATATTTAGGTAGTGATGTGTGTGAACACTCTAGGACCGCCAGGGCACTTTTTTCCCTCTTTAGGAGGTTTATCTCCCCCGACTTGTATATATGCCTATTGCCCTAACGGGATTCTTATCTTTGTACATTCTAGTAGTAATACATTCAGTATCATGTGCTTTGCTCCGAGCTTCTTCTTCTTCCTTGTGTTGTTCGCGTGCTTCTACATACATCTAACTCCAACAATTGGTATCAGACAGGTTGCCGCTTCATCTAGGGCATTGTTGACACCTCTCTGGTTGCAGTCTCAAAATCGCACGAATTTTGGTGGTGCCGAAATCGCGATCTGAGCTCGTTTTGGCCCCGAATGCACTATGGCAACGCTTGTGCAGGCTATTTCATCTTTTTGTGCCAAAGGTATATACCAATTTTTCTTCACCAATATAAGCATCTCGAAGTCTGTTACAGGTTAAGAAAAATTTGTCTGGCAGTTCTGTTCAAGTTTTTGAGATACAATCAATTTTTTGCATCAAGATATTTTAGTCATCGGCCATGGCTAAAAGCAGTGATGTATTCTGTATGTTGGCTGTTGAGGATAAGTTGGATGGTACCAACTATCCGTTATGGGCTTATATCATGCGACATGTATTGGTTGCAAAAGGACTATGGAACATTTTGAAGGGTGTTGAAAAAAATTCTATCACACCTGCAACTGTTACAACTGCAGGTACTGAAGCTGATGCAGGTGTCAAAGATGATGATATTCTACTTTATTCCTATTCGTGCTACAATTTCTATTGCACGTTGTTGGGGATTCGGGGACAAGAAGGAGTTTGAGGGTTTGTAGGAGAAAAAAGAGATGATGAAAATGGAATAATAGTGAGAGCTTCTGCAAAGGAATACTCTTGGAAACCTTGAATATTAATTATCCTTCAACAATTACAATGACTGTGCACAGTCTAATCAATGACTAAATACCACTTCAGAGAGTATCAATTACTGAAGACCAATTATCTCAAGTCTTCTAGCGGCGGCCTCTCGTGCACCAATCCTTCACTTGCTTCCCGCTTCCCTTGTGCACACCTTGCACTAAGCTTCCGCCAAGCTAAGGAATTGGTATCACTGCGCACGCACGCAATAGCCCTTGGAACTCTTGGAACCCAGCCCGCCTTCTCTCTTCTCTGCACCCTTTCCTCCTGGCACCTCTTGCACTCTTGAAAGTCGTCGCACACAGGAGGCTCTTCTTGCTTCCTCTCTTGCTCCTCTGAAGCTCTCTCTTGCTCCCAACTCTCAATGTGCAAGAATAGCCTTTGTCCTTTTTTTTGTTTGAGAGTCCGCCGATTCGCGCACTCTAACTGCAATACAATCTTGGTGTCCTTTCAATGTCCCAAGATTGTCTTTTTGAACTGGTCCTCAACGATTCGCTACTTTGTCTTGTAGTGACTTTAGAACAAGAGTGACTTTTAAAATAAAATTTTGATTGGGCGGCCTATTTCCACCTTTGCGTACGCGGCCTTCCACCTTCACCTTTCCTTTTAATTCTTTTACTTTTGCACCTTAAGATTTTAGATTCAACCTTTGAACCTTAAGAGGAAAAATACTTTGTACCTTTAGTTTCAACCGGTTAGGGCTCTACACACGTACTGTAGAGAAAATTTTTTGGGATGGTAGAGATGCCGAGGCACATGCATTGATAGCTTTGTTTGTCAAATGTACCATTATTCCTCACATTCGCTCTTGTAGAATAGCTAAGGATGCTTGGGATACACTTAACACATTGTACCAAGCTAGGAATGAGGTTTGTGTTGCTTACCTCCGAATACAGTCAGAGAGTGAGCACATGAATGAAGATGATTTTATGGACGATTTCCTAACAAAGATCAAAGACTTGAAGGAACAATTGATTTGTGCTGATGAAGTTATACCAGATAGCTCACTTGTGCAGACCGTTCTGAATTTTCTTCCTAATTCATATCAGAGTTTTGCTCCTACTCTTCGGTCGACGATGAAAGGCAATACAAATGCCTTATCATTTGAAGAGCTAGTCTCTGTTCTGTTGCACGAAGATCGATCAAGGCAGAACAGGTCCATTATGCGTGTTGTAGATTAAGCTTTCCTAGCTAGTCAGAAGGGCAAAGGAAAATGGAGCTCTTCAGCTAGCAAGCAGAAATTTGCAAATGCTACACATTCGAAGAAAGAAGATAAAGATGAGAGAAAAAAAAAAAAACAAAAATTGTTTTGCAAGTATTGTAAAGGAAATGATCATATCATAAAGAACTATCCTAAACTAGATGCAAAAGAGGCAAAGAAGAAAGAGGCCGGAATGGTTGTTGTAGAGGCCTCTACACCAAAAACAGAGTCTTCAAATCTTGTGCAGGAAGAAGAATTGGGCATTTACTACGGTTTGCAGTTTAGACCCATCTTCTCATGAGCAGTGCATGTCTGCAATGGAATCAGATGTTTGGTACTTTGATAGTGGGGCGACCAAACATATTACCTTGTAGCGCAGTTTCTTCTCTTCACTCGAGCCTACCCCTATAGGGAATACTATTACATGCGCCAACAACTCCTATCCTATTATGGGAGTTGGTAAGATCATTGTGACTACTGCTGATGATAGTTCTTTCACTGTGTTTGATGCTTTGTTTGTGCCACGGATCAAGAAAAATCTATTATCAGTTTCTGCATTAGCCAAGATTAGCTTGGTTATGAAATTTCTTGATGACAGATGTACAATTCATGATCTGTCAAATGGGGACATTATTATTGCTTCTGGCATTTTATGTCGTGGGCTGTATAAGCTCATAGGCTATGAAAGATCTGTAAATGATTCGGCATGTGCAGTACATGATTCTCAGGCTATGTCAGATGCAAAGCTTTGGCATGCACGCTTTGGTCATCTGAATTTTGCTAGTTTGCTACGCCTGAAGAAATATGAAATGGTGTCCTCTTTGCCCAAACTTGAGGCACCCGATAAACATATATGTGAAGGCTATATTTTGGGCAAAATGCAGTGTTCGTCCTTTTTAAAAGATGGTTCAGTTTGGGCTACTCAGAAATTGTAGCTTGTACATATCCTATGCAAACACCTTCTTTTGGGAAATATCTTTACTTTGTGACTTTCAACGATGATTTTTCCATGCATGCATGGGTATATCCATTGAAGGCAAAGTCCAAAGTGTCTATGTGCTTCAAACAATTTCTGGTTTTGGCTGAAAATCTATTAGCATGTAAAATGGGCACCCTCCATTCTGATCGAGGGGGGGAATACATGTCTTCTAACTTTAATGCATTTCTGGTGGAACGTGGGATAAAACACCAATATATAGTGCCGTATACACCTCAATAGAATGGAGTTGCTGAATAGAAGAACAGGTCAGTCATGGAGATGGCGAGGTGTATGGTCAAGAGCCAGGTTTCACCACATAGTTTCTAGCTTGAGGCTGTCATGTGTGAAGCATATTCTTAACAGGTGTCCCACTAAAGCACTGTAGTCTATCACTCCATATGAGGCTTGGAATGATCGCAAGCCATCTGTTGCTCATTTGCGCATCTTTGGTTGTTTGGCATATGCATTAATGCCTAAACAACATCGCAGAAAATTGGATGATAAAGTAGTAAAATGTATTTTTATTGGGTACAGTTCTGAAAGTAAAGGCTATCATCTGTATCATCCACATACTAAAAGCATTCTGGTTAGCCATGATATTGTCTTTGTGGAAGATGCTATTCAGCCATTGTTTTCATGTACCAAGGAGACATCTGTTAGCTCCAAAGGCATGTATGATACTTTGCTGCCTCTTTTTACAGGCGGACAATCTAATGCTGGTCCTAATGAGGCAACTTCTCAACCTTTGCATGTTTCATGTGATGATGCAAATAATCCCATTTCTGATGCAGATTTACATGATGCACTTGTTGATGAGAGAGTTGATATTGAGGAGGCAAAAACTATGCCAAAATGGTTGGTGCAGACCTTGCATGACTAGAAATTAGATGCACCTCTGTCATATCGCACTCATTCAGGCTCTCATAGTGCCTTTTTTGCATCAGATTGCTATGCTATGGCTGCATCTAGTCTTTGTGATGAGAATGAGCAAACTTTGTTTGATGAAGCACAAAATTCAAAAAATTGGATGGCTGCTATGCAATCTGAATATGATGCTATAATGAAGAATGGTACTTGGTCTTTGTGTGACTTGCCTCCTGGCAAGAAGGCCATTGGCACTAAGTGGGTATACAAGCTGAAGTGTAAGCCTGATGGAATAGTTGACAGGTATAAGGCTAGGCTTGTTGCAAAGGGTTATGCGGAGGAAAGAGGCATTGATTTTGATGAGACCTTTGCACCTACATGTTGTATGACTACTGTTCGGACGATTTGTGCACTTGCAACCCATAATGGCTAGAATGTACATCAATTGGACATTAAAACAACATTTTTGAATGGTGACTTGCATGAAGAAGTGTATGTTTTTCAGCCTCATGGCTTTGTGCAGAAAGGGCATGAAAACCAGGTGTGCAGGTTAAAGAAGGCATTATATGGTTTAAAGCAAGCACCACCTGCTTGGTATGAGAAGATACATGCCTATCTGGTTGCACATGGTTTTGATAACAGTCCAATTGAAAGCACCTTATATGTTAAGCATGCTAATGATGTGCTTCTGATCATTGTTGTCTATGTTGATGACATGTTTCTCACTGGTGCTATTGAGAAGCATATTGCTGATTTTAAGGCTGATTTGCATGCCTCATTTGAGATGTCTGATTTGGGGCATTTGCGTCATTATTTAGGCATTCAGTTTATGCATGTTGATGGTGGAATGGCTTTGTGTCAAATGAAATATATTGATACATTATTGCAACATTTTGGCATTGAAGACTGTAAACCTATTGCCACTCCTATGGAGAAATGTTTACGATTGAGTCTTCATGATGCTAGAGATGCATTTGATGTTGTTCTCTATCAGGAGGCTGTTGGATGCCTGATTTACTTATGCATTACTCAGCCAGATATTCAGTTTTCTGTCTGAGAGATGAGCAAGTTTATACATTGCCTAGGTATCAAGCATTGGCAGGTAGTTAAGCGCATCTTTCGCTACTAGAGTGGTACCCAACTACTTGGGTTGTTTTATCCCAAGGGGGGATCACTACCGCCAGATTTGCATGCTTCTTCTCACTCTGACTAGGCTGGTTGCTATGACACTCATGTGTCCACTAGTGGTTTTTGCTTCATGTTTGGTAGCTCATGCATATCTTGGCTGAGCAAGAAGCAGCCTACTGTGGCCACTTCCAGTTGTGAGGTTGAGTATAGGGAAGCTTTCACAGCGACTGTTGAGTGTGTGTGGCTCAGATGCCTTATGGCTGGTTTGGGTGTTGGTCAGTCTTCTGCCACCACCATCTTCACTGAGAGTTAGAGTGCATTGGCAGTTGTGAGGAACCCTATGTTCCATGCTCGCACTAAGCACATTGAGGTGCATTAACATTATGTCAGGGAGAGGTTCTCTGCTGGGGAGATCAGCTTGGCATAGGTGCCCATGTAGGAGAACATTGCATACCTTTTCACGAAGGCTCTACCTAGGGAGAAGTTTGAAGCTTTCTGCAAAGCTTTGGGCTTAGTTCCTTTTGTGGAGTGATCTCCACATAGCTTGGCACTTCCTTATACATGAGTGCCAACTCCTTGTTCACCGCATCACTCCCGGGGGGGATTCATTGATATATTTAGGTAGTGATGTGTGTGAACACTCTAGGATTGCCGGGGCACTTTTTTCTCTCTTTAGGAGGTTTTTTCCTCCAACTTGTACATATGCCTATTTCCCTAATGGACTACTTATCTTTGTACATTTTAGTAGTAATACATTCAGTATTGTGTGTTGTGCCCCACGCTTCTTCTTCTGCCTTGTGCTGTTCGCGTGCTTCCCCAGGCATTTAACTCCAACAAGACTTGGCTAAAGCATCATTTGCACACCAAGCAACTAGTCTCTCTCGCTCCTCTCTTGTAGGTTGGCGTTTTCTTCTAAAGGTTGGAATTTCTTCATCTCCAGATATGTATCCATATAAGCTTATTCCTTGGAGGTAAGCCTTCATCCTTAGGGACCAAGGTGGATAATTGCCCCTATCCAATTTGTCAATGAATGATCGAAATCCATCTCCCATTTTACCTTGATGTTGCTCTGATACCACTGTTGGAGGAGATGGTGGACACCTTCCAGAGATGAGATGGTGCTACAAATTCCTACTTCACGCCAACCAAAACTAAGTTGAGAAATTCCAAAGACCTCTTGAAATTTCCTACAAGCATTAATAATCACCCAAGTACTTTGGAAGATGATCCTCAAATCGTTGGATCAAAACATATAAGTTGGGGTTTGCTTGTGAACCAAAAAACTGCTATTTTGTTCACTACACCTACTCAAGAAACTGAATAGTTCTCTTTCTTTGCTAAAAATTGAAGAAAATTATTTTGGGCATATCTAATTAGCTAGGGTATCTAATGTTCACAAGTTATCTCACGTGAAATGATAAACTATGCTCAGAGAATGATGTTTAGTAAGTTTGGAGTGTATCCCAACTTTTTAGGGAGTTATTAGTATGCAGACCAGAGAGAAATGTTTTGAACATATCTCTAGATTGGCTGGGCAATTTGAAATGAAAGTTTGTAGCAAAAAAAAACAGAAATGAATCTATAACAACTTAAATTACTAAAAATGATCAATTACACGCTGAGAAATTGATCAGAGAACTTCACTAAAATTATTTTGGGTATATCTAATTAGCTAGGGTATCTAATGTTCACAAGTTATCTCACGTGAAATGATAAACTATGCTCAGAGAATGATGCTTAGTAAGTCTGGAGTGTATCCCAACTTTTTAGGGAGGTAGCAGTATGCAGGCCAAAGAGAAATGTTTTGAGCATATCTTGAGATTGGCTGGGCAATTTGAAATGAAATTTTGTAGCAAAAAAAACAGAAATGAATCTATAACAACTTAAATTACTAAAAATGATCAATTACACGCTGAGAAATTGATAAGAGAACTTCACTATTTTGAGTGATACATGACAGAGTAGAAAAGATGGGATATGATAAAACTAAATGTATTAATGTACATAAATTACATTGACATTGGCAATGAATTATTTCACAATTTGATGGCAATGGTAGAGCTATAGTGTGAGCTCAATGACCACTATAAATCCCTCTAATTATCTCTCCAAATCCGGCTCTATCAAGCTACTCATTCACGCGCCTAGATAGTCCTCTTTTATAGTCTTTTGGTGGATCTAAGATTAAAGTTTGAATTTGAATCTTTACCTAAAAATGTTCACAAAGTTTTAGGGCATGATTGCCATCAATCCTCACCAAATAATTCAAGGAAAGATTCTCCTGAGAAGTCGTAATTGGAGGTCATTCCAACTATGCACTTTTACAAGGAGTGCAAAATCAATCTTTTACAGGGGATTATTCATGTGCTAATACATGGATGAACATATGAACTTTAGGATAAGTGATCAAGCATTTAGGCTTGGAGTAATTGCACCAACACCATCTATTACCAAGAACCTCATACATGTAGGAAAGATTGTTGAGAAGGGTTTGCAAGTCAGATTCACAAAGCATGGAGCATTTGATGAATACCCACATCAAGGATTCAAGAAGATAGAAAGAGGAGAAAAATAAGGTAGATTGTTCACCTTTGAACTCCAAGACACCAAGAAAATTGCATTGTTCAATTATGATACCCAAAATCTACTAGACTTAGAGATTTGGCATAAGTGGTTCGCTCACACAAGTGAAAGAGCCCTCAAGCAAATCAATAGGGACGAACATGTACTTGCACTACCAAATATATGAAAACAACATATGATTTATAAATGTAGTGGTCATCTAGGTTGCATTATTATTTATTTGGCAATTTGTTTATTCGTGAATAATTACCGAATTTTATGCCAAGCCTTTATTACTTGACCAAATTATTTGGTGCCATGTCAGCTTATTCGACCATGTCTGAATACTTTTTGCACAGTAATTCAGTGCTTTTTGATTGAAAGTGCTTTTGATCGAAAACCTTTACAATTGAAACCTTTTTTATAATACTATTTCGATCAAAAATAATTTGGTCAAATATAGTATTATAAAAGAACACACTTTGAATCATTTTTCATAAGAGTTACTCTGTTTTTTATGAACTTACGGTGTTGTACAAAGAACAAGGTATAAGCTTTGTTAGAAATATTAAGTATTTTAGTATTTGAACAAAGAAGAAAATATTTTTTTGTGTGTTAAAAACTATTGTGATTGTTTGACTCAACAGTAATTCTTACTTCACAATAGTATATGCATGTGTGTCTATGATGTTGAGTAAAATTGTATTGTGATTGTTTGAATCAATATTAATTCTTACTTTACAATAGTATGTGTATGTGCGTGCATGTCATATGTTGGGGTGAAAATCAATGTGATTGTTGATGGAGAGTGTTAATCTCCAAAAGAACAAGCTATCCTTGGTCTTAGACCACCTCTAGACCAAGAATAACTTTAGACTCCACCTAACTTTGGAAACATACTCACACATTACCAAAATTTGACTAACTGTGAAGAAATCACTTTTCTGAAAAAGTCAGCTGCAGATTAATCACTCATTGACTAATTAATTCTATAAAGTTTTTGACAAAACTTTTCACAACACTTTGCCTTGAGATTGCACAACTTTACCAAGTTAAATTTCTCAAAATGATTGAGTACACACTGAGAAATGTGTGAAACATTTTACCTATGTCTTAAACAGCTTCTCTGCAATAGCGACTTTGACACCTGCAACTTCTTAACACTAGTTCTCCCAAAGTAAATCCCGTTTGATCAAGATCTTTTAGCCATAGATGGCTTACCTTCCAACTTAGATTTTGAGCCCTCACTTATGTAAAACTTTACACTGTGGACTGAGCAATCACCATTTCTCTGAAGATGAAATCTACGCCAGTTTTGACGACTCTTAGAACATTTTCACATATGAATGTTCCTAAACAAAATTCTCTCAGCCTGATTGCAATTAACCTCTGAAATTTTAGCCATAGATAGATTAGCTATGGACTTAGATACGTGCAGAAGGATTTCTCCAAAGATTAAACACAGAAGGAGCAGACAGCAAAATATCGGGCGCAAGTTTTCTTGATTACTCAAAAAAATTACATCTAAGTGAAGTTGATGAATTCAACTCACTTCTCATGTGTCTAATGACACTCTCTACTATTCCTTTCTCTCTTCCTACTCACTATTCTTCTTCTGCTCTATTTGCCCCGACATTTTCCAACATATTTATAGATGAATATATACAAGTGTATGACTAAACAAAAGTATAAGTCAGCTAATGTACATATGTGTACACATCTTTGGATTCCTGAAAAATATCCTTCCTTCAACCTTCTGAATTTATTCTCCTCTTAACTCCTTGACTTCATTTCTTCATACTCCTTCAATTGATGATTGTCATGCACCAACAGCTCCCCCTCAATCATTAATTGAGGTTCTTCTCTATCTTCTTGATTCCTGCCATATCCTTGAATCTTTGTAGCTTTGGTCCATCTAGACTTTTTGTCATCATATCTGCAAGTTGATCTTTTGTAGGAGTGTGTATAACTTCAATCTCCTTCTCAATGACCTTCTCTCTCAGAAAATGATACTGTATTTCAATATGCTTAGTTCTAGCATGAAACACAGGATTAGCTGCCAAGTATAGAGAACTCATGTTGTCTCCACAAACAATAGGAGTACTTTGAACCACATCAAAAACTTTCATAAGTGTCTTTAGCCATATTACCTCCTTTGCAGCTTCCACCATACCTTTGTATTCTGCTTCTGTAGATGACAAAGCAACTGTATGTTGCTTCTTAGAACACCATGAAATCAATTTGTCTCCTACATAGCACAAGTATCCATGTGTTGATCTTCTATCATCCACATTACCTGCCCAATCTGCATCACTATATATCTTCACTCTTGTATCAGAAGTAAAACCATAGTACAACCCTTCTCTGAGTGTACCCTTGATGTACCTAAGTACTCTTTGTCCTGCAATCCAATGTTCCTTTCTAGGACAATGCATAAATTGTGAAAGCACACCAACTGCATATGACAAATCAGGCCTTGTCAATGTAGCATAAATCAAGCTACCAACCAAACTTTGATAAAGTTTCATATCTCTGAACTCTTCTCCTCCAAACCTAGACAATTTATGGTTCACTTCCAAAGGTGTAGGTGCAACCCTGCAATCTTCCATTTTAAATTTGGTTAGCAAATTTTTAAGATACCTTTCTTGAGTTACATATACTCCATGTTGAGTATAAGAAATCTCCATTCCCAAGAAGAATGATAGGTTCCCCAAATCACTGATTTTGAACTCTTTCTCCATCTGCTTCTTGATCATTTGTATCCCTTTATCATCTGTTCCTGTAAGTATTATGTCATCAACATAAATACAAACATAAATGAATCCATCTTCACTTGCTTTGACTAGCAAGCTACTATTTGCCTTTGATGCTTGAAATCCAAGATCATTCAAGAATTTTACAAGCCTATAATTCCATGCCCTTGGGGCTTGCTTTAATCCATACAAAGCTCTCTTGAGCTTACACACATAATTTGGATTCACTTGATCCTTGAACCCATCTGGTTGCTCCATGTAAACTTCATCTGAAATATAACCATTCAAAAAAGCATTTTTAACATCTAATTGAGACAACTTCCAACCTTTGCAAGCAGCAATTGCTATGAGGGTTCTGATTGTTGTCATCTTTGCCACAGGACTATAGGTCTCATCATAGTCCACTCCATATGTCTGTGCATACCCTTTCACAACAAGTCTAGCTTTGTATCTAGACACACTTCCATCTGCAAATCTTTTTGTTTTGTAAACCCACTTACATCCAATAATTTTCTGGCTATTAGGTTTAGGAACCAGATCCCAAGTCTGATTCTCTATCAATGCATCATACTCCTCTTGCATGGCTTCTTCCCAATTTCTCTTACCTTTAGCTTCATCATATGTAGATGGATCTTCATCTGCTTTTACCAAATAAGCATAATCTTTAGTAGTCAAGAATGAAGTGTCATAGCTATACCTTGTAGGTTGCCATTTGTGCCTAGATGACCTCCTAACTTCTGCACTTCTTGAAGTCTCTGGTTCATCACATTCTGGATCAAACCTTGGCCTCTCTTCAACTTCAATCTGTACTTCATTGTTCTCACTTTCATCAAGTAATTGAATCTTTGCTTTACCTTTTCTTTGATCCACTACTTCTTCATCATCTGCATGTACATTATATTTACCTGCATACCAAGTACCTTGCTCATCAAATGTAACATCCTTGGATACAAGGAATTGCTTTGTGGATGGACTCCACAACCTGTATCCCATTTTTTTATCATCATAACCAATGAATACATACTTTTCTGCCTTAGGCTCTAACTTATGCCTCAATTGAGATGGCACATATGTGAAGAGATGGATAGGTATGTGTTGAAGATGAAGAGGTGTTGCAAAATCTTTGCTCTACACCAGCCAAATGAACTCCAGGAGTAGATGGTGGGCCCTTTTAGCTTGCCAATGGATGTATTAGACACCCTATGTACCTTGTAAGATCACTCTCAAAAAGATAGATCAAAACAGATAAGTTGGAGTTAGCTCAGAGGTGAAAACTTGCTATTCTTGGTTGATACACCTGTCCAGTGTTTTACATAATTCTCTGAGCACAGCAGCAATTAGATTAATTCCTCTTGGGGAAGGCTAGGTAGCTTAAAGAGCTAACTTTAGAGAGTAATCTCATCAAAAATAACAAACCACACACTGAGAATGACTTTTAACAAGTGATGACATCATCCCGATTTTCACGGGCTGCTACAGAAATAGACCAGTGAGTAGAAAAATTAACATAACTCAAGATGTAAGAATCCAATGATCATGAAAATTTGTATGCTTATACTAGACAGTAAGCTGAATCCAACAAGCTTGAAATCACTGAATGTGAATGAGTAAACACTGAGAAATGACTCTGACAAGATGACTGAAAAAGTCGGGTACCTGACAGAGAAGTGAAGATGAACATACCCTGTTGACTTCAAATGAACATAACTGAAGATTCCAACATCCAAATGACATGAAAATTTGTGAGCATATAGTAGACTTATAGAGCTAACTTTACCAAGTTAAATCACTGAAAATGATGAACCAAATTCAGAGAAAACATCTCTGCAAGTTGACTGAGAAAACTGAGAGTAATGGCAGTGAGTAGTACACTTCACAAGAACATGGAAAGATGAACTCAAATAATCATGAAAATGAAAGTATATTGCTTGTACAATACAGTGACTTACTGGTACATATGTGTGCCTTGTAATCACACCTTGATATGGCATAAAGCTCAGCCTTTGGAGGTCTTCACATAGGTCTCTCTAACCACGACTAAAACTGCCATCTATTTATAGTTGAGTTTAGGAGGCTAACTTCCCTCAATCACTCTCCAATCAATCAATGATTGATTTGATTCTCTACCTACCACAAATCACGAATTCGTGGCTCCTCTTTCCATTCTTGATCATGTGGGCTCAACCACTTAAGATTCTCTTACTTTTACATTAAGTAAACTCTTCAAAAGTTACAAGAGGTAGTTCACAAGTGAACTTTACATAGTCTTCATTTTGAAGCTTCTTTAATGACTTTGTGAGACTCAAGCCAATACTTAGGCTTGTCATAGACTTGCTCCAACAGCTCCCTCAAGCCAAGTATGCTTGAGGTCTTCAATCTTCCAAGATTACCTGCAAACCAATCATAGCCTTGAATTTGCAAAGCTTTGTACCATCCAATGCTTTGGTTAGAATATCTGCACATTGTTGATGAGTGGACACATATGATATTTGAATCTCCTTGCTTAGGATCTTCTCTCGTACATAATGATAATGAACTTCAATATGTTTAGTCCTTGCATGAAAAATAGGATTAGCAGCCAAGTGAATAGAACTCATATTGTCACCAAAAATAGTTGGAGTTCCAAACTCCAATCCAAGATCTTTGAACAATGTCTTCATCCACATAGCTTCCTGTGTAGCTATGGCAAGACCTCTATATTCAGCTTCAGTAGAAGAGAGAGCAACTTTGGGTTGCTTCTTGGATGACCATGAAATAAGCTTTGAACCTGCAAAGGTAAGATAACCTGAAGTGCTCCTTCTATCTTCCTTGGAGCCAGCCCAATCTGCATCAGAAAATAGCTTCAAACCTAAATCAGATACATAAGGATAGTAAAGTCCTTCATTTATGGTTCCTTTGAGATATTTGAGTATCCTTTTGGCAGCATCCATATGTGGTTTCCTTGGTGTGTGCATAAATTGGCTTAGCACACTCACACTGTAACATATATCTACTCTTGTCAATGTGGCATAGTTGAGACTACCCACTAGACTTTGATATGATGTGATGTCCTCTATGAGTTCACCTTCATGTGAGCTCAATTTGTGATTAACCTCCATTGGAGTACCTGCAATCTTACAATCTTGCATCTTGAATTTTGCCAACATGTCCTTAATGTACTTTCTTTGAGTGAGAAACAAACCATGATCTTTGTAGACAACTTCCAAACCTAGGAAGTAGGTAAGTGAACCCAAATCACTTATCTTGAACTCTTCTCTCATCTGATCTTTGATCTTCTTCATACCATCTGCATCATTTCCTGTCAATATAATATCATCTACATATACACATAGGTAGATGACCTCGGAATTACTCTTTTTAATAAAGAGTGAAGGATCTGCTTTGCTTGGTTGAAAGCCTTTGTCCTGCAAGAATGAAACAAGCCTGAAATTCCAAGCTCTTGGAGCTTGCTTGAGACCATACAATGCTTTGTTAAGTTTACACACATAATCAGGATAAACTTGACTCTCAAAACCAGGTGGTTGTGCCATATATACCTCTTCTGTTATCCAACCATTCAAGAATGCATTCTTTACATCTAGTTGAAGTATCTTCCAATTCTTGGAAGAGGCAATACTAAGCAAAACCCTAATAGTAGGCATCTTTGCCACAGGAGAGAATGTTTCCTCATAATCAATTCCCTGAGTTTGTGCAAAGCCTTTTGCTACAAGCCTTGCCTTATACCTGTTAATGGAACCATCAGAATTCTTCTTGAGTTTATAGACCCATCTTGAGCCTATTACCTTCATGGATGAAGTCTTGGGCACCAAATCCCAAGTGTTGTTTGATGATTTTGAAGGCAACCTGTTAATCAAGTAAGTGGCTGTAGATACAGCCTCAGCCCCTAAGTAATTAGGTAAATGCTTTTCATTTAACATAGACCTTGCAGCTTCAACAATTGTCCTATTCCTCCTTTCTGCCACTCCATTTTGCTCAGGAGTGTACCTTGTAGTTACCTCTCTTTTGATTCCTCTTTCTTGAAGAAAAGAATCAAAGTCATGGGAGAAGTATTCTCCCCCTCCATCTGACCTTAGCCTTTTTAGTGATTTACCTGTTTGATTCTCCACAAGAGCCAAATATCTTTTGAAACATGAAAAAACTTCATCTTTGTGTTTCATAAAGAATAGGATAGTCCATCTGCTGCAATCATCAATAAAGGAAACATAATACCTTGATCCAGATATTGAAGCTTCCTTGCTAGGTCCCCATACATCTGTATGAACCAACTCCAAGAGATCTCCATGCATATAACCTTTCTTCATGAATGGTAACCTGTGAGACTTTCCAAATTGACATGCACTACACTTATAAATCATATGTTGTTTTGACAAATTAGGAAGTCCAAGTACACTTTGGTCCCTGCAGATTTGCTTTAATGACCTTTCACCAATATGTGCTAACCTTTTGTGCCATACTTCCAATTCTGTGAGTGTCTGACTACCATAATTAAAGAGAGCAATGTTTCTAGTGTCCTGTAATTCAAATGTGAACAATCTACCTGTCTTTTCACCTTTTGCAATTCTTCTGAATCCTTGACTTGGATCTTCAACAAATGCTCCTGCCTTTGTGAACTTGACTTGCAACCCTTTCTCTACTATCTGCCCAACACTTATCAAATTCTTTGTAATGGTAGGGACATAGAGTACCTTACTGAGTAGGTTGATGTTTCCATCAGGTGCTTTGACATTGCCTATTTTCTCCACAGGATGTTTTGTATCATCTCCTGTTTGTACCTCATGCTTATTCCTTGGATCTTCTAAATCTGATAGGAGTGCCACATTTCCTACCACATGATTTGAACAACCTGAATCTATGTAGAAAACATTCTCATCAGATTTACCTTGTGGCATAGCCATGTTCATGATCAATAATGAATCCTCTTTGTTTGAGTCCTCTGTGTAGTTATTGTAGTCTCTCCTTCCTTTGTAGCCTCCTTGATAGTTTGAATGATTGTAGTTGTTGTAGTTGCCATGGTAGTTGTTGAACCTTCCTCTTGAGTAGCCATAACTTCCTCTATTGTATCCTCTGCCTCTTTGATTCCTAGAATTCCTAAAGCAATTTTCAGTTGTATGATTAGTTAATCCACAAATAGAACATGAGTTGGAGTCTTGGGATCTCCCCCTGCCTTGTCTACCTCCTCTTCCTCTACCTCTGCCATGTCTTCCTCTACCTGCATAGTTAGCTTGATATGTACCTGCTTCATCATCCACTTTCTTTGCCTTTCCTTTGTTATCTTTAGACTTGCTTTTATCCGTGTATAAAGCTGAGGATTGATTACCTTTAGAGCTTTCTCCATTTTTGATAAGCTTTGCCTCTTGAGTAAGTAGTTGTCCAATGAGTGTGTTGAAATCAGGTACATGCATGTCCATGTACAAATCCATAGCTGTGGTGAATGCTTCCCACTTGTCATCTGCCTTCAAGCCATTGATGACCTGCCTTACAATTTGCTCTTCATCTATTACCTCTCCAATGCTTCCCAACTGATCCGCTATGTCCTTGAGCTTTGTGACAAAATCAGTCACATTTTGTTTGGGAGCCTTCTTGAGAGTTGTGAACTCCAGCCATAGTTGATGCTTCCTAGCTTTAGTACTTGAAGAAAAGAAAGCTTCAAGTGCATCCCACACTTCCTGAGATGTCTTACAACTTCTAATGTGAGGCAACAAAAAATCTGAGATAGAGTTGAGGAGATAAGACCTTGCAAGTGCATCCTTGGAGCACCATGTGCTCAATCTTTCTTGCTCTTCTTGTGTTGGTTGACTTTTGTTCCTGAAACTTGGCATAACTTCATCTCCAGCCACATAACCATATAAACTTCTACCTTGGAGATAAGCTTCCATCCTTAATGACCAAGTTGAGTAATTACCTCTATCCAATTTGTCAATTGATGAAGGAAATCCATCTGCCATGTTGTCCAACCTTCCTCTGATACCACTGTGAAGAGATGGATAGGTATGTGTTGAAGATGAAGAGGTGTTGCAAAATCTTTGCTCTACACCAGCCAAATCAACTCCAGGAGTAGATGGTGGGCCCTTTTAGCTTGCCAATGGATGTATTAGACACCCTATGTACCTTGGAAGATCACTCTCAAAAAGATAGATCAAAACAGATAAGTTGGAGTTAGCTCAGAGGTGAAGACTTGCTATTCTTGGTTGATACACCTGTCCAGTGTTTTACATAATTCTCTGAGCACAACAGCAATTAGATTAATTCCTCTTGGGAAAGGCTAGGTAGCTTAAAGAGCTAACTTTAGAGAGTAATCTCGTCAAAAATAACAAACCACACACTGAGAATGACTTTTAACAAGTGATGACATCATCCCGATTTTCACGGGCTGCTACAGAAATAGACCAGTGAGTAGAAAAATTAACATAACTCAAGATGTAAGAATCCAATGATCATGAAAATTTGTATGCTTATACTAGACAGTAAGTTGAATCCAACAAGCTTGAAATCACTGAATTTGGATGAGTAAACACTGAGAAATGACTCTGCCAAGATGACTGAAAAAGTCGGGTACCTGACAGAGAAGTGAAGATGAACATACCCTGTTGACTTCAAATGAACATAACTGAAGATTCCAACATCCAAATGACATGAAAATTTGTGAGCATATAGTAGACTTATAGAGCTAACTTTACCAAGTTAAATCACTGAAAATGATGAACCAAATTCAGAGAAAACATCTCTGCAAGTTGACTGAGAAAACTGAGAGTAATGGCAGTGAGTAGTACACTTCACAAGAACATGGAAAGATGAACTCAAATAATCATGAAAATGAAAGTATATTGCTTGTACAATACAGTGACTTACTGGTACATATGTGTGCCTTGTAATCACACCTTGATATGGCATAAAGCTCAGCTCTTGGAGGTCTTCACATAGGTCTCTCTAACCACGACTAAAACTGCCATCTATTTATAGTTGAGTTTGGGAGGCTAACTTCCCTCAATCACTCTCCAATCAATCAATGATTGATTTGATTCTCTACCTACCACAAATCACGAATTCGTGGCTCCTCTTTCCATTCTTGATCATGTGGGCTCAACCACTTAAGATTCTCTTACTTTTACATTAAGTAAACTCTTCAAAAGTTACAAGAGGTAGTTCACAAGTGAACTTTACATAGTCTTCATTTTGAAGCTTCTTTAATGACTTTGTGAGACTCAAGCCAATACTTAGGCTTGTCATAGACTTGCTCCAACAACATATGCATATGCCAAGCATCCAAATATTCTGCAATGATCCAAGGTAGGTTTCTTACCCCACCAAGCTTCATATGGTGTCATACCTTGCAAAGCTTTACAAGGCAATCTATTAACCAAATATGTAGCTGTATTTACAGCCTCTGCCCACGAGTAATTTGGGCAATTCTTCTCTTTCATCATGGACCTTGCAAACTCAACAAGAGTCCTATTTCTTCTTTCTGCTACCCCATGTTGTTGAGGAGAGTACCTGCAAGTAACTTCTCTCTTTATACCTACATTCCACAAATAATCATTGAACTCATTTGAAAAATACTCTCCCCCTCCATCTGATCTTAATCTCTTCAATTTTTGACCTGTAATCCTTTCTGCATATGCATGATAGTGTTTAAATGTATTAAACACTTCTGACTTTTCTTTAATCACATAAATTGTGATCCACCTGGTAGCATCATCAACATATATGACATAATATCTTGAACCATTTATACTAAAGTCCTTTGAAGGACCCCACACATCTGTATGCACCAATTCAAGTCTTTCTGAATACATAAACCCATGCTTGGAATAGGATTGCTTGTGAGCCTTACCTAATTGACATGCCTCACATCTGTATGTCATGTGTTGACCTGCAATGTTAGGCAACCCAAGCACTGAATCATTGTTAATCATTTCTTTAATACCTCTTTCATTAAAGTGTCCAAGTCTTTTGTGCCAAAGATCCAATTCTGACACCTTCTGCTCTCCATATGTGAACATAGCATGTCCAACATTTCCTTGTACCTTCAATGTGAAGAGCCTTCCTTCTTTCTTTCCTGTAACAACCTGTTTATACCCTTGACTAGGGTCTTCAACATAAACTCCATCATTGGTGAACCTTACCTCATATCCTTTTTCCACAATTTGACCTACACTGATCAAATTCTTTGGAATTGTGGGAACATAAAGAACCTTACTCAGAAGAGTGCTCCCATCTTTAGCCTTGACTGAACCAATTGACTTTACCTTATGCTTTGTATTATCACCTGTCTGAACTGTATGATTAATTGCATTATGATCTAGGTCAGTCATCAAAGCAATATTTCCACTTAAATGATTACTACACCCTGAATCAATATAGAACACTCTCATGCCCTCATGTGATTTTTCACATGTATTCATAATGAGAGTCGAGTCCTCCTTCTGATCTGATGCATAGTTGTAATAGGTGTTATTATAGGATTGATTTTGGAAGCTTCTTCCTCCACCTCTTCCAAAAGAATTCCTACCACCTCTACCTCTGAAGTTTCCTCTCTGAAATCTACCACCTCTTGCTCTTTGATTAAAGTTCTGATAATTACTATTATTCTGATTATTGTGCCAACAATCATGAGATAGATGATTGGTCTTACCACATATCCAACAAGCTCTTGCATTATCTTTGTTGTTTCTACCTCTTCCTCTACTTCTGCCATTTCCTTTTGCTCTCATAAAATTTGCTTGGTTTGAAGTACCTTCTTCTTCACCTGATTGTTGCTTCCCTTTGTTAGCTTTCTTTTTGTCTTTAGAATACATTGCATGACCTGCACTCTTAT
Organism: Ceratopteris richardii; assembly: GCA_020310875.1. Taxonomy (NCBI): domain Eukaryota; kingdom Viridiplantae; phylum Streptophyta; class Polypodiopsida; order Polypodiales; family Pteridaceae; genus Ceratopteris; species Ceratopteris richardii. The sequence continues at coordinate 64,115,546 of CM035414.1, read as the reverse complement.
CAACATCTCCTTTGATATCATTCTCAAAAGTTAGCATATGACCTAACAATTGATTCAAATCAGGAGCAAAGTGATCTAATGAAAGTTCTGTAGATAAAATGAAAGGCTTCCACTTCTCATCTCCTCTTAGCCCTATGATTATTTGTCTTACCAATTTGTCTTCTTCAATATCTTCATCCACTGCACCTAAAGAATCTGCAATGTCCTTCATCTTTGTCACATAATCAGAAATTGACTGTGAGGCCTTCTTCTTGAAGGTAGTAAATTCTGCCCATAGTGAAGCCTTCCTTGATTTGGTTGTGTTTTGGAAATGCTCCTCCAAAGCATTCCAAATGTCACATGCACTTTCAAGTCCTCTAATGTGAGGAAGCAAATAGTCATTGTCTGCCATGTAGATTATGCTTCTTGCTTGAGCATCCTTCTTCATCCAATTCTTCAAGTCTGCAAGCTCCTCCCTAGTTGGAACACTAGGATCTCTGAATTCTGGCTTTTCTTCATCTCCTGTGATGTATCCTATCAGATCTTTGCTCATAAGATGAGCTTCCATCCTCATAGACCAAGCTGGATAGTTCTCTCTATCCAACTTTTCAATTTGGAGACTATCTCCCATCCTTGCTTCACCTGTAGTCTCAAAACTTTAGACTTTACAAGGAATAAATGTACCTTTACTTCGAGTCTTGCTTCTTCTGATCCTTTTGATAGCTTCAATATGTCTACCTTCAAGTTTTCTTCAACCTTTATCCTTCTGCACCTTCAAAATGTAAAGATTTGTGCTTCTGCAGTAATCGGAGTCTTCTTCACTTCAATTTTGACACAACCTGCTCTGATACCACTGATGGAGAGTGTTAATCTCCAAAAGAACAAGCTATCCTTGGTATTAGACCACCTCTAGACTAAGAATAACTTTAGACTCCACCTAACTTTGGAAACATACTCACACATTACCAAAATTTGACTAACTGTGAAGAAATCACTTTTCTGAAAAAGTCTGCTGTAGATTAATCACTCATTGACTAATTAATTCTGTAAAGTTTTTGACAAAACTTTGCACAACACTTTGCCTTGAGATTGCGCAACTTTACCAAGTTAAATTTCTCAAAATGATTGAGTACACACTGAGAAATGTGTGAAACATTTTACCTATGTCTTAAACAGCTTCTCTGCAATAGCGACTTTGACACCTGCAACTTCTTAACACTAGTTCTCCCAAAGTAAATCCCGTTTGATAAAGATCTTTTTGCCATAGATGGCTTACCATCCAACTTAGATTTTGAGCCCTCACTTGTGTAAAACTTTACACTGTGGACTGAGCAATGACCATTTCTCTGAAGATGAAATCTGCGCCAGTTTTGACGACTCTTAGAACATTTTCACATATGAATGTTCCTAAACAAAATTCTCTCAGCCTGATTGCAATTAACCTCTGAAATTTTAGCCATAGATAGATTAGCTATGGACTTAGATACATGCACAAGGATTTCTCCAAAGATTAAACACAGAAGGAGCAGACAGCAAAATATCGGGCGCAAGTTTTCTTGATTACTCAGAAAAATTACATCTAAGTGAAGTTGATGAATTCAACTCACTTCTCATGTGTCTAATGACACTCTCTACTATTCCTTTCTCTCTTCCTACTCACTATTCTTCTTCTGCTCTATTTGCCCCGACATTTTCCAACATATTTATAGATGAATATATACAAGTGTATGACTAAACAAAAGTATAAGTCAGCTAATGTACATATGTGTACACATCTTTGGATTCCTGAAAAATATCCTTCCTTCAACCTTCTGAATTTATTCTCCTCTTAACTCCTTGACTTCATTTCTTCATACTCCTTCAATTGATGATTGTCATGCACCAACAATTGTGTATGCACATGTGTATGTGTGTGTTTGATTGTGATAGGAAAACCAATGGATTTATTGGAAAAGGTTTAATCTTCTTTTTGATTATTCAAGGTTTGAGAAGGTGTTAATAAGTGAACTAGAACTTTACACGTCTTTAGATGGCTTTGACTTGTAGACTTATTAACACCTTCTCAGAACCTTGAATTGTAAAGGGATCCAATGAATTTTCATTTGATAGCATGTGTATGTGCATATGAGTGTATAATTGTGAATGAAAATCTATTGCAATTGTTTGAATCAACATTGATTCTTACTTCACAATAGTATGTGTAAGTGTACGTGCGTATGATTGAGAATTTAAAATCTATTGTGATTGTTTGACTCAATATTGATTCTTACTTCACAATACTATGTGTAAGTGTATGTGCATGTGATTGAGAATTTAAAACCTATTGTGATTGTCTGACTCAACATTGATTCTTACTTCACAATAGTAAGTGTAAATGCATGTGCTTGTATGATTGAGAATTAAACCATTGTGTTTGTTTGAATCAACATTGAATTTTACTTCACAATAGTATTTGTAGATGTATGTGTGTGTATGATTGAGATTTAAAGTCTATTGTAATTGTTTGACTCAACATTGATTTTTATTTCACAATAGTATGTGTAAATGTATGTGTGTGTATGATTGAGATTTAAAGTCTATTGTAATTGTTTAACTCAACATTCATTTTATTTCACAATAGTATGTGTAATTGTATGTGGGTGTATGATTGGGAATTAAATTCTATTGTAATTGATTGAGTCAACATTTTCACAAAAGTATGTGTGTATATAGTATGATTGAAAAATAAAATCTATTGTAAATGTTTGACTCAACATTGATCCTTACTTCACTATAATATGTGTAATTGTATGTGTGTGTGATTGATAATTGAAATTTGTTATGATTTTTTGACTCGATATTGATTCTTACTTCACAATAGTATGCGTGTCTATGATTGAGAGTTATTAGATAGAAAATCTAAATACATATTAATAGATTTAAAAACTTTAAGAGAGATTTAGAGTAGTTTATATATATATTAAGATACATATTTAGTGAAATGTATATCTTATTTGATATTGATTTATGTTGTTTTTTTGTAGATATAAAGTCTTCATAAAGCAAGCACTATGGGAAACGGAAAAGAATGATCATATGTGATTATTCATCAAGAGGGTAAAACAATCTCCACAATACAATGCAAATGTTGTGGACAATGTTATGTAGGAAATGCAACTCGGATAAAAGAGCATCTTTTTAGTACATGTAATAATATGGTGGGATGCTCTAATCCAGACAGTGATATATGGGTACACTTTGCAAGTTATGCAAATAAATGTAAATCTCAAGATAAGACATCATAAAGATTCAAAAGCATGAGTAGTTCACAACACTTTTGAAGTAGTCCAGGTGTAGAGAAAGAATGAGTAGATGCATCAATGACAATAGAGGATCCTCATGATATTTCAACTCAAGTATCTCAAAATATTTTTGAGAATAATCAAGATACATCTACTCCATTTTATCCAGTTGTGTCAAAAAAGAGTGGACCTGGTGAATGTAGTAAAAACGGTGGATCTAATAACGTGTCACCATGCGTTTTCCATATTAAATCATAGAATATAATACCTATAGCCTTTGAAAAGCAAGATTATCTCGAGCTTCATCTTAAATGGACTCAAGCATGTTTAGCATGTGGGATTCCTTTCAATGTTATTCGTAATCCTATTTCCAAAGTTGCTTTGATGTCAATTGCATGGAAAGAATTCACCACACTAGATTACAATAAAATGTAAACAAAGTATGTAGATAAAGTGAAAAAAGTACTGAAGCTATTTTAAAGAAAAGAAAGCTTGATTATGTACCCATGTATGGATGTACAATAGCAATGGATGGATGGACATTTTGTCAAAAGAAGCCATTAGTTAATGTCATGGTTATATGTATGAAAGGAAGCATGGTTTTGGAAGCTGTTAATACTTTTCTTAAAGAGAAACATCTAGCTTTTCTTGTAAAGATATATGAACATGCTATATCAGGCGTGTGTGGTCTGAAGAATGTGACTGCGATAGTGATTGATAATGCATCTAATTTTCAAAGTCCTTGAATTGCAATTCAAAACAAATATGAAGGCATTACTTGGGTTCCATGCCCAACTCATACACTAAATCTATTATTGAATGATATAGGTAGATTTTTTTTCATTAAAAAAAGTTTATTAGATGCAAATCATGTGGTCAAATTTATCAAAGAGCATCAATTTTCATATTCGCTCTTTCATTCAAAATCTGCCAATAAAGCACTTCATATCTTTTGTGCTACACGATTTGCAATTGCCTATATTGTGCTCAATGGATTATTGGAAGTCAAGCCATCCATTGTACAAATGATTGCTAATCAAATATGGGAGGCATGGCTAGAGAAGTATCCTTCTTATCAAGTTATGGCTTCAAAATGTACGCCTCTAATACGGGCACAAATGTTTTGCCATAATCTTGAAAAAATCATCGGTATCACTAAACGTTTTATGGAACTTTTATGAATTGTTCATACTGATAGGTTTGTGATAGGAAAAGTTTGTTGGATTATGTCAAAAGCTATTCAAAAAGTGAAAGAATTTAATCAATTTTCATTACAAGAAAAAACAAAGATTGTATCATTAGAAGAGAAAAGATGGATGAAAATGAATACCCATTTACATGGAAAAGATTCATTTTGGATCCAACATTTCAACTCAATGGTTAAGCATCAAACAAAGAAGCCGTGTAATATTTCAAAACCACATGTTAGTTATTACTTCCAGGTACAGATGTTCAAGATGCAATCCACCAAAGAGTAGCTTATGTAAATCGAGAAGGATGTTTTGGAGATCTATGGAACATTGAAGTGATTCAAAAGCATCTGCCTCCTATATGGTGGAAAGAGTACGGAGGCAAATCAGTGGAGTTGCAACATATAGCTATGAGAGTGCAACATAATTGGAGTGGTAGTTGTGAACATAATTGGAGTGGTAGTTGTGAACATAATTGGAGTGCATATGATTTTCTTCATTCAAAACAAAGAAATCGTTTAAGTGTATCATGTGCCAATGATTTGGTATATGTGTTTTGTAATATGCATTTGTTAAATCCTCCAACCAAGATAGCTTCTACAACAACACAACAAACTTTTGGAGAATTTCAAACTCATGAAAGTTTAAAAAATGATTCATGGAGTGATCATGATTTAGATGTAGATCACAATGATGGTCTAGACATGGAAGAAATAGATGACATGGTACTTGTCATACATGATGATATTCAAAATGAAGAAAATGATGTACTTTGAATACTTTGATTAGTTTTTATTGCAAAATCAATGGATCTATAATATAATGATGTCTTTGATTAAAAAAAGAAGCTTGTCTATTCAGTGTTTTGTTGATTGAATAGTTCATCGATTGTGAACCGATCAAAAGATGATGATACCTATGAGAGTCTTCCATATCTGCTCTCATATGCATCCATAGATATTTGTAAAATGTTTACTTGATTTTCTAGTTCGTCAATTCTCTTTTGTTGATCATCAATTGTTCTTTGTAGTCCAGTAATTGTTAAACCTTCATTGTATAATCCTACTCCTTGTGATGATAAATCATGGATAAGATTATGTTCTTCATGTAGCAAAATGTAGGTCCGCTTTTGAGGAAGAGGGACTTCATTTCCTTGATTACGAAATTTTGCCCGATTTTGAGGATGACCCAAACCTATACCTGCATTCTTTGGGCAATCATCCCAATCTACACATCGATGAACAATATCTTGTACAAAAATGTTTTGGATGAAATATAGTGCTTTTTTATTATTATTTGGTAATTATCTCTCAACTTGCACAAAGCATCGAAGTAGACTTTTTGCTCCAAAGATATATATGATACTTTGCCACCTCTTTTTATAGGTGGACAGTCTAGTGTTGGTTTGAATGAGGCAACTTCTCAGCCTTTACAGGTTTCATGTGATGATCCAAATCATTGCATTTCTGATGCAGATTTACATGATGCACTTGTTGATGAGGGAGCTGATATTGAGTAGGCTAAAACTATGCCAATATGTTTGGTGCAGACTTTGTGTGATAATAAACTAGATGCATGTCTATCATACTGTACTCGTTCAAGCTTTCATAGTGCCTCTTTTGCATCAGATTGCTATGTTATGGTTGCCTTTAGTCTCTAGGATGAGAATGAGCCTATTTCGTCTGTACTACTATTGCAACTCTTGAAATATATAGATTTAAATAGTTATCCCATTGATGGAAATGGGATTTAGAAGTTCAAATATGCTTTAGAACTATATTTTGAGAGTTGAAAATGATCTGTATTCAATTCAACTATGTGGATTAAATGATATAAATTCATTTGCATTAAGTGGAGTAAATGTTGTGGATTCATTTAAATTATGTGGATTACATGAAGTGGTATCATCTGAGTTAAGTGGATTAAATGAGGTGGTATCATCTAAATAATGTGGATTAAATGAAGTGCTATTTTTTTAATTATGTGGATGAAATGAAGTGGATTCATTTGTAATATGTGGATTAAATGATGTGGATTCATTTGAATGAAGTTCTATCTTTTGAATTATGTGATGAAATGAAGTGGATTCATTTGTAATATATGGATTAAATGATGTGGATTCATTTGAATGAAGTGCTATTTTTTGAATTATGTTATGACATGGTTGATTCATTTGTAATATGTGGATTAAATGATGTGGATTCATTTGAATGAAGTGTTATCTTTTGAAATATGTGATGAAATGGAGTGGATTCATGTGCAATATGTGGATTAAATGATGTGGATTCATTTAAATGAAGTGCTAAATTTTGAATTATGTGATGAAATGAAGTGCATTCATTTGTAATATGTGGATCAAATGTTGTGGATTCATTTAAATGAAGTGTTATCTTTTGAATTATGTGATGAAATGAAGTTGATTCATTTATAATATGTGGATTAAATTACGTGGATTCATTTGAACAGTGTTATATTTTGAATTCTATGGATGAAATAATGTTGATTAAATGAAGTGGTATCATTTGAGTTAAGTGAATTAAGTAAAGTGGTATCATTTGAGTGTATTCATTTAAATTACGTGAATTAAATGAAGTGGATTCATTTGAATTATGTGGATTAAATGAAATGCTATCATTTGAATTATGTGAATTCTTTTGAGGTAAAATTTGTGTTTTTGTGTTGCAGATTTGAAAGTAAAACATGGCAAGAATGCCAGATGTGAATAATGATCTTGATCATGTTGAATCTTAAAGGATTTTTTCTTAGCAGAATGCTCAATTTACACAATCAGGATTAGCATTCTTATTCCATCAAGATTTAGAGCCACAAGGATTAGAAGGAGAATCATTATCAATGAAAGAAGTCAAAAGCTATGTTCCAATCATTTTGTTCGTGATGTTCTCTTTCAGGTTATAAGAAAGGCAAAAGAAACAACACCCTTAAAGCTTTCTTACTTACAACATAAAGGAACATATGTCTCCTTAATACATGAAAGTAATGGTGGAATAGCATCTTCCACAAAAACAACATCACGGCTAACCAAAATGCATTTAGTTTGTGGATGATACAGATGATAGCCTTTATTTTTGGAGCTGTACCCAACGAAAATACATTTCACTACTTTATCATCGAATTCGCTACGTTGTTGTTCAGACACTAATGCATATGCCAAACAACAAAAAACATGCAGATGAGAAATAGATGGCTTTTGACAATGCCAAGCCTCATATGGAGTGATAGACTGGAGTGCTCCAGCTGGACACCTGTTAAGTACATATGTTGCACCCATGATAGCCTCAAGCTAGAAACTATGTGGTAAAGTTTGTCTCTTGATAATACATCTGGCCATCTCCATGACTGAACTATTCTTCTATTCAACAAATCCATTCTATTGAGGTGTATATGACACTGTACAGTGGTGTCTTATCCCACGTTGAGCCAGAAATGCTTTAAAGTTAGAAGACATATATTCCCCCCCTCGATCAGAACAAAGGGTGCCCATTTTACATTTTGACAAATGTTTAGCCAAAATCAAAAACTTTTTGAAGCACTTTAACACTTAGGACTTTGCTTTCAATGGATATACCCATGCATGCATGGAAAAATCATCGATGAAAGTCACCAAGTAAAGATAGTTCCCAAAACAAGGTGTCTGCATAGGACCACATACATCACTGTGAACAAGCTACAATTTTTGAGTAGCTTGAACTCAACCATCTTTTGGGAATGATGAACACTGCATTTGGCCCAAAATACAAACTTCACAAACATGTTTACTAGGTGCCTCAAGTTTGGGTAGAGAGGACACCATTTCAGATTCCTGCAGGCATAGCAAACTAGCAAAATTCAGATGTCCAAAGTGTGCATGCCAAAGCTTTGCATCTAATAGCCTGAGAATCATGTAATGCATATACTGAATCATTCATAGTCTATGAGCTTATACCACCCACGACATAAAATGCCAAAAGCAATAATGATGTCCCCATTTGATAGATCATGAAATGTACATCTATCATCCACAAATTTCACAACCAAGCCAATATTTGATAAATCTGAAACTGATAACAGATTCTTCTTGATCCTTGGCACAAATAAAGCATTCAAGTTAAGTGATTTGGGTTCACTTACCTACTTCCTAGGATTGGAAGTTGTCTACAAAGATCATGGTTTGTTTCTTACTCAAAGAAACTACATTAAAAACATGCTGGAAAAATTCAAGATGCAAGATTGCAGAATTGTAGGTACTCCAATGGAGATTAATCATAAATTGAGCTCACATGAAGGTGAACTCATAGAAGATGTGACACGTTATCAAAGCCTTGTGGGTAGTTTGAACTATGCCACATTGATAAGGGTTGATATATGTTATAGTGTGAGTGTTCTAAGTCAATTTATGCACACACCCAGGAAACCTCACATGGAGGCTGCCAAGAGGATACTCAAATGTCTCAAAGGGACCATGAATGAGGGGTTATATTACCCTTATGTATCTGATTTAAGTTTGAAATTGTCACCTGATGCAGATTGGGCTGGCTCCAAGGAAGACAGAAGGAGCACCTCAGGTTATCTTACCTTTGCAGGTTCAAAACTTGTTTCATGGTCATGCAAGAAGAAACCCACAGTTGCTCTCTCTTCTACTGAAGCTAAATACAGAGGCCTTGCTATAGCTACTCAAGAAGCTATGTGGATGAAGACACTATTCACAGATCTTGGATTTGAATTTGGGACTCCAACTATTTTTTGTGACAATATGAGTTCACTTAGCTGCTAATCCAATTTTTCATGCAAGGTCTAAACATATTGAAGTTCATTATTACTATGTAAGAGAGAAGATTGTGAGCAAGGAGATTCTAATATCATATGTATCCACTCATCAACAATGTGCAGATATTCTAACCAAAGCATTGGATGGTACAAAGCTTTGCAAATTCAAGGTTTTGATAGGTTTGCAAGTAATCTTGGAGGATTGAAGACCTCAAGCATACTTGGCTTGAGGGGGAGCTGTTGGAGTAAGTCTATGACAAGCCTAAGTATTGGCTCGAGTCATCAAAAGGCTTAGAAACTTGAAGGAAATGTCTACTCCTCCTAGAGTTCACTTGTGAACTCCCTCTTGTAATTTTTTAGTCTTTACTTGATGTAAAAGTAAAGGGAATCTAAACTGTTTGAGTCCACTTGATCAAAAAGTGAAAGAAAATCCACAAATTCGTGATTGAAGGTAGTTGGAGAATCAAATCAATCACTAATAGATTGGAGAGTGATTGTAGGAAGTTAGGCTCCCAAGATTGGGGAGGAAATAGCTGGCGTATTCGACCCTGCTCATCTTCTTCCTTTGAGTATTCCACCTCTAAATGAAGTTCAGAAGCACCAAGTTGAGGAAGAATTCAGCAGGAAGTTCAGAAGCACCAAGTATGGAAGAATTCAGCAGGAAGGCTATCAGGACCTAAGGATTTACCTGGTTTGAGTGAGTGGATGAGTGTGAGAATCTTGACGATATCCAAGGTATGTTCAAAAGCTGATCGAGACTAGGGCATACTCTTTTCTCTACAAGCTACAATTTAGGTGCAAGATTTCCATCTTTTTGGAGGGTAGGAAGGCAATTGACCAAGCAACTCATGGAAGAAGCTATGAACGATAGTCTTTTCATCTTGTTCAGATGCAGCCACCCTATTTTTCCAACAAAGATCATGAATGAATTTTTTGCTTTCTTTTAGAGTCTTGATTAAAGCAAGCATTGCTTTATTGGATTTTCCAAAATTTTCATCCTAGAAAATCTTTGAGCTGTGGGCTATGTTTTTATGGCAACCTGAGTTTGACTACAACCCAACAATTGTTGATGTCCATATTCTATGCTAAAATAACTTTGGCAAATGATGGAGTTAATATGATGTAGGTGCCTTTGCAACCTTGTACATGGTTGAGAATTCTTTGATTCTAGGCAAGCTTTTCTCCCTGAACCTTAGTCTCTTGAAGACATATAATGTGTAGTGAGAGATTCCTTTCTCTAAGATTAAAAAAAAATTGATTGAGCTTTGGTAGCTTTTGACAAACCCTTGTAGTTAAACTATAAAATCTCAATCAACTTTAATAGGGGGATCTTATCGGTCCTTTCTTCTTCCTATCTAAGCCTTTGATTGAGTTGTTCATTTCATTAGACACCCTATCTTTTCTTTTCTTTCTACAATCCATAGTAGTGTCCTCACAGAACATAATTCATGGTTAGTCTGCAACTTGGAGGTTGTTTTCAATAACTTGGTCTTGCATGTATTCTTCTCTATCTAATTCATTAGATTGTGTATTTTTCAGTACTTTTTCATCATCTATTCCTTTAGTATTAAGTGCTTTAAAAGGATTATGGTGTACAACGTTTGTGATGGGGAGAGGGTGGATCTGAGCATGTTTCTTAGAGCTCTTGTTTTTTTTTGGTGACCACCATGAATCCCTCTTGGTCCACATTTTCAACGGGCTTAGTGTCTTGCTTTGTTTGTTTCTCGAGTGGGCATTCTTTTGCAAAATGACACTGTTTATGGCAAATAAAGCAAAAGTTTGGGAGATTCTTGTAAATCACCTCTTGGACATGGTACACTCCATGTTTCTCATTGGTAAGCTTGATTTCCATGTCTAGGGTGTTTGTCTATTTCTATGAGAACTTTTGTATTCCAACAAGGGTTCATCAGTGGTGGTTCTTTGCGGCTAAAGAGTTGAACTCCAACCAAGCATTCACACTTCTACTCCTTACCAAAGAGAGAATCTTTTCATGAAACTTAAAATACTTTGTGTAAGTACTTCCAACTATTCCTCTTTTTACCTAATATACATCAGAATATCATCCAATAATTCAATAACAAACTACCATAGATATACTTGTAAAACCCTATTCATGAGCTTCATGAATGTGACTCAATCATTGGTGATACCAAATGGCATCACCAAAAACTTAGTGTCCATATCTAGACCTAAAGGTAGTATTAGAAACATCTTGCTTCCTAATCCTAATTTGATGATATCTGAATCTAAGATCAAGCATGATAAATACCTAGGTTGATGTAACTGATCAAATAATTCTTCAACTATAGGAATTGGAAACTAGTTCTTAATGTTCACCTTGTTGAATGCTTTGTAATCTATACACAGTATCATAGAGAAATATTTTTTCTTCAAGAAGAGCATTCGTGATGCCCATGGTGAGTTACTAGGTCTAGTGATGCCTCTTTCTAGATAATCCTCGATCTCCTTCTCTACTTCTTGGTGGTGTGAAACATTAAGCCTATACAATGGTTTGCAAATAGGGTTAGTGTTAGTAACTAGGTCTATGGCGTGGTGAATGTTCAGTTTCTTTGATGGTAGCCCTCTTAGAAGGTTAGTGAGAAAAACACCTCTAAATTCAAAAGGTAACTTATAAAAAACTTTGAGACACACTCTTGCAAAAGTGAATAATGGAAAGTCTTGTTTAATTATATTGTTTTCATGAGTATATACATCAGATGTGCTATGCATACAATGACCAAAATCATAATTTTATGAGAAATATACGTCATTTGTACATTCTAAAAACCAAATAAAGCATCAAAATCTCACGAGAAATTGAGAAGTGCACTAGGTACATCCATCTCATCCTAGATATAAAAAATACTTCCATTTTTTACAAACTTAAGTGTATTCTTTTGATACTTGCATTTAAGTATGCGAACCAAAGCCCACAACCACTCTCTACCCCAATCTAAGTTTTTATCTTGTCCATGTTCATAATCTAAGTGTTTATCTTGTCCATGTTCATAATCTAAAAATACACATGATTTGAAAAACCCTAGATATGGATCTTTGGATTAGACACCACAGTGTCCCATACTCTCTTATCCTTGCCGTCCATCATGGATACTATTTATTTATGTGCATTGGCTACTAGATGATTTTCAATATCTTGAACAAATCATAGTCTATGAAATTATGAGTAGGAGAGTCATGTATCATGACTCTCACATTGGTACCATGAATACTAACATGAATTTTAACCAGGTAAGACTCTAGTTTTTGGTGATCTCCTAAACTACCACACTAGGAAAACCTTCAACTCGGAAAATATTGTACCCCTTTACTAGACCTCTCTTAGTACACGTTATTTGCTTTGTATCTTCTACTATGTTTTGCAAATGATGATAAAACACACCCAATACTTTATTAGACATAAATGAAGGAATTGATGGATATTATCAATCTTATGGTAAAAATATTAAAACAGGATGCATATGGGCATCCCTAATTGTGAGTTTGCTTAAACCAAACTTGAGATTCATAAATGTTTGTGATTGTAATGAGTCTACCTAATATTGGCTATAGAGCTCTGGGCTAAAACTCTACCTAACCATTTTTTTATTTTTATGTTATGTTGATTATTTAGCATTTTACATAGTTTACATTGAAGAGTCATAAGTTTCCTAGGACTTAGTAAATAAGATTATATTGGGCATTTATGTGTATAACTACACCACTAGATGGATTCTGGTGCTCATGAAAAAAAATTAATATAATAACTATGCATGATACATGTTGGATGAAACACTACTTAAACACTGTTGCCTATGGTTTGATGAAGTCCAAATAGTGGCATTTTTACATTATTTACATTTAAGATTCACATGTTTCCTAAGAGTTAGTAAATAAGATTATATTGGACATTTTTGCGTAGAATTGCACCACTAGATGGATTTTGGCACGCATGAAATTAGCACTTTATATAGTTTACATTTAAGATTCAGAGGTTTCCTAAGACTTAGCAAATAAGATTGATTATATTGGACATTTGTACGTAGAACTATATGCACATCTATCGTTTTTGATACATCTATGTCACATGCTAGTTCTAAAGCATATATAATCCCATTTTTATCAATGGGATAACTATTGAAATCTATGTATTTCAAAAGTTGCAACATGAGTATTGAAAACATATAGGTCTTCTATTTTTTATTAAATGGTGAAGGGCTATTCGATATACATTTGGGTGCAATTCACAAGTACTTTTGACTCCACACATTTCTCGTTGATATTTCAAGATCAAGTAGCTTTGGAAAACTTTTTTTCATTGGCAAATGCATTTCTCTACCAAAATCACATAGTCCAATATAAGAATGCTCACCTTCAAAATAATAGAATGTTGTCTGGATGGAGATCATTATGGGAAATATTGTAGGTGTGTAGGAACGACACTGTTTGCAACAGTCCATTGATTAGCTTCCAGATATTTGTCTTCACTGTTGCTATATCTCCTTTTGTGTTTTTAATACTTCTACTTTATGGTATGTTTAAGTAATCTTTTTTCATTTTCTCCAGCCACATGTCTAAGGTACCACTATTCCATAATTTGAAAATGTGACATGGGCTTTTGCTATGATGCCTAGCTAATCCTAGTGGACTGATAATTCCACTATGTGTAACAAGTAAAAATTGTGGCCTCATTCATAGCTTTGTTCTCTCATGTTTGTAAGTCACCACCATGTAATTTGAATAACTTTGTGGCAAAGATTTTGTTGATGAATCTCGGATGGGTTATTTTGACTTTATGGATCATTCCATATTATCCTTCCCCCACAAGAGCTGCATCTTCAAAATGAATAGATGAATATGGGAGAAACAAAGGTTATTTGATGTTTGATCTCTCATATTCACATGTATATCTTTTGCATATGGATCTACTCTTGGTCTCTCTCCTTGTGTAGTCATGTTGGGTCTCACTCACTTTCCTCTCTTCATGGTTTGATAATGTAAGTCAAAACATTTGATTTTGTCGATGAATCCAAGCATTATGGTGGTATCCAATGTTGATGAATTTTCTACTTTGACTATCTATCCAAAGATACAAGTGAACTATTTGGAAATTTGTTCATCTAATACTTGTGCTCCTCCTGATACACTTCCAAATTTATCTTCAATATTGATGTATGCTATTCTAGATAGTTGTTCAATGAAATCCTTGTAATTGGATATATCCATTGCTATAGTGATTTAGTCTTCTCTCATCCATACATGTGTGAGCACACAAAATCTTCCAAAAATATGGCTCGTGCGTATTTATTTTACTTGCCATCTATGCAAATATAAAAAAAGTCTCATAAATAAAATTATAGATACTTAAATACAATTTAACTACACATATAAATAGATACATTAATAAGTGTATGGATAGATAGATCAATAGTATGTATAGAGAAATGATAGAAATATGGATAGGTAGTTAGATAAGTGGATTTATAATTAAACAGAAAGTACAATATTATCATCTTGGAGTGAATCTATGTAACTATTAAGAATGTAAGAGTCAAAGAATCAGACATTCATAATAGTTTATATACACTCAGTATACTATGTATGATTCTTTTCACATGAGTGTATATAAGTATTGTGATAATAAGAGTCAAAGAATCAGACAATCACAATAGTTTCTATACACCTTGCAACCTACACTATAATTATGCTCATAGGAATCTAAGTGACTATTGTGAGAGTAGGAGTCAAAGAATCAGACAATCATAGTAGTCCCTATACACTCCCTATGCTATTGATAGAGTAGGAATCAAGGTTGCAATTCAAATAATCTCAATAGATCTATTGCTCTGTCCTATACTAGTGTGAAAGTAAGAATCGATGAGTTATACAATCACAGTAGTGGTTTATTTTAAATTTCAATCATCAATGTATAAAAGTAAGAAATGCTTTCACAAATCGAACATGTATACTTTTGATGATTAAAATACATAAAACCAATTGCATAAATACATATGATATATATGTAAGAGATGCATACGTGGATCATAACATATGGATGAAACAATAAACATAACAATAAAATAGAAAATAAATGAAAAATAGAGCAATACTTGAATGGTATGGTGCGAAAAGGGCTCTATGACTGGTATGGTGCGAAAAGGGCTCTATGACTGGTATGGTAGTAGTAGATCTCTAAGAACTTGTGAATAAGCAAGTGCAAAATAATCTTTTCAATCAAATGAAAAAAATATATTTTTTTGATCAAAAATACATTTTCAATAAAAAGTGCTTTTGAATGAAAAACTTTTCAATCAAAAGAACTTCTCATAGAAAAGTTGTTTCGATCGAAAACAGGTCCATGTCTGATTTTTCTTTTTTCACATTTATTCAAAAATCCTCGAATAAAACAAACATATTTGATATTTTTCCATTATCCGGTTGAATAAATGCAACCTAATTCCACAATGCACCCTAAAAACTCCACTTTTGTATGATGGAAAGAGCATGTCTCCAATTTTGCATATAAACATTTTTTTCTTAGTTTCTCTAGGACTATCTTTACATTAGATTGGTGATCCTCTAAATTTTTGGAGAATATCAAGATATCATCGAGATATATTACCACAAAATCATCTAAATACTCTCAAAAGATATCATTCATCATATGATCAAAGGTGGTTAGAGCATTTGTGAGACTGAAAAGCATAACTACATATTCAAAATGCCCATACCTTGTTCAAAATGTTGTCTTCCATTCAGCTCCTTCTATGATCCTAACAAGATTTTAAGCTCCTCAAAGGTCAATATTTGTGAAAAAATTTGTTTTCCAAGGCATTCTAGACTTTGAGTGTCTAATAAAACCCTTGGATAGATTCTCATCAATATTCTTACGTAATTTTGTAAGTTCCTATAAGGATAGTCTATAGATTTGTCCGAAGGATGTTTGTACTCCCCTTTGAAGTTCTATAGCACAATCATAAGGTCTACGCTCTAGAAGGATATCTGCATTCTTCTTCTCAAAGACATCTTGGAAATCTCAGTACTCACTAGGTATCTTTATTGGATCTTCTTTCTTGGACTCTTGAGTTGGTATGTCATAGATCATAAATGTCAGTTCCCTCTTTATTGCATGTATGAAGGCTTTGGCTCCCACATATTTTGGGGGTCTTTTTGATACCCGAATGAGTAATTTTATTCTTCTCCTAATTGATGTCTAAATTATGTTTCTTTAGCCAAGGCATTCGAATGATAACATGATTTATCAAACTTGATATTACATTAGAACATATTTGGGAATCATGATCACCATTGTGTACTCTTAATGGTGTGGTTTCCTTAGTAATATCCCTAGATGCCAGAGGTCATCCATCCACTACTTCAGCTACTATTGGTTTGTTCTTATGAAGTACTAGAATCTTATGTTTCTCAACCAATCTTTCATTGATGAAACATGAGGAGGCTCCCAAATCGACTAGGGTTGTAAGGGAACGGGTTTTCTTAGGCATGATCAACTTGACAAGGGCAATAAACGTTTCTATGGGCATTTCTGGAATTATAAGACCCTTTATTATAGCATGGTCTTGTTGTACGGTTTCCTTTGCAATTGGACTTCCTTGTTTCCCTACTCTACAAGGATTATTATGACTCTAGAACTTTTTCTTGTGTTGGGACAGTTAAATACAATATGGCCATGGTTTCCACAATAGAGGCATAACTTTTTATCTCTCCTTCTCTATTTTTCTTGTGGAGCTAAATGTTGGAACCTAGTTATGTCTATCTACATAGGTTCATGCATAGGTTCTTCTCTAGGAGTGGGATAGAAGTGTTCCCATTGGATAAGTCTTCCTTCTACTTGTTTTTCTTGTTTCCTTTCAAAAATGTGGCTACCACATCTAAATGGCTTGGATGATGTATTGATTCAATGTCTTTACCTTTGGCATCATGAGCAAAAGGCCCTTCACATCTCTCTTAAATGCCATCTAAATTGGCTTATGAAATAATCCTCATGCCAAGTGAGATCACATATCAACCACCTAAATTCTAATGCATAAGTGGAGGTAGTACAGTTACCTTGACGTAGCTTCTAGAGTTTTGTTTTTGCCATTATACTAGTGTCTACATCTCCAAATGTGGTGGTGATCCCTCAAACAAACCCCTCATTGTCATGAAGTGCTACCATGTCCTTCTCCAAGATTGGGGTGAGCCATGATAGTTCTTGACCATAGAGCAGGGTTCCAATATAAGCAACCTTGGATGCGTCATCATGGTATCTATCATGTTGCATATAGATGTATAGTTTGACTTAATGTAGGAACCTACGAAACTTTTTGCAATCACCATCAAATGTTTTTGGCATGTAAAATTTGGGTTGTTTCACGAAGGATGAACTAGGACGTTGGTTCACTTGAATACTTCCTCATTTTGCTTGAAGATTCCTAATTCGTTCTTGTAATTCTTGGCACCTATATGCATGGGATGTCCCATGTCGACTTGTGTTTGTCGATGAGTTAAGTCCTTGAAATGTTATTAGAGAATCTGAAGTGATGAAACAATTTGTTCAACTATGTTCTCCATGACGCTTGGTCTTGGCTAGAATTCAATCTTGCTAAAAGGTCCAAGGAGCTCTAGATTGTGCCCTCTAAATAGACTAGACAAGATTTCGAAACTATACTTTTCATTAGAGGATTACCCATACAGGGAAATAATATAAGAAAATTGAATTATAATAAGAAGTCCCACAATCCAAGACTGATAGGTATGGATAACTGGGCTAGAGATGATACAGGAGATCCCACAATCTGAGAACGTAGGTGTGAAGCAAGATATCTGGGTTACAAGATCTCGCTTTAGGGAAATGAACAAGGTACAAGAAATAACTTGACAAGACATCATACTATGCGATTACAACAAGACAAGGCAAGATGTCTAGGATACTAGAATAGACAAGATTAGAACAAAGAACAAGACCAGAACTCGAACTGGAACTTGGAAAGTTGTTAGTTGGAGATCGCGACTCCTTGAGCTCCCAAGACCGGCATCGACAAGATTGAGGATGTATGTGGCAAAGCCCTCCTTATATAGAAGTTTGAGGGTAGTTATCAAGGTGGTCATGAAGGGTGTTTATGAGTTAATGATGTCATTGACAACGTCAACAATGTGAAAAAAGATCTTGGCATGTTAGAATCAAGCAAATAGACAAATGATCTTATGGTTTTTGGATGTTTCGGATGCAATGGAAGCATTGGTTTCTCCGAATTCTTAACCAATCATGAGATATAGAAAGTCCCATGGAATCTGAGGTTTAGGATGGTTTCCTTTGTTGATGAAACTTAGCGGGAATCTACACATGTAGTTCCATTAAGACCGGGGAAAAGTGTTTTAAATATGACTTTACATCTATGTTGGGTTCTTAACAGTTGTATCTTTCTACCATAATCTATGAAATTTGACATTCAGAGAATTTAGGGGTGAGAGCATTTTTTTGACATTTCACTCTCTATTTTTGTAATCTATGCTCGATAGCAATATAGCTACATCCTTATCTTATTTCTTTCTCTAAGGTTACCGGAATGGATTGTATTTTTCATATATCGCATGCACCGAAAAGGCATAGCGAATAGTTGTAACTTTTACCCTTTAATGAAAAGGCATTACGGTGATTCTTCGGCATGAGAGAGACGGGTTCGCCAGACTCTGTCTGGGTGACGGTGCTGAGAAGATCGTGTGCAGATTTGCATATATCTTGCGTAATGTTACTCTGTTCTTGTTGAATTGTAGTAATTCATTATTAACACAGTAACGTCTTAACATTAATAAGTTTGTGTGCCTGTGTGAGTGTTAACTCGCGTGATAAGTTACTGTGTAAGATAATCATAACTTGCACGTATTAACTGTGTAGTGGAAGTTGTTGCTTTGAAAGTACAGTGACAGTTTAGTTGAAAGAGTTAATTTGGGAAAATCAAATAAAGGTCCTCTGCACTGTCATACCCCTAGCCATCCCCAAGAACCCGAAACGAGATTAAAAGTGACTTGACAGAAAGTGCTTTTAACACTGGTGCCGTCTATGGGAAGATGGAAACAGATTGGGAATAATCAGTAAGGGAAGAGCAGTAAGCAAGGCAAGTAGTGGAGAATAGTGACCACTAGTTGAAGAAGTGATATATGCCAGTTACTCGTTCCGGCGAGTCCTATCAAAAGTATAGGAGAGATCAACATCCCTGGGCAGTTCCAAATCTATTAGGGACACCCCCAAGTGGTAGAAGTGCAGGCCAATTAAGTCCAATTGTAGAAGGATCGGAGCCAGTTAGTACTGATTCTGGTGCTAGTTCTGTGACACATGATGAGATTTCGGTAAATTCTGGTATGAATCTGGTACTTTCTGGAGAGGGTACAATGACTTCTGGGTGTACAGTGACGTAGTGTGGAGTTATTCCGACACAATCTGGTCAGAATTCGACCATTTTCGATGATAGAGTTGTGTTACCGAGCGAGACCGTTTCCGATGAAAGGGTAACCTGGTTCGGTGAAAGTTCGATAAGTTTCGGTGGAAGTTCAGTACCATTTGGTGGGAATTTGAAGTCTTTCGGTGATAGTGTAGTATTACCTGGTGGACCCTTATTACGTTCACCACTATTTGGGGCAAGCTGCCGGAAGAATCTTTTCCATTTCAGTTGGATGCGCTCAGATCATTGGATGAACATTGCTAGGAAAGCTTCATGACTCTCCAAGGAGTTCAGCTCCGTCAAGCCCGTACTCATGACCGCTTCCTAAAAACCCCTGTCTTTACGGTTGACCAACTTGTTTATTTTATAATGCTAAAGCCAATCGCACGGCTGGGAAATTTAAGTTACAGTGGTTCGGTCCATACCGGATTGCTGAAAAAGTGGGACCTGCAACTTTTCGGTTGGCAACCCTAACAGGTGTTCTCTTGCCAAAAGTGATTAATGGTTCTAAGCTTCACCCATATAACCAGCCGTCTGATAACCGACGACGTGTACTTAGTCTTTTTCGCGTGTCACTTGTTTTTCTTTTTCTTCCCGTATTTCTGTTGACCTCTGACCGTAATCTCCTCGTTTGGTATCTAAATATGAATATTCACCACCTTGTGATACTGTTTCTGCTCATGCATGCATGCCGTAATCATGAAGGATATCTCTCCAATACTGCGCGATGATTAGGGTTTTTGCCGCCTAATGTTGTTTGTGTTCTTACTTAATCTTGTTCTTTCCACTGATAACCGCTAATGTGTTTGTGTGATTGTGTGTTCTTTGTATCTGTGTTTTCGTGTTTACTTGTGCACGCCATGGAAGCTCTCGCGAACGTCGCTACCTTCCGTGCAGGACTCACTCCATAAGTGAGTGAGTATTTGCGCACTTGTGGTCTGTTGGTCTTCGCTGAATTGCCTTGGCATTCAGTGGAGTGTCACCCATTCCATGCGCAGCTCATTTCTGCCATCGCCGCCACACCTGCTACAGAGCAGAGTTGGCCCATTGCTTGTTTACTATCTCATGTCATCATTACTTTAGCTTCGTTTGCTGAAGCTTTTCGACTCCCTTGGGAAGGATTGGAGAATGGTCCACTCCTTTCCATGGCAACCATGAAGGAATTGTTCCCCCAGCACTCATCTAATGAGTATGCCATTTTGTGTAGACCTGAACCAGAGCATACAGCTCTGAAGTTTTTGGTATTTACTGAAATGCACATATGGTATTGCTCGACCATTCTATTTGATGATCGATACCGCTTCCCGTGAAACTGTAAATTTCACATCCTTCTATTTTTGGTGCATTCACCGTGAATGTGTAGCGGTTATCAAACAAGTCACTAAGGGTGACCTTCCTCGTTCCCGTTTACCCCATATCCTCACGTTCCTCTTTCCGGTGATCCAAGCCGTGCAACCTCCTCCAACCGCTCCCTTCTTGTTACATGAAGAATCTACTCACATGCTCGAGGACGAGGATGACGATGATGAAGATCTGCTTCAATTTTTTCGCCCAAAACGTAGATGCGTAAGCCCCTTTGAAAGCCAGGTGCAGGGATCCACTATCGGTCACGACACTAAAGTCTTTCATGACACTGCCACTTCCCTCCATGTCAAATCATCCGTACCTTCTTCTCCGCTCAACTAGCAGGAACACGGTGCACACTTGGAAGAATCCGAAGAAGTCTCTTCTCGGGTGGACATTGTGAAAGAAATTGTAGCCGAAATTATCATAGAAGTGATTGCCAATGCTGAGATCGTGATTGAACAAGCTGAGGCGACAAATCAGAATACAACCGGACTAATCCTGATGCAGAATACCCTTATTCCCCTTCCTCCACCAAATAACCCTGTTGAGTCAGTTGCAGTACATACTGCTGCAATCGCCAATGTAATTCCCGATGCACCCACTCCTCCATCCTCTTCTCCCGACTACTCTCCACCACCCTCCCCTCAACTATTCTCAGCCTCTTCATCCCAACCACTTCCTGATCTTCCTCCTCCGACTCCGATCTTTAATGAACTAGAATCTATGGGTCATCTCCTGATCCAGTTTTCTCAACAATTACCTCTTCAAATGAAGATAGCCACAGAGAATATCCGGCAAGAATTGCAAGGCCAAGTAGACTTGCTAGAAGCAGATATTGCTCTGTTACAAGAAGAAGCCAATGCAGTCAAAGCAGAAAACCATGCTCTGAAGGTTCAACTACAACTACTCCAAGAGCAATTAACAGAAAGGGACACTCTAATTGCCCAACGTGATGCCGCAATTACTGAATTGAAAGAAAAGAATGATCTTTTAGCTGCTTGTGATGCGGAAATATCTCAGTTGCATCAAATAGTGCAAGACAAAGAAGATGCTCATGTGGCGCTTGGAAATTTGCTGGAAGACACTCGTGCAGAGCTTGCTGAGGTAGTGCAAAAAGGACAAGAAATGGCTCACCTGGCCATGCAGAATACTGCAGAATTGAAGATAGTGACTGTCGAACTGTTTCAAAAGAGCCGTATTTTGGAAGAAGAAATTTGCAGGACAATACAGGCAAGAACTTGATGGTGTGCAGTGAGAGAGAGAAGCCTATTATAAAACAATGCAGTTTCAAACTGAAGAGTTGGAACAAAGAGAGAAGCCATTAGGCTTTCAGGCAGAGAGGTTATCGCGTATTGGTGCAGAAATAGCTGAGATGAAGATCGGACGCGATGCTGCATTAGCCAATGACTTTTATTTGCAGGAATCATTTTTGCAAACACAAAGAGAACTATTGATGAGTCAAGTCATTGCGGCTAGTTCAGTCAGAACAGACGCACAACTGGTAGAGCCAGAAACTTTGAAGATTATGTTGGATTCCCTGAAACAAAAGATCACCCGAACATTTAAGTTGTCCTGAACACTGTACATACAAGGCATAGTTGATGAGCCTTAGTTTTCTTTTCCTTTGCGGGTTTGAGTCCACCGTGCGTGCCAGTGTAAGGTCACTGGAATGGATTGTACTTTTCATATATCGCACGCACCGAAAAGGCGTAGCGAATAGTTGTAACTTTTACCCTTTAATGAAAAGGCATTACGGTGATTCTTCGGCATGAGAGAGATGGGTTCGCCAGACTCTGTCTGGGCAACGGTGCCGAGAAGATCGTGTGTAGATTTGCAGATATCTTGCGTACTGTTACTCTGTTCTTGTTGAATTGCAGTAATTCATTATTAACACAGTAACGTTGTCTTAACATTAATAAGTCTGTGTGCCTGTGTGAGTGTTAACTCGCGTGATAAGTTACTGTGTAAGATAATCGTAACTTGCACGTATTAACTGTGTAGTGGAAGTTGTTGCTTTGAAAGTATAGTGACTGTTTAGTTGAATAGTTAATTTGGGAAAATCAAATAAAGGGCCTCTGCACTATCAGACCCCTAGCCATCCCCAAGAACCCGAAACGAGATTAAAAGAGACTTGAGAGAAAGTGCTTTTAACATTTCCTATCCTCCTGTAAACTTGTCCAGTTTAGTTTACTTAGAGTATTGCTTCCAACTAGCATTTAAAACAAGGCACAATGGCACATTCTCGAGTAGAATTCTGAAGTGCATTACGATTATGTCTAAATTTTAGAGTTCTTTTTGGGTTTGGCAAAAATAGCACGATTAGGCTTACCAACCCCTAGCCGAGTATGGAAGAACAAGCAAAACAATATCGACCCTGTATAATTGTAGACTGCATTGTACAACCACTTAATCCTCTCTTGATAAGAAAACTAATGTGACTTAAGCACCATATAAATAATGATGCCACTTCTTCAAACCATGGGCAATTGCATACAAATCATTCTCATAGATGGAGTGATTTCCGTAAGCAGCACTAGCTTCTTACTCTCAAATGCAAGTGGATGATCGTCCTAGACTAAAATTTCTACTATGGAAAAATCACTCATTTTTGTCTCAACCACATAGGTTCAATTGAGTTGTATCTATAAAATTGGAGCTCTAAAAATTGCTACTTTCATCTCCCCCATACTTTTCTTCTATCCATCTCCCCAAGAAAAGGATTTTCCTTTCTCTTTAAGTTCTTCCAGCATCTACACAATGAGCTTAGGATAGTTCTTCATGAATCTTTGATAGAATCATGATAAGAAGATGTCAAGCTCTTCCAAGTTTATTGGATGTGGCCATTCCATAATATCTTTTAATTTCTCAAGATCCATATGGATTCTATGTTTTGAGATGGCCAAGATATCTAACTTCTACTTTGAAAAATTCTCACTTGGACCCCTTAGAAAAGAATAGATTTTCTTGTAATACTTAGAAGACACTACAAGGAATACGGGTGCATAGTGACGGTTAAGGTGACACAATGTCGTCGCTATAAAATTGCAAAAAGCATTGCAAGAAGCATCGAGCACAGACTGTCGATTACATGATGAGCAAAACGACATTTTTATCGATGTGTGGCACGACGGGATGTGCGATGGTCACATTGAGCATCGCTAAAGCGATGATTTAAAATAGCATCACATAAGCGACACTTTTTTGTGTCATAAAAGCAATGGTAAATAATGTCGCTTATGCGATGCCAATTGCAGTGCTTTTTACGATGCTTTTCCATCGCTTACACGACGGCTTTTTGACAGAAAAGATTAATACATTGGAGGCTCTTCGATCGACATCTTCACACATCTGATTGAAGAGCTCTCCAATGTTCGCAATTGTGCTACACGTACGAGCTGAAACAATCGCTTGCAGAATTGTTGTTTTGTCTAATCTATATCTTATTGTCTCTCTTCATCTCTGTTTCTCTGTTTCTACCTCTTTTTCTCTTTGAATTCTCTCTCTCTCTCTCTCTCTCTCTCTCTCTCTCTCTCTTTATTGCAGGTTATTCAAGAAGCTAACCAAGCAAAAAATAGGGCTAACTATTGTACGTACAATTTCCATTCTTTGTATATCATTTGAATTGTGTTATTTTCATTATTTAACATACTCACACTTATTGATGTGCACATATACACTTATACATGGTGAAGATGCACGTTCACACATATGCATATAAATATACATGCACATACACACACATATATACACACACATAAATGTGCACATACACTTACACATACACATGTATATGCACAAACATTTCTACAACCACATAAAAAGACTTGCATGCATGCATTATTGCATATATATATATACACATACACACATTAACATATACTTAAATACATGTATATGCACATCCACATGCATGCACATGGATGCAAATAGAAATGCATCCACACACACATGCATGTTTCATACATATACACATGCATATACATACACTTGTATATGTTTATACACATACACATACATATGCACATATGTATATATACACACACATACACATAAATACACATATATATGCACATACGTACACACATATACACATACACACACATGCACATACATATACACACACATACACATGCACATGCACACACATATACACACATATACACTTACACATGCATATGCACATACATATACACACATGCACATGCACATGCACATACACATACATACACATATACACTTACAAATGCACATGCACATACATGCATATATACATATACATATGTACATACATTCATATACACACACATATTACACAAATATACATGCACATATGTACATACACATATACATGCACATACGTACACACATATGAATGAATTATATAATTAAAGTTTAACATGCTTAATATAAACAATAATAACAATCAATAGAAAAAAACTTTGCATTACTTAATACCATACACACAATTCAAAACATAACTAAAATGAACAATATATAGATAAGAAATATATATATATGTATCAATGTAAATACATATCCAATGTAAAAATCAAGAATCCTAATCATCACCATCATGATCATGATCATGATCATCATCAGCATCATGATCAACCTCATCCTCATCCTCATCATCATGATCACCCTGTGACGATCGAGATCGTCCCTCCTGTGTCTGTCTCTCCACCTCATCCATATCTACCTCTCCATAATACTCCTATATTACATATAAAAAACATAAATAATTAAAACATACATTAAAATAAAATAATTATATAAAATTTAATAATACTCACAAAGGCATCCAGATGATCTCGCATATACTCGCTCAAACGCCGATATCCAAAATGTGTTGCATACTTGATCTCATGTTTTGTAGGATATCGTCCATAATCCTTTCACTGCATTGAAACAAATAAAAAACATTAGTTTCTTGCATTTTAACTAAAATAAAAAATATACTCACAATAACACATATACTTACAAAATTTGTACCTACAAAACCATGATGGCCCATTTGGCCTAGGTGCGATGTGTGGCCCGACTCAACTCTCTTCTTTGTAGCAGCCTGCTTATTTAAAGAAAAAAGAAATACATAAATTAAATTAAAAATACTAAAATATATGAAAATTATAAATATAAACTATTAATTTGTATACCTTTTGTTGAGGAAATGACTCCCGAAAACATAGTTGTCCATGAAAAAACTACCACATCTTAGGAGGTATGTTAGATCGCGTCTTATTTTTTTCCACCATACAATATCTCCTATTAATTTAATCTCAAGCAGAAAAAAAGAATCAGAATACATACACATATATACACACACATACACATACACATACCCACATACACATATACATGCAAACATATACACATACATGTATGCATACATATACACACATACATACATATAACATAAACACACATATACATATCCACATATATATGTACACACATACACATGCATGCATATACACTCATTCATACAAAATACATGCATTTATCCCACAATAATGTGTATTTGTGTATATGTGGATATGTGTGTATGTGTAAATGTGTATATGTGTGTATCTGTAAATATGTATATGTAAATGTTTATATATGTAAGTAATCAGATTATTAATATCAAATACCATTATCTGTAGATTCTGATGAATCAGATGGAACTCCACCATCATCTCCTAATTGTGCAAGGACTATATATTGTAAGTCTATCAAACTTTTAATTTTAAATGTATTTGATAGATACATAACTGATATATTTTTTTTGTTTCTTGTTATAATCAGATTCTGATCAATCAAAGTGCACTCCACCACCTCCTACCCATGCAACGACTTCACATGTGTCCTCCGATAGAAATTATGATGAATTTTACTATCAAGAGCATATTATATGTTGGTGTAACTCTTGCTATGGCACGTATCAAAGACCACAATTGGAATGTGTTGAACATGAGGTAGAGTATGGTACTTTTGAGCGTGCACCATCACCTGGTCAACGTGATAATGCTTGGGTATGTATTTTTTCTATAACTTAATGTCATTATTTTATTTAAAAACCATATACAAAATCATATTATTGTAGATACAAGAATACTTGCTCAATGATGATGATGATGATAATTTTTCTCATAATGTTAATATACCTCGTACACGTCATGGACTTGTTGTTCATCAATTACAAGGAGAGGTTTCTAGAAATCCTCTACCTCCTAGTTTAGAGACTGAAATGGGTGGAGATTATCCATTGCCAGCTCGTGATCATTCTCTAGTACAAACATATGATAGAAGAAGATATGGAGGATGGAATGGCATAGACCTCGAAGAGCACCTTTTATCTAGAGAGAGAATGAAAATTTTCTATCCATATTTAATAACTTATATATTTAATTTTATGTTTAAAGTTGAATTTTTATTCATTTATGGAATACCAATGATTTTTGTTCATGTGTGTAGATTCCAACGTATGATGTTGATGATATTCCTCCACACCGTTCACAATTGCCAGTAAGCCCTCATTTATCAGAAGCTTCTATGAGGAGGCTACACAAAAGTGATCTTGTGAAATATGCAAGGTTGAAAGATCTATATTCAAAAGAAGATAAAGTACAAGATTTGTGCAACAATGATGAAGATGATGGCATGGCAGATTTTATTGAGGATTGGTATCAAAATGACAGTGAGATCATTGATATTTCTAAAAGTGAGAAATATCTGCAAGAGGAATGTCTAAAGCATGTATATGAAGGAAGTTGTTTGACACGACTAAGTGTGAGCTTACTTATTCTCAATCTTCAAAATCGTTTTGGATGGATTAATGTATCTGTTTCGACACTATTAAGGTATAATTTTTACTTTTTTATCTATTTATATATATACATGCATACATATATACATATAAATACATACACACACACACATATATATATATATGTGTGTGTGTGTATGTATGTATATATATATATATATATATATATATATATATATATATATATATATATATATATATATATATATATATATATATATACATACATATATATACATGCATATACACATATAAACATACACACACATATGCGCACATACAAATGTTATGAGAGTAAAGTTAAATAATACATACCTGTATCGGGTGAAGATATTTTGTCCATCTTGCCTTTGGAATTGTTCGTCCAGTCTTTAGAATCTTCTTGACACATCTGCTTCTCCTATTCTGGTCAACCTAATACGTGTGCTGCTAACTCTTTTATGAACTTTGCATACTAATATTAAGTATCATTTAGCTATGGAGGTATTAGGCCATTTGGAAAATGGGAGAATCAAATCTATTTGGAAGATTTTGAAGGATAGAAGAATGATTTTAAAGGATGGGTAGAAAGAAAGCTTCAAATGATTAAGAAGCTTCAAAAATTTTAAAATCATTCTTCAAATTCTTTCCACCCCGAATTATTAAAACTTTTGACATGGGGACATGATCATAGAAGTACTGATGGAATAATTAGAATTCCTCATGATAGTGTTGCTATTCAGCATATTGATTCTACATGGCCTGAATTTGGATGATCCATAATACCTGTACATATAAAACAGAATGAGTTAGGAATCAATATATATACATGTTTACAGTACATATGTATGTGTGTATATGTGTATGTAGGTGTATATGTGAGTGTGTGTATGCATGTAAGCATGTATGTATGCATATGCATGTGCATTATGTATGCAAATGTATGCATGTGTGTGTATGTATGCATGTAAGTATGTATGTATGCATGTAAGTATGTATGTATGCATATGCATATGCATTATGTATGCATATGCATATGCATTATGTATGCATATGCATATGCATATGCATTATGTATGCATATGTATGCATGTATGTGTATGTGTGTGTATGTGTCTCTATGTGTGTGTATGCATATATATGTGTGTATATCTCTATGTGTCTGTCTATGCATATATGTGTGTGTATTGTGTCCATGTGTGTGTGTCTATGTGTGTATATACGTGTGTATCTGCATATATGTGTCTATATGCATGTGTATGTATGTGTGTAAATGTGTGTCGATGTGTGTATGTGTGTGTGTGCATGTGTGTGTAAGTGTGTATGTGTCTATGTGTGTATGTGTGTGTCTGTGTGTGCATGTATGTGTGTGTATATGTATGTGTCTATGTATGCATGTATGTGTATGTGTGTGTATGTCTCTTTACGTGTGTGTGTGTGTATGCATATATATGTGTGTGCATGTGTGTGTGTGTGTCTCTCTCTACGTGTGTGTGTGTGTGTCTATGTGTGTATATGTATGTGTGTGTATGCATGTAAGCATGTATGTATGCATATGCATGTGCATTATGTATGCATGTGTGTGTATGTGTGTGTATGTCTCTCTACATGTGTGTGTGTATGCATATGTATGCATGTATGTGCATGTGTGTGTATGTATCTCTAAGTGTGTGTGTATGCATATATGTGTGTGTATGTGTCTATGTGTGTGTGTATGTGTGTGTGTGTATGTGTGTATGTGTGTGTGCCTATGTATGTATGTGTGTGTGTGTCTATGTATGTATGTGTGTGTGTCTATGTGTGTATATACATGTGTATCTATATATATGTGTCTGTATGCATGTGTATGTTTGTGTGTAAATGTGTGTGGATGTGTGTGTGTAAGTGTGCATGTGTCTATGAGTGTGTATGTGTTTATGTGTACGGTGTGTGTATGTGTCTATGTGTGTATGTGTATGCATGTATGTATGCATATGCATGTGCATTATGTATGCATATGTGTGTGTATGTGTGTGTATGTGTGTGTATGTGTGTGTATGCATGTAACTAAGTATGTATGCATATGCATATGCATTATATGTGTATGTGTTTATGTGTGTGTGTGTATATGTGTGTATGCATGGGTATGTGTGTGTAAATGTGTGTGTATATGTGTGTGTATGTGTCTATGTGTGTGTATGTGTCTATGTGTGTGTATGTGTCTATGTGTGTGTATGTGTATGCATGTATCCATGCATATGCATGTGCATTATGTATGCATATGTGTGTGTATGTGTGTGTATGTGTGTGTATGCATGTAACCATGTATGTATGCATATGCATATGCATTATGTGTGTATGTGTCTATGTGTGTGTGTATGTGTATGTATGTATGTGTGTGTGTGTGTCTATGTGTGTATGTGTGTGTATGCATGTGTATGTGTGTGTAAATCTATGTGTATATGTGTGTGTGTGTCTATGTGTGTCTATGTGTCTATGTGTGTGTATGTGTATGCATATGTCTATGCATATGCATGTGCATTATGTATGCATATGTGTGTGTATGAACATCTATTTAGGATGTTTAATTTAGTTATCTAGTTCCACTTGGCTACCTTGGACTTTTGCAAAAGGAATCAAATACCATATCTTAGTCCATTCCAAAAGATTTGGAAAGTGGAAGGAAATAATTAAAACTCTATATAACGAATTCAAACATCTAAGATATAAGCTTGCTATGATTCAAATACTTGATGACCCAAGACTTTAACTCAAGACTTTAACTTCTTAACGATCTTTTTCAACAAGACATTGAAGAATTTTTACTATCTTTAAGAGAAATAAACTAGATTCTCAAAAAGATTCAAAGCAAATATAAAACATCATTCAACCATAGGATACTAGTTTGGTATCCAACATCAGTGTGTCGACCCACTGAGGTTCTATTGATCCATTTTTAATCAAATAATACTTCACTTGAGACTAAGTTCATGCCTAAATTCAGTATTCATGACTATTTACTAGGAATGCAATTCTTGATCATTGCTTTGAGTCAAAGGATTGAATAATTTACCAAGTTACACTAAGAACTTGATGCTTGACTTAGTCAGTCTATTCCTTCGTTGAAAGGATAAATTTCAATGTCAAAGTCCTTCTTTACAAATGTAGTAAACATTTTTGAACAACAACACTTAATCTTGAAGTGTTTCATAACTCAAAAAAGAACAATTCTTTATTTGAAAAATAAGATCTTTGAAGTTACCAACTTCATATCTTCTGCTTCTATGATCTTGAAGTATCTTGAGATCATTCTTTAATCCTCCTTGAATTTAAACTCCTCATTTGAAGTTTTAATTCCCTTGAGGATCAAATGTAACTTTAAGATTTATTCTATGACTAAAAGATAATTATCATCCCACAGTCGGATGTCTCGTACCATCTTTCCTAAATCAGTCAGAGTATTAAATCTGGTGTCCCATACCACCCTATTTTATATTCACATTAATGTGTGAGTGATACTTATCCTAAATTCTAAACATATCTTGATAGAGTACCTTTTCACTTCAACTCTTTAAAAGAATTTTGAAGTTTCAGACATTACATCTAACTTGATATTCTAGGTTTTGATCCCTTCACATGATTGTTTCACGATCTTGTGCTTTCCTTTGGGAACTTGAAAACCAATTGATAGAATATCTATTCTTCTTTTCTTGAGTTTTTGAATGAAAACTAGTTATAATTCTAAGTACTTGAATTTTCACAGTTCAAGTCCAATTGGTTTATTCTTGACCAATTTGTAGCGACAAGAGCTTTTTACTTCTTGTCTTTAGATGCCTTTCTTATTGATGTTTCAGATACCTATCCCGATCAAGACTTTATAGGAATCTCTCTACTACTTAAGTCTAAGCATCCGCTCATGCTTTTTGGATTGTACCAAAATCCCTTTAAGGATAGGTAAACTTTATGTTGTACCTTCCACAGACTTAATTATCGTCGACCCAATCGCAGACTATACTTGGAATATCTACCCTATTTAGACTTGGAACAGGTTACTCTTTTCACACTTTCCCATTGGATAAATGGAAGTTGAGTGAAAATTTCCCAAAAGGAATTTGATTGCCAATACTTGGGAAAATTTCATAGTAGTTCCAATCCCAATTTCTTGGACAAACCTTGCCAATCTTGATCAAGTCTTATTTTCAATCCAAAAAACATCCTCTCATGCTTTTTGGATTGTACCAAAATCCATTTAAGGATAGGTAAACTTTATGTTGTAACTTCCATAGACTTAATTATTGTCGACACAATCGCAGACTATACTTGGAATATTACCCTATTTAGACTTGCAACATGTTACTCTTTTCACATTTTCCATTGGATAAATGGAAGTTGAGTGAAAATTTCCCAAAAGGAATTTGATTGCCAATACTAGGGCAAATTTCAGAGTAGTTCCAATCCCAATTTCTTGGAAAAACCTTGTCAAGATTGATCAAGTCTTATTTTCCTTGTGAGAAAAATAAAGACTTAGCCTTTATCTTTAAAATCTCTTGAACTATTGAAAATATCTTTGTTTACCCATGGGATTTTAGAGATCTATCCCCAATTCAAGTCCAAGCATGTACGAATGCCTTTCAGATTCTAAAGCTAAGAATATTTGATACACCATCAAGTGACATCAACCATTGGACTTTAAGTACCACTTCTGGTGGTTTGGGACTTTTAGGTAATTACTCGCTGTCTAATGAGTTTGAAGAATTCATTCTCACTACTTGGGAGAATGTGATTCTTCAAGGACTTGAGATTCATTCTATGGAATCAAATATCTTGAGAAAATGATTCATCTTGGAATCTTTTGCAATGCTACAAAGATATCTGAAAGCAATGCTTAAGCTTTCATACAATATTTAGAAGCTTTACTCATTTAGTTATGTTCATTTCCTGAGTATCAAACTGGAGGATAAATATCACCTTTAGGATATGGGTTTCGATAGTACACTATGAAAGTTTGACTTGAACTTTCATTTATGTGATATTGATTCTTATTCTCGAGTTCGATACAAGATTTATTGTTATTGGCCAATCTTCAGACGTTAGGAGAGTACTTTAAACATATTTCCACAATCACAATTATGTTTAAAGTCCAAGCATCTTTTGATGATCGATCCAATAATAATGCTACTATGAACACATAATTTTGAACTTTATAGCTTGATTTAGGAAAAGTTCATGGATTGGAGATCCATTTCTTGGAACTTTTGTATTCCTAAATGAAAAGCTCACATTTCAATTCATGTCTTTAGGAACTTATTTCCTAAAGATCTCTTGCTTAGGTTTCCTCTTGAAGCTTCAATCAGCTCAAATGAGATCAAAAATCAACTCTCCAATCCGTCTAAAAGGAAGAGTTTGTTCAAGTTTCTAGGCTTGCTTAGTAAATTGCATCATTAGTAGAGATGCAATCATGGAACCTATCATCCACCTATTGAACGTAAAAGTTCAATTGTTGCTAAGCTCAAAGGAATTCTCTGATTTTCATCACTCCTTGGGATGAATTCAAAAGTGAAAACTTAAAAAACTCTATGGTTTTTAAAAATTTGGAACATCTCAACTATCTTTTGAGCTTTAAAAGTTCAATTAGTTTAAGTTCCAATTATTTTATTGCTATCACATCTTGGGATAGAGTCAAATAAAAGCATTCCAAACCATCCTATTTGTAAGTAGTTCTATTTTCTTGTCATTTAGATGAGCAAGAAAATTGAACACTTGACTTTTAGCGGACCTACTTTTCCCAAGCAAGAATCCTTAATATGTGATACTTAAGTATCACTTTCAAGAAGAAGCAAACAAGCTACTTGAGTTGCATAGCAGCTAAGATATTTGCAACTAACTAGTTTGCCATTTTCCCTAATTATCTAACTCCAGTTTCGAAAAAGTAGATAACAATTAGGAAAGTACATTTTTTCAACTACTTAGCAAAAGATAAGCAAAAAACCATATTTCTTCATATGCCAATGCATGTTCTTGCATGCAAATGCATGTGAGTGCAATCAGTTTGCATGTGTTTTCCTTTTCATGCACCAATCTTAAATCAAGCAGTTCTTGAGCTTGTCATGCATGCATCCATGCATCCTTGCACAAACAATCTACTTGCTACCTTTCAAAAATGAGTATAAACATACATGTGCACAAAGTTGAGTGTATCTTATACTTTTTCCAAGCAAGAAGAAAATATATGTTGTGCATGAAAACACTCTTTTGAAAGGAGAAATGCACTAACAAACATTCTTTCTTGGGCATGAACTTTTAGATGCATGCAAGTGCTTGATGTATTTCCCAATACTTCTATGTACGTTTAGCTTTCATTGAATTTGTAGTGTTTGCATAATCATTATAAAAAATGAAGATTACTGCCATGCTTCAATAATATTTAGATGCAAGCTACATGAAAGTGATGCATAAAGCAAGTATTGAAATGAAAACATCAACTTAGAAAATACTTATCTCCCAATTAAGCTACATCCTTCCATTGATCCTTGGAAAGAGCCATTTTTCATCCTTTGGTCTCTATTTCAAGTAGTCATGTAGCATACAAGGACCTCCTTTATGCTTCCTTGACGCCTTCCATGTCCTTTGTGGAATATTTGAAGATAGAACTACTCCATGTTGAAGTTTCAAAACCTTAATAGGTCATGCTTCCTTTTCCCCTTAATTCTAAAGAGGAATTGGCTCTATTGGTTAGATTAAATTCCTCATGTTGAATCATCGAAGTTTTGAATCCCAACTTCATACTCTACGAGGGCATGAGCTTGAATTTTGCTATCAGGTATGGGTTAGTAAGATGTTGTTGTGTTTTATTTATAATAGTAAGAGAACATAACAATTATAGACATAGCACAGCAGCCAGAGTAATCCATCATTCTGAAGGGTAGTAGATGTTCGAATTTGGCTGCTAGCATCGTGAGATTGTCATTCTGTGAAGCTTTTATTTTCTCCTCCTAGATACGATATCCCACAACACCTTAATAAACTTCTTACTATTGCTACATACAATAAAATAAATTGTCTGGCTAGGAAAACACGGCTTATTGATATGGCCTACTGTTAGAATTGGTTCTAGTTATAGTGCAGACCCAGGATCAATTTTGGAAACCCTCTCATCCTTCACTGAAGGAGAATTGACATTTTGCCTGCATCATTGGAGATAGCAATGAGCGGACACAACAATATGAAGAATAAACTCGAATTGTTTTGTTTTGGTCATCAAAATGATGCCCACCTTCATGATTAGAGTAGTGATTCTTCTTTGGTAGGTTGCAAGATCAAATCCTTGGGACTCTCGCATGCAAGAGAAAAGATGATGCTTTTGATTTCTAGTCTACCAAATCCAAATAGGAAAGGGGTTTTGCCGTCGAGATTTAAAAAGAAGAATGAAGCACGCATCGAGAAAACAAAATTGATGCCTACATAAAGGAGAGAACAAAAAGAAATGTTCCCCTCCAAAATCATAAGGAAACCAATAGAGTAATCCTAAGAAAGTCTCCATCCAATCTTGAGGAAGGTGATGAGTCACCAAGGTTACCATGGAAGCTTGCCTAAGATCTGATACCAATGCAAGAAACTAAGGATTACGACCACCATGTGCTCGAAAGATGACTCTCCTCCTAACCTTATGCCTGTATATAGCTGTTTGAATCAATGAGGACCATAAATGTAACTAGAGTCCACAAGTGCATGTGCAATCTCCTCCACTCCTTTAATATCTTCCACTAGAGTCTACTAGTGGTTGGAGTGATCTCGACCATTGCCTTAGTATCTTCCACTAGAGTCCACTAGTGTTTGGTGTACTTTCCACTTGAGTTAAATCTTGGTAGACTCAAGTTAACTTGAACTTATCCTTAAGTCTAGTCTTGAGATCTTCAGCCATACATGAGTGACCATATGGTGTCCGATTTTAGATCTGTTTGAGCCAGCCACACCCTTAGATCATAGATCTACTTTATTACATTGGTTCACTTCCACTAATTAATCCCCATAGGCCCTTTCCCATAAGATAGTAGAAGACCCTAAATCTCCACGGTTGATAGCTTCCTTTTTCTAAATTCTCAATTTGAGTAATGAAGTCTCTTATCTCTAGTCTTTCCTACTTTATCTAGACCTTGGATAATGCTCCAATGTATGTAAAATATAAATGAGGCTCTAAAGTTACTTAATCAAAATCTTTCATTAGATGGACACTTTGCATAGCTCCCCCTCAATGTGAGCTACTTCCAATAGGGTTTTGTTGATGTGAATCTTCAACCACCAATTCCAAGTGATCTTCTTGCTTGTACTAGATGCCTCCAAGATGCCAAGCTACTTTGATACCGTTGTTAGTGGAAGTGCCTCAACCCTATGCAATGATGAATTGTGGATGACCTCCACACATACACTTATTTGCACCTCTGCACACCAAAATGACTCTTTCTCACAGCATATACAAGGAACTCTAGTGAGCTTTTGTAGACCTTTAGTAGACACAAGAAGCTATACAAAAAAACAAATTTCAATGAAAATGGATTTCTAAACTAAATTTCACTTCAAATGGATGCCTACACTTGGACAAACAATGTCTACAAGATGAGCTAGTTGAATGCATACACATTAGCTACTCAAACATGGACCACATTCACTCTAGCAAGTTTTCTCAGAGAGTAACTAGAGAATGAATCTCAAAATTTGCTCTACTTTATAGCACTGTAAGATATATCCAAGGACACCATAATTATAGCAAATGGATATATAGAGAAGGAGAAACAATCCTTACAACTCAAAGAAAACTAGCTCCAAAAGAGCCTAGACACAAAGAGAGATATCAATCACTAGACCACTAATTTGAAGTCTTCCCCCAACATTACTCAGAGACTACTCCAAAGACTTAGTGTGCTTAAAAATTACTTTAATAAATATTCAATGAATCAAAGATTACATCAAATTTATGAATAATGAGGGAGAAAAAAATGCTAATAACTCAAGGCTAGAGAGTTGCAACATTGCTTGCACACACACACATAGATATGTCTACTCAAAGCTAACAACGAAGCAAGAAAGGGGCTAGCTTAAGTAAGTGTCTTGCTTATTATAACTCTAACACTTTGTGCACACTCTAAATGAACTAAAAATCCCACAAGAAGACTCAAAAAGAGTGGTGATAGAAGCTACTTTTATAGAAGAGACATTGGCCCCTAAAATCTAGGAACCACCTTTCCCAAAAACATAGCCTCCTAAATTGGAGGACATAGTTGGGATGACTTGGGGAATGTTTGGTTGAGCTCTTTTGATGGAATCTCGTGCTTTTAGGCTTTGATACATTGTTCCACATCTTCATGATTGATTTTTCATGGACTTTGGCCTAAAGCCTTACTTTCAACATTCTTGGTACTCATCACCTTACCCAATTTGTTATCTTTAATCCATCTTAACCCTCCAATCTATAGGGAATCATGCCTGAGAAGGAGGGCAGTCTTTGAGTTCTCCTGAGAATTCATTCTCTATCTTAATAGGCACCAGTCTTCATAATCAACTCTCCTAACCAGGTCTTTGTCCTCAAATCTAATCTGTTGTCTTCTTTCTTGATTCAAGAGATGTTTTGCACAAAAAAACCCATTTTTCCATAGCTTCTTTGCACCCTTTGGAGGTTCTTTGAGTCAATTCCTTTGATTTCCCCAATAAGAAACCAAATAGAATTGTACTATGGAATCCCAGTAGCCCACTTCCAATCCTTATTGACCTTGATGTACAATTTCATCTTGTTCCACACTCTTCCATAAGGAGTAGACTAAGCCCAAACCCCTAGGAGTCATTGGAAAAGGGAAAAAATTAAAGTGAGGAGATCATGCTTCTTGCATCTAGGATGTTGCACAAGCATAAGAGAGGACTTTTTTTTAGAATCCATTTCTCCCAATAAGTCCACACATTGAGAGAAGGATGGGGGACCATGTTTTTCAATGATATTATGTGTGATATAGCTTCTATCAAGTCTAGATTTTTTGCAAATCAGACCCTGACTAAAGGTTTGATGAAGAGAAGCCATGCTCGTCTTTGGCTTCCACCAGTTCATGGTGGAGCTTAACCTGATCCAACACATCTTTCTCCAAACCATCAATAATTTGCCCCCTTTGCATATTTAACTTTGACCATATTAGATTCCTCACAGAGTATGACCTCAAAGGGTAGGGATTCCATGGCATTCCATGTAGTCAATCTTTCCATGTCTAATATCAAACCATGCTTTCAAAACCATAAAATGCAGCTCAATTTTATGGAGAGCTTTACTTTTGGAGAATATAATTTTTAAGGGTTATAAAGTCATAGTTTTTTAAGACTTCAGGCAATGAAAAGTGTTGCATTAAGGGTTTTGATTAAAGATCAATTGAGCTAAAGAATCATTTGAGTATTGCATTTAATACATTTGTGCACGAAATCTCAGCATCGAAGGATTGGCATAAGATAATTTCAAACTCTTAATAGCAATTATTTCTTGAAGAGAGGGTCAAGTTTGGACAATTGAGTGTTTAAGACGTGTACATCCATAATGTTAGGTACTTGGAGCAATAAAGAGCGTTGTAAAGGGTTTCAAACAGAAAGCCGTTAAACCACATGTTCTTCTCGCTGATGACTTCCATGCATTTTGTGCATGGACTTTCATCAACATGAAAGAGTAGTAATAGCATGCTTTCAAAATCCTAGAGGATTATCAGTAGAAACCTGTTGAAATGAGCACGGACAAATTCACAAATGCACATTGTGGTAGTTCTTCATTGATTCGAACATGTCTTCTTGTCTATACTTAGGGCCATGTTTCTCCAATTCCTCTCCTTAGAAAACCTTCGGATCTTATACATTCATTGTAGGTGCAATGTGTTCATTGGATCCCATGGACACTATGACCTTCATTGTACAATCATGTTTTTAACTTATTCAAGGCTTGAGACATGTAGGTTATAAGATTGAACTCCCCTTTCAAAGAAAATAAAAAATATGTCGTTGAGATTAGTGGAGTTTTGGAGAGGCCTCCAATATCGAGCATGTATTGATTATTGAAGACTTACATATCTGAAATTCGAAAGACTTGGCTCCATGAAGAGTACCACAAAGATATAGGGTGGAGATTCATATACCTTCCATGCATCCATTAGCCTTGATGATCATGAAGTCCTCCTTAGGATGTTTCGTTCACGACGCAATTTTTGGGCTGTTTTCGTTTACTCATCAAAAAGTACTAACTCGAATATTTGTGCATTATTTGACCTGCAACTACTTCATGTTCGTATCTCGCCTTTGGAAATTCGTCTCCTTCAAGTCCAACCCGCCATGGCGGCCGTGCCTATGCAAGTCCCGAGCGAATTCTGGCATTTATACGCCATATACATCAGCAAGTTGTGCAAAAATGCAAGTTCTCATGTCATACAGCTTCAGATAGAAGAGCGCGTCATCCCGCTTCTTGAGCGCCTCGACTTTCTCTCTCAGTGCAGAGATCTACACGCGCTCAAGATCATTCTCGTGAGCCTTCAGAACGTAGGCTTTCAGATTCCTGACCTTTCGAAAAAGGCTCTTTGCGTAGGCCTTCTTTTCGATGCCCTCACAAGATCGCGTGACAATAGCGTTGAATCTGATCTGAAGTCCTGTAAATCAGTTTTCCAATTTGTCAAACTATTTCTAGGTCGTGATTTTTGTAGCTTCCGAGAAACTGTAAACACTGCACTCTCGAGGATAAACTCGGATAGTGAGAAAGCCTCGGTCTTTCAAATCCGACTCTGTGCACTCGAAGAGGAGATATGCTGGAGTATCTGCGATGAAAGCCAGCTTTTGCAGGTGCAATGAATTGGAAATATAGAAGCTTTTTTGCCAAGAAATAAGTCCTACGAATAATCTTAGAAATAAGATCTTATTTGGATAGATCAAAAGTTCAATCGGTCGAATGTAGCAGTAATATTTGTCAATTTGTTAATGTGATTCCTAGAACCATTTTGATAGTGAAATTTGTAC
This sequence comes from Ceratopteris richardii, assembly GCA_020310875.1. Lineage (NCBI taxonomy): Eukaryota > Viridiplantae > Streptophyta > Polypodiopsida > Polypodiales > Pteridaceae > Ceratopteris > Ceratopteris richardii. Next base: position 64,075,759 of record CM035414.1, on the reverse strand, counting down.
CATAAGGCACAAGCAATGGACAGAAAAGTCCTAGTAAATTTGCTCACGAGACTGCTGTGAAACTTGACTTTATTTGGAATGATATTGCACTAAGGAGACGACATTCTGAAAGCGATAATTCGTTTCAGACAATTCATTGTTTGCATATTGCAAATGTCAGTATCTGATGGAAGCTGAAAAACATGCGGGCCACAATTTACCCGATTCTAATTATCTTGGACGGCCTCAAAACGCTGAGGAACGCAGCAAATTAGCGTGGTACATTCGGTGTGGTTTACAATCACAAGAAGAAGATACTCGTCTCCAAACACTTAAACTCGCAGTAGCATGCAGTTTTCATTCACCATTTGCTTTTAGCAAATTATTTCCTTTTTTCCAGACAGCTGTCTACCTTGAAGATTATGGCATTCGTCAATACGTGCTTGCAGCTCTTATGGATTTATTTTATTTGCACCATTCGAGACTCCCTTTCAATGCTATTTCTCACCTGATATTGCCCTTTTTATACGCTCCAACTGCTCGTCTACAGCTAATAGCTGTGAAGGGATGTGGTGCGCAATCCCTCTTTTTCTTTTTGCTCTTATAAGGGAAAGTTTTGCTTGTCTGTAAGTCTGACTCATTTTGTTTGTAAATACATCAACATATAGGTTTTCATAGTTTGGACTTTTTTTTTTCAGGTAGGCTTCTCCTTTATGGTTGTTTTCCTGAAGACACGGAGTGTTTATTGAGCGCAATGATGGAACGTTATGTTTACGATGCACAAGCACGATCGGCAACGGATAGGTCTGGAAGCATTAGTATAGGGTCACTAGAAAATGTTCTCATTATGTATCAATAAGTGTACCAATAGTCAATTAATGAATAACGTAGGAAGCGTCTCTCATTTATATCGATATTTTCTCCACAGCGCTGACAGTGTCCATGACCTCAAAACGGTGATGAAGGTCATGCATTGCTTTTTCCAAGAGTACTCGGGTGGTAAAAAGTTACACCAAGATGAAATTGCAAACGCACTTGTATATATGTGTCTGGAAAAGGTGGAGGAGGGTATCGTACTTCTAGAAAACCAGCAGGGCCTCTGCATGAAGGACAATCCGCAGAGGCCAGAGGAAGGAAAGCGTTTGCATTTGGCGCTACGTTTTGGACTAAGCATAAGTGACAATATCCTGGAAGCCGTCTTAGAGAGTCTTCTTCTCAATATCAACGAACAACAAGAAGCTGCTAATGTCTCTTGCTTGCTTACAAGAAATGCGGCCAGGGATTGGCTTTTTCAAGCTTCTTTTTAAAGCTGAATTGGCTATTTATTAAGCTTTACATCGGTCATACATCAATCAGACTGGAGTGGCAATACACCAACAAAACAGAATGTGTTGTATTTCATTATGAATTGATGTGATATATACAAGTTTGAGAATAGGTCATGTCTCATCACATGATATTCACCTAACATTCAATAGACACTCACGATATACGTGGAATAGATACTTGCTATAGACGTAGCTGCAATTCTGATTTAGCCGCAACGTTCACTTCTGAATCAAAATCCGTTAATCAAGCTTTAAACCCACGTCATCACCACTGGTTAAGTTGAAACTCTGGTTTGGCTCTCAGTGAATATAACATGTTGAATTCTGAGTTTTTTGACATAAACTACTGCCGGGTATACCGAGTGAAAGCAAAATGCCTTGATGTCTTCAAAATAGCAAACAATGCCGGAGAGCTTAATATCTTCAAAATAGCAAAGAAAGCATATGTGTCACTAGGATTCTTCTTATGAGAGAAGGGACAATCGTCTGCAAGCTAAATGCGAGAGGGTGTGCAAATTATATCGTCTTCAATATTAGCAAGGGTATTATGAAAAGGTAGGTAAACAATTGATTAGACGATGGCGACTCGGGCCGAGTCGGGTGAAATGAAAAACATAGGAAGAGGTATGGTACTACGATATTGTTCAGTGGAGAAATTTTAAAGTACTTGAGGAAACAGTTTGGTCTGCAAGAGTCATGAGTACAACCGATTCGCTTTCTGAAACATTGAGGAACAAGACCTATATGGCTCAAAGAGCATTCAACTTACAAGCTTAATAAAGAATATGCTTGCACGACACGTTTTAAAAAGCATCGATGCTACGGATGTTTTTTTTATTAGTGTCTACACTACAAGTCGATACCACTAAAAAAATATGCATTATCCAGGAATTTTCTTATGGTTGATTGTCATTGTGATTTAGAAACCTATGTGGATTTTATGGATACTATATATGCAAAAAATTAATATTAGTATTGGAAACATTGATTACACAACCAATCACTGAAATATAGTAACAACACTAATTGGAGACGTTTCTTTAATCTCTGCCACATTATTACTTCAAAGACATTTAAGATGCACTATTATAGAATAATATTGTCCATACTCTAGAAATGTGGGAAATATCATGAACATGAAATTTAGATACGTTCTGTTCGTCCAACAATGTTTGGATTACGTGACTCAAATAGAAGTGTATGGGATACGTTTATTCATTGGTGATACAACTAACTCATGTCCCTGTTATTCCGAACTAGTTAGAGTTTCTTTTTCCATCTTTTCCACTTCACAGTTTAAAGACATCAAGAATCACTATTACAACAAAGTATTTTCCATTCTCAATACGTGTGATAAACAAAATGAAGAGGAAATTGAGATATCTTTTGATTATTCCAATAATTCTTATATTACATGACTCATATATATATATATATATATATATATATATATATATATATATATATATATATATATATATATATATATATATATATATATATATATATATATATATATATATATATATATATATATATATATATATATATGAGGTGCTTTTATCTGAGGATGCTTATATCACTTTCTCATCTATCTTAATATACAACATTATCTTCCTACAATTCTTGAACCTTCCACCATCATGCCACGAGAAGTTAGTACTGCATCAATACTTCCACTAATTTCGAGCTTCAACATGGAGTGCAATTTTATCTATTGTGCTTATGTTATATGACTAGAGGTCACAGAGGTGTAAACCTCTTCTTATATGGAGTAGCACATGAGTGCCAACGTGGCACCCATGTGAACACCCAAATGGGTGTAATTCATGGAGAAACGGAAGAAAAGAACTTATGGGTAGTCGCATGGAAAGATGGATTGTCGAATGCATGCATATCCCAAGATTGGTATTGGTGACCTTGAAGACCCAACTGGGTGTATTGCATGGACAGAGGGGAGGAAAGAAGTTATGGTTAGTCATGTGGCAAGGTGGATTATCAAATGCATCCATATCTCAAGCTTGGAATGGGAATCGCCAACATCTTCTTCACAAAATACTCGCAAAAGGTTGTGAGGAGATCACTAAGAAGATGCATCTTCTCACATTGGAATCGGAGCTGGCAAGGTGAGGAACAACTACATGAATGGCCTTCTACATGCTATCCACAACATGCGGACATGCAATGATGTAGACGATGGGGTAGTTGCCCCCAAAGGCACCAATGCGAAGGAAAGCTTCTCTTCTCTCACTCCTCAAATGAGAATAAAAGGGTTTCATATTTTTTATATGTCTTTCCTCTTCGCCTCCCCATCTCATCTACGAGATAAATTTGCAAAGCTCGTGAGCACTTCAAAAGTTTGGAAGTTGAGGCCGGCACACTTCTCCTTTGAGGTATTAGCATAATTTGTGTTTTTTATCATTTTGAGGGTTTGGATGTCATTTGGATGCAGATTTGGAGGCATTTTTGGGCACACGTTCTCTATGGACTACATATTTGAGGATTTTACAAAGATTTCCTCTTACATGTATGATTTCATGAGCTTTTGAGAGCTTCAAAGTTTCCCCGTTGTTAAGATTCACTTTTGCAACTCCAACTCCAACCCACACCTACACCCATAACTTCAACATCATTTCTCTTTGCTCGAGTATCTGATTATCGTGATTTTGTTAGACCTTGACACTTATCTTGGAAGCTCTATGAGAACACCAAGAACATTCATTTGGACAAAAACTTGTAGGTCAAAACGCCTCTACAAATTCTCTATAGAGTCTAGGTACTCCTTTAGAAGCATCATTTGACCAACTCATGAGTTGAAATGTACTTGTTTCACTTGGAATCACCAAGAAAAAATCTAGGTGCTGGACATGATTTCCTTAACTGTCAATGATTTGGTCACACGACTCCATTTTTTCATAATCTGAATATGTTTTGAATAATTGATGATGCATCAAATATCTTCCTAGGCTTCAAAGAGTCCATCCGACATTTTCAAATTCATGTTGGCATTGGCAAGGATCTAAATTGGATGCTAAGATCTTTGAGGATAAATTCATCTTTGCTTTGTAAGCTTTGGAAATCATCATGGAAGTGTTTTTGAGTCATTTCTTTCATTTTGAGTACTTGAATTACTTCTCTTTTTCTTCAAGTTCATTTAGTATTAGTCAAAATGGAAAATGAAATAGGGACACATATGAAATGTTCAAAAATTGAGCAGCAACAAACTATAAAACAAAACGTTGAATTAGATATGAAAGATGTTGATCAAGAGGTTGACTTATATGATGAATTTATTACTCATTCTCAACATCATGAGATTCTAGATAAGAGGAACAAATCAGAATCCCTATGAGGAGTACAACCTCAACCTTTAAGCAATTGAAAGCTCAAGTCATCATTTTTTAGACCCAAATAAGCTCTTTAGTCACTATTAAAGATAAAGAAAAGGAGACTTCTTATCATAGAAGATTTCATATGGTTAGGAGAGATCCTAGGCCTCTTAGCGAAATGAAAGAAGATAACATGAGGGATACACCTTTGCTTCAAGAATTGAAACTACCTATATTCATGGAGGATATTCAAGATTTGAAACTACCTACCCACACGACTACCAAGTGTTCAATGTGAATCTATCACTTGGGTCACATGTGCACAAATGGTGGATGAGCCTTAAGGAAGCAAGGGCTAGTACTATTGATTTGGCTCAATTTGAAACCCTTTTTCTCTAACGGAGTTTTTACCTAATGTTAATCCTTTACTGTTTCAAGTTAATTCAACTCTGGGTTCTTGGGATGGTTAGGGGTCTCTAAAATAGAGGCCCTGTATGTATTTTCCCAGATGTGTATATTTCACGTCTACTATTTTCTAGACTTAACACGATTAACCTGAGATTACTATCTATCTGCGTATTACAACATCCTTCAGCAGAAAGTAATTAACTGTGTCAAAAATGTTCTCCAACACCAAACATATGTCCGAGCAGTTCATCGCATCACCAGAACACTAGTTAACTTAATACTTCAATAAGCTTAATTACTAATTTGAACTTAATCAAAAGAACTCACGACATACTCAAATTACACAAAATTTTGGTAACTGCGCTCCACTGCAGGCCTTCGCCCAAATGAACAATCCGACGACACACACCTATCGCTTCACACGAATCCCCTTCCATTAATTTGTAAAAAGTTACAACTTTTGCGCTATGCCTTTTTAGTATGCGTATGACTTTTCAGGGTATATTACAAAATTTAGGATGCAGAATTAGGAGTTTCTTTTCGGCGGCTCACACTGGCACGCACGGTGGACTCGAACCCAAAAAATAAAAATTACAAGAGTCAAGGTTCATCTATGATGCCCTGGACATACATAGATTGAGCTGATTTGAAGGTACGGGTAATCTTTTGCTTTAGAGAATCTAACATATCCTTCAAAATTGCACGTTCAATCAGTTGTGCATCAGTCCTAACTGAACTGGCAGTGATGACTTGGCTTATTAAGGACTCCGTTTGTGTCTACAAAAATGATTCCTGTAAATAAGATTATTCATTGGCAAGAGCAGCATCTCTGCACAGTTTAATTTCAGCTATTTCTACATCAATGCGCGAGAGACTGTCTGCCTGAACTCCCAATTGCTTTTCGCGACACTTGAGTTCGTAAGATTGGAATTGCATCGTTTTGTAGAAATCTTCTCTTTCTTTCTTAATAGCTTCCATCTCCTTCTTTAATTGAATAGTCAAGCCAATCTCTGCTTCCAAATCAACGACTTTTGTGGAACAACTCCTCAGTGACATGTTTAAGCTCTTTTTCAGCATTGACCACATTCATGGCAACCGACTACGAGGCTTCTTCTAATATACTGGATTTATTCTTTGTTGCATGTGGCTCATTGCCCAAGGCATTCATAGCACTCATCTTATATGCAATGCCTTGCTTCAATCCTTTGATTTTGGTGTCCTGTGGAGTTTGGCTTCAAGTACTTCTTCTTGGAGGGGGGCAATGTCCGCTTCGAGAAGATCAACCTTGCTCTGCAGCTCCTGTCAAAGAGATTCTTGGGCCGTCTTCATCTGAAGAGGCAACTGCTAGGAGAATTGAATAAGTAATTGGCCCATGATTCGGTGAACATAATGATGGCAGAGAGTAATCGGGAGAGGATAGGAGATGAGTGGATGCCTCACGAATGATAGTTGAAGGTGCAAAGGGAGGAACTTCAACATCAAAAAGAATGGTGGTTGGAGGAGGAAGGGGAAGAAGAGTCAAAACTAATACAATTTCGGTTTCATTCTGGGGTACCGACAAAACGACTTTGGCAATCGTCTCTTCTTCACAGGTCAGTTGATTGACCATGTCTGCTTGAGCGTTGGCAGTTGGTGGAGAAGGAGGATAACATTCACTGACAGCGGTATCTTCCACAGTCTCTGTCAGAGGTTCAACATCCAATTGCTTTAGTTCATCGTGCGGTTGAACTTCAACGGCATCTTCCATAATCACATTGGGCTCCTGCTTCTTGCTAGGAGAAGATTGTGCCGATGTGCCCTGCAAAGTCGTGGTTGTATCATGGAAGACTTCAACCTCGTGCACTATGGTTGAATCCCGCACTTGGCTTTGCGATGGGCTAATGCGCCTACGTTTTCACTGGAAGAAGTTTAGCAAATCTTCATCATCCTCCTCCTCCAGCATCTGGGTAGATTCTTCATGTAAAAGCAAAGTGTTTTCGGGGGGTGGTTGCACTGCTTGGATCACGGGAAGAAGAAGGGTGAGAAGATGTGGCAATCGGGTACGTGGAATCTCATGCTTAGCTAACTATTTGGAAACTGCTAAGCATTCACGGTGAGCACGCAGGAACTAACTCACATCCGGAGTGAGACTCGCACGGAAGGTCACGATAGATGCAAGAGCTTCCATGGCGCACTCGAACACATACAAGAACACAAAGGATACAAGGTTCGCAAACACACAAAGACACAATAGCCACTAACAGCAGGAAGAACAAGATTAAGTAGAAACACTGGAAAAATTAGGCGATAAGAACCCTCATCATAACGTAGTATTGGAAATATACCAGTATAATGACGACATGCACACATTAACATAATCAAAGACTCAAAAGGTAGACACTCATAATTAGGTAGGAAAATGCAACTATTACGGTCAGTCGGTCAACTAGGAGCACGGATATAAGAAAAGAAAGTTGAGTGAGAAAAATGGCAAAAGAAAAGAAATAAAATACCGATGATTCATTATGAGGATGTAGATGGTGAATAATAGGGATGAAGCTTCGAGCCATTAATCGCTTTAGGAAGAAGGGTACCATTTAGGGTGGATAACCAAAAAGTTGTAGGTCCCACTTGTTCGGCGATACGATAGAGACCGAACGAGCGCAATTTAAACTTTCCGGCGGACCTATTAGACTTAGCATTATAAAAGACTACTAATTGGTTTACCATAAACACAGAGGTTTTGAGGAAACGATCGTGGGTTTTGGCTTGTCTAAGCTGCACTTCCTGCAGCACCAGGAAACTCTCAAGACATTGTTCATCCAGAGATCGTAAAGCCTCCAATCGAAAGGGAAAAGATTCTTCTAGTAATAACTCCGTTCGAGGGCCACCCGCAGACTAGGAACCACCAGTTACATAGGAGCAATCGCTTCCAATCCAGATGCCAGCTTGAAAGGAGTGGTTCCGGTTGCCACTTTGTATGTGGTACGATAAGCCCATAATACAGCAGGTAGAAATTGGTCCCATCTCTCTGGGCAATCCAATACCAGTTTCCTTAAGATGTTCAACAGAGATTTGTTGGTGCTCTCAACGAGTCCATTCGCGCATGGATAGTAGGGTGAACTGGACTCATGCACAATCTGGAAGGTTTTAGTACGCACTTGCATTAATGTATTTACAAAGTGAGGTAACCCATAGCGTGGAAAAATATCCATCATCAAACATTTAGCTACCGCAACAGTTGTAGCTGATCGAAGAGCCCAAGCTTCGGCCCATCGAATCGCATAATTCGTGAATGTCAGAATGTATCTTTTGCTAGTAACCGTTGCAGGAGGAGTAATGGGGCCAATAAAATCCAAACCCCATTTCTGAAAGGGTTCGAGAGGCACAACGAGTTGGAGTGGAAAGAGGTGTCGCCGTAACGGGTGACCGGAATGTTTGCACGCATCACACTATCGCATATACTAATTTACATCACCGTAAATCATAGACCACCATAATCCACTCTGTAGGATCTTCCGGTGGTCAGGTCAACCGCAAAATGTCCTCCGGTTGGAGCAGAATGAGCCGTTGTAATCACTGAAGCAATTTCATGGGGAGGGACACATTGTAGCAACATGCTCGAGTGATCCATATAATATAACTGCCCTACAATTAGGTGAAATCATTGGCTCTACACAGCTAATCTTCGTCGAGCAGCTGAAGAGGTCATATTGGGATGACATCCATTAGTCAAGAACAGAAGCAAGGTGTCATAGTAAGAAGAGGGGACGGACAATTCCTAGTGATTATCCTGTATTGTCCCTGCTGCATAAATGGCGAGTGTGGTATCATCAACTCCTTCCGGAAGTTCATCGGAATCCAATCGAGAGAGAAAGTCAGCAAGCATGTGTGCTGACCCTGGTCGATGTACGACGGAATAGTCAAACTCTTGGAGCAACAAGACCCATCTTGCTAGTCTTACTCCCAAATGGTGTTGGCAAACAAGGTACACCAAAGCTGCATGATCGACATGGAAGGTGATGAAACGTCGTCCCAACAAATAATGCCAAAATTTCTTCACCGAATACACTAATCCGAGACATTCTCATTCAATAACTGAATAATTGCGCTCTGTCGGGGCTAATCTGTGGCTCGCACAATATATTGGACGAAACCATTTGTCTATTTGTTGCATCAGCACGCTGCCAATGGCAATGTCCGAAGCATCCACAAAGATGTGAAATGGAAGTTCCCAATTCGGCACTTGGAGAATAGGTGCCTGCGTTAACAACGATTTCAAGTGGTCAAAAGACAATTGACAGGCTTTGGTCCATTCAAAGTGGCGAGGAGTACTAGTGATCAGTCGATTAAGTGGTGTGGCCAGATGAGCAAGCCACCGCAGATGTCGTTCATGCCATCGGATTTGACCCAAAAACTACATCACTTCTTTGGGTGTTTTAGGGGAAGGTGTCTCCAGTATGGCCTTCACCTTTTTTGGATCAACTTGAATTCCATGTTTTGAGATAATGTGCCCTAAGAACTTTCCACAAGACATCAAGAACAAGGATTTGTTTGGGTTTAAGCACAACCGATATTCTCGACACTCCAAAAGGAGAAGTCATCCAAGTAGACCCTCATAAATGCAGTGAGATAAGGAGAGAAAATTTCCTGCATACAATGCTGAAACGTACTTGGAGCATTGCGCAGACCAAACAACATGACTATACATGCATACACACACCAATTAGTTATGAATGTTGTCTTTGGAATGTCCTATTCCGCCATTCAAACTTGGTTATATCCACTATATCCATCTAAAAAGGAATACATTTTCGTCCTGCCACATCATCTAGCATTGTGTCTAGAACTGGCAGAGGGAATGGATCAGGTACGATAGCTGCATTTAGTTTCCAGTAGTCTACACATATCCGTAATTGCTTATTCTTCTTAGGAACTATGACAATAGGAGAAATCCACTCCACATGCTCGATAGGGACAATAAACCCCACCTTCAACAATCGATCGAATTCTGCTTTAACTTGGGCCACATAATTAGGATTCATCCTATAATTGGGTTGTTTAATAGGCCGCACATCTGGTTTTAGCACTACCCTGTGTTGATAAATCCTCGGGTCCAACCTTTTCATATCCCGGTAATCCCATGGAAACACATCAAAGAACTCTCGTAGCAACTACAACAAGTTAGCCTGGAAGGTCTCGGATAATCCCGCCTTAATTTTTACTGGTCGTGGGTTGGTGTGATCACCTAAATTGCACGTGACCAGTTGATCTTCTGATACGTAGAACTGCCGGGGCATCTTCAAATTGTCTCCTGACTGAAGTAATTGTTGGAGCATCATATCATCCAAGGTCTATTCTGTAGTTGACTCGTGCGCATCGGTCAGTGGTACCACCATACAGGCTGTCAGGCTCCAGTTATCAGCCACCGTTTGTAAATCTATAGTGCCAAGTACCATCAGATCCTTGTTGGCTATAAGAAAAGCTTCCTCTTCATCATCGAAGAGACCATCCAACATGTGTACAAGCTCCACTAGATATGGTCGTGCATGTGAGTCACAAGGTTTCATATCGTCCAGTGGAACAACATATTTCCGATGGTTATTTTTAAAAACTAATTCATGCGCTGACCAATCCTGCACTACCTTAGCTTGTTTTAGCCAGGGACGTCCAAAGAGAAGATTGTCGTCTAGGCTAGATTCTGGTAATTCCAACACAACGAAGGTCATTCTGAAGACAACCCCTTGTAGAGTAATCGGAATATCGCGCACCAAGCCCACCGGATGGACTCGAGATTGATCAGCCATGCGTACAAAGAATTGAAGAGGTTCAATTTGCGTCCACCCCATCCATTTGTAAAGTGTTGATGTTGCTATGTTTACCCCAGATCCGCCATCAATTAAGACTTGTGTGATTTTATGGTTTTTTACCATACCGTAATCAAGGGTATCGTATGGTCCACCATTGGGTCCAATTTCGGTTGGATTGTGGCTATTGCGGGAGTACTCGCGGATCCTGGACTGACCTGCTGTTGGAACTGTTGACGCACTCCAAGGACCAAAGCCAATAGTTGACCCAAAGGCAATGTAATTGATGCCTTAGACAGAACATCCCACACCAAATCTGTTTTGGTTGTTTCCGGTACAGTCTCTAGTATGGACTCCGGTACTGTGTGAGTCGGGTTTTGCCCTTCTGGTACTTCCGGTGGTATGCTTTTTTGTGTCACCGGAACTGGGTCACGGAACACGGTTTGCTCCTGCGTTGCCCACTTGCTTGCTTTTGTAAACACCTTCTGTTGTTCACGAATTCCTAGCTCAAAAATCTGTGCAGCTGGTTGTAATTGTTTTCTAGAACATGTTTGGACCATTGTTGCTTGCATGTCTACTACCGAAATATACACCATATTTGCCATTGGATGTTGTCGTTCCTTTTTCTTTTTTCGTACTCGGTCGCATCTTTACAAAACCTTTGGATATGCCCAAATTCACCACAAAAATGACATTTAGGGGGTGGAGGAGATGTGCCTTCTCTTGATGGACCTGCATTCCACTAGGCTTGTCCAAAATTATTTGACCGTACTCCTCGATAATTCCTGTATCCCCTGGTACGAATGATGGCATTAATAGCTGCTCTGTTCTCTACTTTTGCATTATACGGACAAGTCTCTATGGTGTGGTCTGTTGTATGGCAAATGGCACAATACATTTGATTCAATGTGCATGTTGAGCTGCTGTGCCTTGGATTTTTGCATTTGGTACAATAGATCTGTTTCAAAGGATCCTCGTTGGATTGCCTGAACGCTTTTCGCCACTCTAGATCTTTGGTGAATCCACCCACTTTGTTTTCTAATTGTAACGCCATAGCGATGATGGCATTCAAAGTCATTCCACCCACACACTGACAATCCACCCACTTTGTTTTCTAATTGTAACGCCATAGCGATGATGGCATTCAAAGTCATTCCATCCTTGCACAAACAATCTACTTGCTACCTTTCAAAAATGAGTATAAACATACATGTGCACAAAGTTGAGTGTATCTTATACTTTTTCCAAGCAAGAAGAAAATATATGTTGTGCATGAAAACACTCTTTTGAAAGGAGAAATGCACTAACAAACATTCTTTCTTGGGCATGAACTTTTAGATGCATGCAAGTGCTTGATGTATTTCCCAATACTTCTATGTACGTTTAGCTTTCATTGAATTTGTAGTGTTTGCATAATCATTATAAAAAATGAAGATTACTGCCATGCTTCAATAATATTTAGATGCAAGCTACATGAAAGTGATGCATAAAGCAAGTATTGAAATGAAAACATCAACTTAGAAAATACTTATCTCCCAATTAAGCTACATCCTTCCATTGATCCTTGGAAAGAGCCATTTTTCATCCTTTGGTCTCTATTTCAAGTAGTCATGTAGCATACAAGGACCTCCTTTATGCTTCCTTGACGCCTTCCATGTCCTTTGTGGAATATTTGAAGATAGAACTACTCCATGTTGAAGTTTCAAAACCTTAATAGGTCATGCTTCCTTTTCCCCTTAATTCTAAAGAGGAATTGGCTCTATTGGTTAGATTAAATTCCTCATGTTGAATCATCGAAGTTTTGAATCCCAACTTCATACTCTACGAGGGCATGAGCTTGAATTTTGCTATCAGGTATGGGTTAGTAAGATGTTGTTGTGTTTTATTTATAATAGTAAGAGAACATAACAATTATAGACATAGCACAGCAGCCAGAGTAATCCATCATTCTGAAGGGTAGTAGATGTTCGAATTTGGCTGCTAGCATCGTGAGATTGTCATTCTGTGAAGCTTTTATTTTCTCCTCCTAGATACGATATCCCACAACACCTTAATAAACTTCTTACTATTGCTACATACAATAAAATAAATTGTCTGGCTAGGAAAACACGGCTTATTGATATGGCCTACTGTTAGAATTGGTTCTAGTTATAGTGCAGACCCAGGATCAATTTTGGAAACCCTCTCATCCTTCACTGAAGGAGAATTGACATTTTGCCTGCATCATTGGAGATAGCAATGAGCGGACACAACAATATGAAGAATAAACTCGAATTGTTTTGTTTTGGTCATCAAAATGATGCCCACCTTCATGATTAGAGTAGTGATTCTTCTTTGGTAGGTTGCAAGATCAAATCCTTGGGACTCTCGCATGCAAGAGAAAAGATGATGCTTTTGATTTCTAGTCTACCAAATCCAAATAGGAAAGGGGTTTTGCCGTCGAGATTTAAAAAGAAGAATGAAGCACGCATCGAGAAAACAAAATTGATGCCTACATAAAGGAGAGAACAAAAAGAAATGTTCCCCTCCAAAATCATAAGGAAACCAATAGAGTAATCCTAAGAAAGTCTCCATCCAATCTTGAGGAAGGTGATGAGTCACCAAGGTTACCATGGAAGCTTGCCTAAGATCTGATACCAATGCAAGAAACTAAGGATTACGACCACCATGTGCTCGAAAGATGACTCTCCTCCTAACCTTATGCCTGTATATATAGCTGTTTGAATCAATGAGGACCATAAATGTAACTAGAGTCCACAAGTGCATGTGCAATCTCCTCCACTCCTTTAATATCTTCCACTAGAGTCTACTAGTGGTTGGAGTGATCTCGACCATTGCCTTAGTATCTTCCACTAGAGTCCACTAGTGTTTGGTGTACTTTCCACTTGAGTTAAATCTTGGTAGACTCAAGTTAACTTGAACTTATCCTTAAGTCTAGTCTTGAGATCTTCAGCCATACATGAGTGACCATATGGTGTCCGATTTTAGATCTGTTTGAGCCAGCCACACCCTTAGATCATAGATCTACTTTATTACATTGGTTCACTTCCACTAATTAATCCCCATAGGCCCTTTCCCATAAGATAGTAGAAGACCCTAAATCTCCACGGTTGATAGCTTCCTTTTTCTAAATTCTCAATTTGAGTAATGAAGTCTCTTATCTCTAGTCTTTCCTACTTTATCTAGACCTTGGATAATGCTCCAATGTATGTAAAATATAAATGAGGCTCTAAAGTTACTTAATCAAAATCTTTCATTAGATGGACACTTTGCATAGCTCCCCCTCAATGTGAGCTACTTCCAATAGGGTTTTGTTGATGTGAATCTTCAACCACCAATTCCAAGTGATCTTCTTGCTTGTACTAGATGCCTCCAAGATGCCAAGCTACTTTGATACCGTTGTTAGTGGAAGTGCCTCAACCCTATGCAATGATGAATTGTGGATGACCTCCACACATACACTTATTTGCACCTCTGCACACCAAAATGACTCTTTCTCACAGCATATACAAGGAACTCTAGTGAGCTTTTGTAGACCTTTAGTAGACACAAGAAGCTATACAAAAAAACAAATTTCAATGAAAATGGATTTCTAAACTAAATTTCACTTCAAATGGATGCCTACACTTGGACAAACAATGTCTACAAGATGAGCTAGTTGAATGCATACACATTAGCTACTCAAACATGGACCACATTCACTCTAGCAAGTTTTCTCAGAGAGTAACTAGAGAATGAATCTCAAAATTTGCTCTACTTTATAGCACTGTAAGATATATCCAAGGACACCATAATTATAGCAAATGGATATATAGAGAAGGAGAAACAATCCTTACAACTCAAAGAAAACTAGCTCCAAAAGAGCCTAGACACAAAGAGAGATATCAATCACTAGACCACTAATTTGAAGTCTTCCCCCAACATTACTCAGAGACTACTCCAAAGACTTAGTGTGCTTAAAAATTACTTTAATAAATATTCAATGAATCAAAGATTACATCAAATTTATGAATAATGAGGGAGAAAAAAATGCTAATAACTCAAGGCTAGAGAGTTGCAACATTGCTTGCACACACACACATAGATATGTCTACTCAAAGCTAACAACGAAGCAAGAAAGGGGCTAGCTTAAGTAAGTGTCTTGCTTATTATAACTCTAACACTTTGTGCACACTCTAAATGAACTAAAAATCCCACAAGAAGACTCAAAAAGAGTGGTGATAGAAGCTACTTTTATAGAAGAGACATTGGCCCCTAAAATCTAGGAACCACCTTTCCCAAAAACATAGCCTCCTAAATTGGAGGACATAGTTGGGATGACTTGGGGAATGTTTGGTTGAGCTCTTTTGATGGAATCTCGTGCTTTTAGGCTTTGATACATTGTTCCACATCTTCATGATTGATTTTTCATGGACTTTGGCCTAAAGCCTTACTTTCAACATTCTTGGTACTCATCACCTTACCCAATTTGTTATCTTTAATCCATCTTAACCCTCCAATCTATAGGGAATCATGCCTGAGAAGGAGGGCAGTCTTTGAGTTCTCCTGAGAATTCATTCTCTATCTTAATAGGCACCAGTCTTCATAATCAACTCTCCTAACCAGGTCTTTGTCCTCAAATCTAATCTGTTGTCTTCTTTCTTGATTCAAGAGATGTTTTGCACAAAAAAACCCATTTTTCCATAGCTTCTTTGCACCCTTTGGAGGTTCTTTGAGTCAATTCCTTTGATTTCCCCAATAAGAAACCAAATAGAATTGTACTATGGAATCCCAGTAGCCCACTTCCAATCCTTATTGACCTTGATGTACAATTTCATCTTGTTCCACACTCTTCCATAAGGAGTAGACTAAGCCCAAACCCCTAGGAGTCATTGGAAAAGGGAAAAAATTAAAGTGAGGAGATCATGCTTCTTGCATCTAGGATGTTGCACAAGCATAAGAGAGGACTTTTTTTTAGAATCCATTTCTCCCAATAAGTCCACACATTGAGAGAAGGATGGGGGACCATGTTTTTCAATGATATTATGTGTGATATAGCTTCTATCAAGTCTAGATTTTTTGCAAATCAGACCCTGACTAAAGGTTTGATGAAGAGAAGCCATGCTCGTCTTTGGCTTCCACCAGTTCATGGTGGAGCTTAACCTGATCCAACACATCTTTCTCCAAACCATCAATAATTTGCCCCCTTTGCATATTTAACTTTGACCATATTAGATTCCTCACAGAGTATGACCTCAAAGGGTAGGGATTCCATGGCATTCCATGTAGTCAATCTTTCCATGTCTAATATCAAACCATGCTTTCAAAACCATAAAATGCAGCTCAATTTTATGGAGAGCTTTACTTTTGGAGAATATAATTTTTAAGGGTTATAAAGTCATAGTTTTTTAAGACTTCAGGCAATGAAAAGTGTTGCATTAAGGGTTTTGATTAAAGATCAATTGAGCTAAAGAATCATTTGAGTATTGCATTTAATACATTTGTGCACGAAATCTCAGCATCGAAGGATTGGCATAAGATAATTTCAAACTCTTAATAGCAATTATTTCTTGAAGAGAGGGTCAAGTTTGGACAATTGAGTGTTTAAGACGTGTACATCCATAATGTTAGGTACTTGGAGCAATAAAGAGCGTTGTAAAGGGTTTCAAACAGAAAGCCGTTAAACCACATGTTCTTCTCGCTGATGACTTCCATGCATTTTGTGCATGGACTTTCATCAACATGAAAGAGTAGTAATAGCATGCTTTCAAAATCCTAGAGGATTATCAGTAGAAACCTGTTGAAATGAGCACGGACAAATTCACAAATGCACATTGTGGTAGTTCTTCATTGATTCGAACATGTCTTCTTGTCTATACTTAGGGCCATGTTTCTCCAATTCCTCTCCTTAGAAAACCTTCGGATCTTATACATTCATTGTAGGTGCAATGTGTTCATTGGATCCCATGGACACTATGACCTTCATTGTACAATCATGTTTTTAACTTATTCAAGGCTTGAGACATGTAGGTTATAAGATTGAACTCCCCTTTCAAAGAAAATAAAAAATATGTCGTTGAGATTAGTGGAGTTTTGGAGAGGCCTCCAATATCGAGCATGTATTGATTATTGAAGACTTACATATCTGAAATTCGAAAGACTTGGCTCCATGAAGAGTACCACAAAGATATAGGGTGGAGATTCATATACCTTCCATGCATCCATTAGCCTTGATGATCATGAAGTCCTCCTTAGGATGTTTCGTTCACGACGCAATTTTTGGGCTGTTTTCGTTTACTCATCAAAAAGTACTAACTCGAATATTTGTGCATTATTTGACCTGCAACTACTTCATGTTCGTATCTCGCCTTTGGAAATTCGTCTCCTTCAAGTCCAACCCGCCATGGCGGCCGTGCCTATGCAAGTCCCGAGCGAATTCTGGCATTTATACGCCATATACATCAGCAAGTTGTGCAAAAATGCAAGTTCTCATGTCATACAGCTTCAGATAGAAGAGCGCGTCATCCCGCTTCTTGAGCGCCTCGACTTTCTCTCTCAGTGCAGAGATCTACACGCGCTCAAGATCATTCTCGTGAGCCTTCAGAACGTAGGCTTTCAGATTCCTGACCTTTCGAAAAAGGCTCTTTGCGTAGGCCTTCTTTTCGATGCCCTCACAAGATCGCGTGACAATAGCGTTGAATCTGATCTGAAGTCCTGTAAATCAGTTTTCCAATTTGTCAAACTATTTCTAGGTCGTGATTTTTGTAGCTTCCGAGAAACTGTAAACACTGCACTCTCGAGGATAAACTCGGATAGTGAGAAAGCCTCGGTCTTTCAAATCCGACTCTGTGCACTCGAAGAGGAGATATGCTGGAGTATCTGCGATGAAAGCCAGCTTTTGCAGGTGCAATGAATTGGAAATATAGAAGCTTTTTTGCCAAGAAATAAGTCCTACGAATAATCTTAGAAATAAGATCTTATTTGGATAGATCAAAAGTTCAATCGGTCGAATGTAGCAGTAATATTTGTCAATTTGTTAATGTGATTCCTAGAACCATTTTGATAGTGAAATTTGTACCATAAGGCACAAGCAATGGACAGAAAAGTCCTAGTAAATTTGCTCACGAGACTGCTGTGAAACTTGACTTTATTTGGAATGATATTGCACTAAGGAGACGACATTCTGAAAGCGATAATTCGTTTCAGACAATTCATTGTTTGCATATTGCAAATGTCAGTATCTGATGGAAGCTGAAAAACATGCGGGCCACAATTTACCCGATTCTAATTATCTTGGACGGCCTCAAAACGCTGAGGAACGCAGCAAATTAGCGTGGTACATTCGGTGTGGTTTACAATCACAAGAAGAAGATACTCGTCTCCAAACACTTAAACTCGCAGTAGCATGCAGTTTTCATTCACCATTTGCTTTTAGCAAATTATTTCCTTTTTTCCAGACAGCTGTCTACCTTGAAGATTATGGCATTCGTCAATACGTGCTTGCAGCTCTTATGGATTTATTTTATTTGCACCATTCGAGACTCCCTTTCAATGCTATTTCTCACCTGATATTGCCCTTTTTATACGCTCCAACTGCTCGTCTACAGCTAATAGCTGTGAAGGGATGTGGTGCGCAATCCCTCTTTTTCTTTTTGCTCTTATAAGGGAAAGTTTTGCTTGTCTGTAAGTCTGACTCATTTTGTTTGTAAATACATCAACATATAGGTTTTCATAGTTTGGACTTTTTTTTTTCAGGTAGGCTTCTCCTTTATGGTTGTTTTCCTGAAGACACGGAGTGTTTATTGAGCGCAATGATGGAACGTTATGTTTACGATGCACAAGCACGATCGGCAACGGATAGGTCTGGAAGCATTAGTATAGGGTCACTAGAAAATGTTCTCATTATGTATCAATAAGTGTACCAATAGTCAATTAATGAATAACGTAGGAAGCGTCTCTCATTTATATCGATATTTTCTCCACAGCGCTGACAGTGTCCATGACCTCAAAACGGTGATGAAGGTCATGCATTGCTTTTTCCAAGAGTACTCGGGTGGTAAAAAGTTACACCAAGATGAAATTGCAAACGCACTTGTATATATGTGTCTGGAAAAGGTGGAGGAGGGTATCGTACTTCTAGAAAACCAGCAGGGCCTCTGCATGAAGGACAATCCGCAGAGGCCAGAGGAAGGAAAGCGTTTGCATTTGGCGCTACGTTTTGGACTAAGCATAAGTGACAATATCCTGGAAGCCGTCTTAGAGAGTCTTCTTCTCAATATCAACGAACAACAAGAAGCTGCTAATGTCTCTTGCTTGCTTACAAGAAATGCGGCCAGGGATTGGCTTTTTCAAGCTTCTTTTTAAAGCTGAATTGGCTATTTATTAAGCTTTACATCGGTCATACATCAATCAGACTGGAGTGGCAATACACCAACAAAACAGAATGTGTTGTATTTCATTATGAATTGATGTGATATATACAAGTTTGAGAATAGGTCATGTCTCATCACATGATATTCACCTAACATTCAATAGACACTCACGATATACGTGGAATAGATACTTGCTATAGACGTAGCTGCAATTCTGATTTAGCCGCAACGTTCACTTCTGAATCAAAATCCGTTAATCAAGCTTTAAACCCACGTCATCACCACTGGTTAAGTTGAAACTCTGGTTTGGCTCTCAGTGAATATAACATGTTGAATTCTGAGTTTTTTGACATAAACTACTGCCGGGTATACCGAGTGAAAGCAAAATGCCTTGATGTCTTCAAAATAGCAAACAATGCCGGAGAGCTTAATATCTTCAAAATAGCAAAGAAAGCATATGTGTCACTAGGATTCTTCTTATGAGAGAAGGGACAATCGTCTGCAAGCTAAATGCGAGAGGGTGTGCAAATTATATCGTCTTCAATATTAGCAAGGGTATTATGAAAAGGTAGGTAAACAATTGATTAGACGATGGCGACTCGGGCCGAGTCGGGTGAAATGAAAAACATAGGAAGAGGTATGGTACTACGATATTGTTCAGTGGAGAAATTTTAAAGTACTTGAGGAAACAGTTTGGTCTGCAAGAGTCATGAGTACAACCGATTCGCTTTCTGAAACATTGAGGAACAAGACCTATATGGCTCAAAGAGCATTCAACTTACAAGCTTAATAAAGAATATGCTTGCACGACACGTTTTAAAAAGCATCGATGCTACGGATGTTTTTTTTATTAGTGTCTACACTACAAGTCGATACCACTAAAAAAATATGCATTATCCAGGAATTTTCTTATGGTTGATTGTCATTGTGATTTAGAAACCTATGTGGATTTTATGGATACTATATATGCAAAAAATTAATATTAGTATTGGAAACATTGATTACACAACCAATCACTGAAATATAGTAACAACACTAATTGGAGACGTTTCTTTAATCTCTGCCACATTATTACTTCAAAGACATTTAAGATGCACTATTATAGAATAATATTGTCCATACTCTAGAAATGTGGGAAATATCATGAACATGAAATTTAGATACGTTCTGTTCGTCCAACAATGTTTGGATTACGTGACTCAAATAGAAGTGTATGGGATACGTTTATTCATTGGTGATACAACTAACTCATGTCCCTGTTATTCCGAACTAGTTAGAGTTTCTTTTTCCATCTTTTCCACTTCACAGTTTAAAGACATCAAGAATCACTATTACAACAAAGTATTTTCCATTCTCAATACGTGTGATAAACAAAATGAAGAGGAAATTGAGATATCTTTTGATTATTCCAATAATTCTTATATTACATGACTCATATATATATATATATATATATATATATATATATATATATATATATATATATATATATATATATATATATATATATATATATATATATATATATATATATATGAGGTGCTTTTATCTGAGGATGCTTATATCACTTTCTCATCTATCTTAATATACAACATTATCTTCCTACAATTCTTGAACCTTCCACCATCATGCCACGAGAAGTTAGTACTGCATCAATACTTCCACTAATTTCGAGCTTCAACATGGAGTGCAATTTTATCTATTGTGCTTATGTTATATGACTAGAGGTCACAGAGGTGTAAACCTCTTCTTATATGGAGTAGCACATGAGTGCCAACGTGGCACCCATGTGAACACCCAAATGGGTGTAATTCATGGAGAAACGGAAGAAAAGAACTTATGGGTAGTCGCATGGAAAGATGGATTGTCGAATGCATGCATATCCCAAGATTGGTATTGGTGACCTTGAAGACCCAACTGGGTGTATTGCATGGACAGAGGGGAGGAAAGAAGTTATGGTTAGTCATGTGGCAAGGTGGATTATCAAATGCATCCATATCTCAAGCTTGGAATGGGAATCGCCAACATCTTCTTCACAAAATACTCGCAAAAGGTTGTGAGGAGATCACTAAGAAGATGCATCTTCTCACATTGGAATCGGAGCTGGCAAGGTGAGGAACAACTACATGAATGGCCTTCTACATGCTATCCACAACATGCGGACATGCAATGATGTAGACGATGGGGTAGTTGCCCCCAAAGGCACCAATGCGAAGGAAAGCTTCTCTTCTCTCACTCCTCAAATGAGAATAAAAGGGTTTCATATTTTTTATATGTCTTTCCTCTTCGCCTCCCCATCTCATCTACGAGATAAATTTGCAAAGCTCGTGAGCACTTCAAAAGTTTGGAAGTTGAGGCCGGCACACTTCTCCTTTGAGGTATTAGCATAATTTGTGTTTTTTATCATTTTGAGGGTTTGGATGTCATTTGGATGCAGATTTGGAGGCATTTTTGGGCACACGTTCTCTATGGACTACATATTTGAGGATTTTACAAAGATTTCCTCTTACATGTATGATTTCATGAGCTTTTGAGAGCTTCAAAGTTTCCCCGTTGTTAAGATTCACTTTTGCAACTCCAACTCCAACCCACACCTACACCCATAACTTCAACATCATTTCTCTTTGCTCGAGTATCTGATTATCGTGATTTTGTTAGACCTTGACACTTATCTTGGAAGCTCTATGAGAACACCAAGAACATTCATTTGGACAAAAACTTGTAGGTCAAAACGCCTCTACAAATTCTCTATAGAGTCTAGGTACTCCTTTAGAAGCATCATTTGACCAACTCATGAGTTGAAATGTACTTGTTTCACTTGGAATCACCAAGAAAAAATCTAGGTGCTGGACATGATTTCCTTAACTGTCAATGATTTGGTCACACGACTCCATTTTTTCATAATCTGAATATGTTTTGAATAATTGATGATGCATCAAATATCTTCCTAGGCTTCAAAGAGTCCATCCGACATTTTCAAATTCATGTTGGCATTGGCAAGGATCTAAATTGGATGCTAAGATCTTTGAGGATAAATTCATCTTTGCTTTGTAAGCTTTGGAAATCATCATGGAAGTGTTTTTGAGTCATTTCTTTCATTTTGAGTACTTGAATTACTTCTCTTTTTCTTCAAGTTCATTTAGTATTAGTCAAAATGGAAAATGAAATAGGGACACATATGAAATGTTCAAAAATTGAGCAGCAACAAACTATAAAACAAAACGTTGAATTAGATATGAAAGATGTTGATCAAGAGGTTGACTTATATGATGAATTTATTACTCATTCTCAACATCATGAGATTCTAGATAAGAGGAACAAATCAGAATCCCTATGAGGAGTACAACCTCAACCTTTAAGCAATTGAAAGCTCAAGTCATCATTTTTTAGACCCAAATAAGCTCTTTAGTCACTATTAAAGATAAAGAAAAGGAGACTTCTTATCATAGAAGATTTCATATGGTTAGGAGAGATCCTAGGCCTCTTAGCGAAATGAAAGAAGATAACATGAGGGATACACCTTTGCTTCAAGAATTGAAACTACCTATATTCATGGAGGATATTCAAGATTTGAAACTACCTACCCACACGACTACCAAGTGTTCAATGTGAATCTATCACTTGGGTCACATGTGCACAAATGGTGGATGAGCCTTAAGGAAGCAAGGGCTAGTACTATTGATTTGGCTCAATTTGAAACCCTTTTTCTCTAACGGAGTTTTTACCTAATGTTAATCCTTTACTGTTTCAAGTTAATTCAACTCTGGGTTCTTGGGATGGTTAGGGGTCTCTAAAATAGAGGCCCTGTATGTATTTTCCCAGATGTGTATATTTCACGTCTACTATTTTCTAGACTTAACACGATTAACCTGAGATTACTATCTATCTGCGTATTACAACATCCTTCAGCAGAAAGTAATTAACTGTGTCAAAAATGTTCTCCAACACCAAACATATGTCCGAGCAGTTCATCGCATCACCAGAACACTAGTTAACTTAATACTTCAATAAGCTTAATTACTAATTTGAACTTAATCAAAAGAACTCACGACATACTCAAATTACACAAAATTTTGGTAACTGCGCTCCACTGCAGGCCTTCGCCCAAATGAACAATCCGACGACACACACCTATCGCTTCACACGAATCCCCTTCCATTAATTTGTAAAAAGTTACAACTTTTGCGCTATGCCTTTTTAGTATGCGTATGACTTTTCAGGGTATATTACAAAATTTAGGATGCAGAATTAGGAGTTTCTTTTCGGCGGCTCACACTGGCACGCACGGTGGACTCGAACCCAAAAAATAAAAATTACAAGAGTCAAGGTTCATCTATGATGCCCTGGACATACATAGATTGAGCTGATTTGAAGGTACGGGTAATCTTTTGCTTTAGAGAATCTAACATATCCTTCAAAATTGCACGTTCAATCAGTTGTGCATCAGTCCTAACTGAACTGGCAGTGATGACTTGGCTTATTAAGGACTCCGTTTGTGTCTACAAAAATGATTCCTGTAAATAAGATTATTCATTGGCAAGAGCAGCATCTCTGCACAGTTTAATTTCAGCTATTTCTACATCAATGCGCGAGAGACTGTCTGCCTGAACTCCCAATTGCTTTTCGCGACACTTGAGTTCGTAAGATTGGAATTGCATCGTTTTGTAGAAATCTTCTCTTTCTTTCTTAATAGCTTCCATCTCCTTCTTTAATTGAATAGTCAAGCCAATCTCTGCTTCCAAATCAACGACTTTTGTGGAACAACTCCTCAGTGACATGTTTAAGCTCTTTTTCAGCATTGACCACATTCATGGCAACTGACTACGAGGCTTCTTCTAATATACTGGATTTATTCTTTGTTGCATGTGGCTCATTGCCCAAGGCATTCATAGCATTCATCTTATATGTAATGCCTTGCTTCAATCCTTTGATTTTGGTGTCCTGTGGAGTTTGGCTTCAAGTACTTCTTCTTGGAGGGGGGCAATGTCCGCTTCGAGAAGATCAACCTTGCTCTGCAGCTCCTGTCAAAGAGATTCTTGGGCCGTCTTCATCTGAAGAGGCAACTGCTAGGAGAATTGAATAAGTAATTGGCCCATGATTCGGTGAACATAATGATGGCAGAGAGTAATCGGGAGAGGATAGGAGATGAGTGGATGCCTCACGAATGATAGTTGAAGGTGCAAAGGGAGGAACTTCAACATCAAAAAGAATGGTGGTTGGAGGAGGAAGGGGAAGAAGAGTCAAAACTAATACAATTTCGGTTTCATTCTGGGGTACCGACAAAACGACTTTCGCAATCGTCTCTTCTTCACAGGTCAGTTGATTGACCATGTCTGCTTGAGCGTCGGCAGTTGGTGGAGAAGGAGGATAACATTCACTGACAGCGGTATCTTCCACAGTCTCTGTCAGAGGTTCAACATCCAATTGCTTTAGTTCATCGTGCGGTTGAACTTCAACGGCATCTTCCATAATCACATTGGGCTCCTGCTTCTTGCTAGGAGAAGATTGTGCCGATGTGCCCTGCAAAGTCGTGGTTGTATCATGGAAGACTTCAACCTCGTGCACTATGGTTGAATCCCGCACTTGGCTTTGCGATGGGCTAATGCGCCTACGTTTTCACTGGAAGAAGTTTAGCAAATCTTCATCATCCTCCTCCTCCAGCATCTGGGTAGATTCTTCATGTAAAAGCAAAGTGTTTTCGGGGGGTGGTTGCACTGCTTGGATCACGGGAAGAAGAAGGGTGAGAAGATGTGGCAATCGGGTACGTGGAATCTCATGCTTAGCTAACTATTTGGAAACTGCTAAGCATTCACGGTGAGCACGCAGGAACTAACTCACATCCGGAGTGAGACTCGCACGGAAGGTCACGATAGATGCAAGAGCTTCCATGGAGCACTCGAACACATACAAGAACACAAAGGATACAAGGTTCGCAAACACACAAAGACACAATAGCCACTAACAGTAGGAAGAACAAGATTAAGTAGAAACACTGGAAAAATTAGGCGATAAGAACCCTCATCATAACGTAGTATTGGAAATATACCAGTATAATGACGACATGCACACATTAACATAATCAAAGACTCAAAAGGTAGACACTCATAATTAGGTAGGAAAATGCAACTATTACGGTCAGTCGGTCAACTAGGAGCACGGATATAAGAAAAGAAAGTTGAGTGAGAAAAATGGCAAAAGAAAAGAAATAAAATACCGATGATTCATTATGAGGATGTAGATGGTGAATAATAGGGATGAAGCTTCGAGCCATTAATCGCTTTAGGAAGAAGGGTACCATTTAGGGTGGATAACCAAAAAGTTGTAGGTCCCACTTGTTCGGCGATACGATAGGGACCGAACGAGCGCAATTTAAACTTTCCGGCGGACCTATTAGACTTAGCATTATAAAAGACTACTAATTGGTTTACCATAAACACAGAGGTTTTGAGGAAACGATCGTGGGTTTTGGCTTGTCTAAGCTGCACTTCCTGCAGCACCAGGAAACTCTCAAGACATTGTTCATCCAGAGATCGTAAAGCCTCCAATCGAAAGGGAAAAGATTCTTCTAGTAATAACTCCGTTCGAGGGCCACCCGCAGACTAGGAACCACCAGTTACATAGGAGCAATCGCTTCCAATCCAGATGCCAGCTTGAAAGGAGTGGTTCCGGTTGCCACTTTGTATGTGGTACGATAAGCCCATAATACAGCAGGTAGAAATTGGTCCCATCTCTCTGGGCAATCCAATACCAGTTTCCTTAAGATGTTCAACAGAGATTTGTTGGTGCTCTCAACGAGTCCATTCGCGCATGGATAGTAGGGTGAACTGGACTCATGCACAATCTGGAAGGTTTTAGTACGCACTTGCATTAATGTATTTACAAAGTGAGGTAACCCATAGCGTGGAAAAATATCCATCATCAAACATTTAGCTACCGCAACAGTTGTAGCTGATCGAAGAGCCCAAGCTTCGGCCCATCGAATCGCATAATTCGTGAATGTCAGAATGTATCTTTTGCTAGTAACCGTTGCAGGAGGAGTAATGGGGCCAATAAAATCCAAACCCCATTTCTGAAAGGGTTCGAGAGGCACAACGAGTTGGAGTGGAAAGAGGTGTCGCCGTAACGGGTGACCGGAATGTTTGCACGCATCACACTATCGCATATACTAATTTACATCACCGTAAATCATAGACCACCATAATCCACTCTGTAGGATCTTCCGGTGGTCAGGTCAACCGCAAAATGTCCTCCGGTTGGAGCAGAATGAGCCGTTGTAATCACTGAAGCAATTTCATGGGGAGGGACACATTGTAGCAACATGCTCGAGTGATCCATATAATATAACTGCCCTACAATTAGGTGAAATCATTGGCTCTACACAGCTAATCTTCGTCGAGCAGCTGAAGAGGTCATATTGGGATGACATCCATTAGTCAAGAACAGAAGCAAGGTGTCATAGTAAGAAGAGGGGACGGACAATTCCTAGTGATTATCCTGTATTGTCCCTGCTGCATAAATGGAGAGTGTGGTATCATCAACTCCTTCCGGAAGTTCATCGGAATCCAATCGAGAGAGAAAGTCAGCAAGCATGTGTGCTGACCCTGGTCGATGTACGACGGAATAGTCAAACTCTTGGAGCAACAAGACCCATCTTGCTAGTCTTACTCCCAAATGGTGTTGGCAAACAAGGTACACCAAAGCTGCATGATCGACATGGAAGGTGATGAAACGTCGTCCCAACAAATAATGCCAAAATTTCTTCACCGAATACACTAATCCGAGACATTCTCATTCAATAACTGAATAATTGCGCTCTGTCGGGGCTAATCTGTGGCTCGCACAATATATTGGACGAAACCATTTGTCTATTTGTTGCATCAGCACGCTGCCAATGGCAATGTCCGAAGCATCCACAAAGATGTGAAATGGAAGTTCCCAATTCGGCACTTGGAGAATAGGTGCCTGCGTTAACAACGATTTCAAGTGGTCAAAAGACAATTGACAGGCTTCGGTCCATTCAAAGTGGCGAGGAGTACTAGTGATCAGTCGATTAAGTGGTGTGGCCAGATGAGCAAGCCACCGCAGATGTCGTTCATGCCATCGGATTTGACCCAAAAACTGCATCACTTCTTTGGGTGTTTTAGGGGAAGGTGTCTCCAGTACGGCCTTCACCTTTTTTGGATCAACTTGAATTCCATGTTTTGAGATAATGTGCCCTAAGAACTTTCCACAAGACATCAAGAACAAGGATTTGTTTGGGTTTAAGCACAACCGATATTCTCGACACTCCAAAAGGAGAAGTCATCCAAGTAGACCCTCATAAATGCAGTGAGATAAGGAGAGAAAATTTCCTGCATACAATGCTGAAACGTACTTGGAGCATTGCGCAGACCAAACAACATGACTATACATGCATACACACACCAATTAGTTATGAATGTTGTCTTTGGAATGTCCTATTCCGCCATTCAAACTTGGTTATATCCACTATATCCATCTAAAAAGGAATACATTTTCGTCCTGCCACATCATCTAGCATTGTGTCCAGAACTGGCAGAGGGAATGGATCAGGTACGATAGCTGCATTTAGTTTCCAGTAGTCTACACATATCCGTAATTGCTTATTCTTCTTAGGAACTATGACAATAGGAGAAATCCACTCCGCATGCTCGATAGGGACAATAAACCCCACCTTCAACAATCGATCGAATTCTGCTTTAACTTGGGCCACATAATTAGGATTCATCCTATAATTGGGTTGTTTAATAGGCCGCACATCTGGTTTTAGCACTACCCTGTGTTGATAAATCCTCGGATCCAACCTTTTCATATCCCGGTAATCCCATGGAAACACATCAAAGAACTCTCGTAGCAACTACAACAAGTTAGCCTGGAAGGTCTCGGATAATCCCGCCTTAATTTTTACTGGTCGTGGGTTGGTGTGATCACCTAAATTGCACGTGACCAGTTGATCTTCTGATACGTAGAACTGCCGGGGCATCTTCAAATTGTCTCCTGACTGAAGTAATTGTTGGAGCATCATATCATCCAAGGTCTATTCTGTAGTTGACTCGTGCGCATCAGTCAGTGGTACCACCATACAGGCTGTCAGGCTCCAGTTATCAGCCACCGTTTGTAAATCTATAGTGCCAAGTACCATCAGATCCTTGTTGGCTATAAGAAAAGCTTCCTCTTCATCATCGAAGAGACCATCCAACATGTGTACAAGCTCCACTAGATATGGTCGTGCATGTGAGTCACAAGGTTTCATATCGTCCAGTGGAACAACATATTTCCGATGGTTATTTTTAAAAACTAATTCATGCGCTGACCAATCCTGCACTACCTTAGCTTGTTTTAGCCAGGGACGTCCAAAGAGAAGATTGTCGTCTAGGCTAGATTCTGGTAATTCCAACACAACGAAGGTCATTCTGAAGACAACCCCTTGTAGAGTAATCGGAATATCGCGCACCAAGCCCACCGGATGGACTCGAGATTGATCAGCCATGCGTACAAAGAATTGAAGAGGTTCAATTTGCGTCCACCCCATCCATTTGTAAAGTGTTGATGTTGCTATGTTTACCCCAGATCCGCCATCAATTAAGACTTGTGTGATTTTATGGTTTTTTACCATACCGTAATCAAGGGTATCGTATGGTCCACCATTGGGTCCAATTTCGGTTGGATTGTGGCTATTGCGGGAGTACTCGCGGATCCTGGACTGACCTGCTGTTGGAACTGTTGACGCACTCCAAGGACCAAAGCCAATAGTTGACCCAAAGGCAATGTAATTGATGCCTTAGACAGAACATCCCACACCAAATCTGTTTTGGTTGTTTCCGGTACAGTCTCTAGTATGGACTCCGGTACTGTGTGAGTCGGGTTTTGCCCTTCTGGTACTTCCGGTGGTATGCTTTTTTGTGTCACCGGAACTGGGTCACGGAACACGGTTTGCTCCTGCGTTGCCCACTTGCTTGCTTTTGTAAACACCTTCTGTTGTTCACGAATTCCTAGCTCAAAAATCTGTGCAGCTGGTTGTAATTGTTTTCTAGAACATGTTTGGACCATTGTTGCTTGCATGTCTACTACCGAAATATACACCATATTTGCCATTGGATGTTGTCGTTCCTTTTTCTTTTTTCGTACTCGGTCGCATCTTTACAAAACCTTTGGATATGCCCAAATTCACCACAAAAATGACATTTAGGGGGTGGAGGAGATGTGCCTTCTCTTGATGGACCTGCATTCCACTAGGCTTGTCCAAAATTATTTGACCGTACTCCTCGATAATTCCTGTATCCCCTGGTACGAATGATGGCATTAATAGCTGCTCTGTTCTCTACTTTTGCATTATACGGACAAGTCTCTATGGTGTGGTCTGTTGTATGGCAAATGGCACAATACATTTGATTCAATGTGCATGTTGAGCTGCTGTGCCTTGGATTTTTGCATTTGGTACAATAGATCTGTTTCAAAGGATCCTCGTTGGATTGCCTGAACGCTTTTCGCCACTCTAGATCTTTGGTGAATCCACCCACTTTGTTTTCTAATTGTAACGCCATAGCGATGATGGCATTCAAAGT
Organism: Ceratopteris richardii; assembly: GCA_020310875.1. NCBI lineage: Eukaryota > Viridiplantae > Streptophyta > Polypodiopsida > Polypodiales > Pteridaceae > Ceratopteris > Ceratopteris richardii. Next base: position 64,045,995 of record CM035414.1, on the reverse strand, counting down.
CATTCCACCCAAACACTGTATGATCATGATCTGTTTCAGTTGGGGCTTTAATCCGTTGATGAACCACTGAGTGATAACGTCGTCCGGTAAATTCGCATGTGCTGGTGGTAGCTACCTTAAATGAGTCCGAAATAGCATGGCATAATCCTGTACATTTTGGTGTGGCTTCTGCCTATTATTCTACAAGTAATCAAAGATTTCCGCTAGGTTTTTCTTTAGCCGGAATCGTTGCAGAAAGGCATCCTTCACATCATCATACTATCGGAAGTGGTTCAAATCATATTCGGTTAGCCATCATGCAGCTTCATTAACAAGAGTCGACTGAACTTAATTGTCCTACACTTCTACCACCAGGGGGTATTCCTAATAAGTTCCGAACTGCCCAGGGATGTTGATCTCTGCGGTATTCGGGGTACGATTCACCGAAGCGTATTACCGGCATATATCAAAGGATTCTTCTTCGAACCTTAACCTTCTTCTTCAATTAGCTACTCCATTTCCCACAGACGGCACCAGTGTTAATCCTTTACTATTTAAAGTTAATTCAACTCTAGGTTCTTGGGATGGTTAGGGGTCTGTAAAACAGAGGCCCTGTTTATATTTTCCCAGATCTATATATTTCACGTCTACTATTTTCTAGACTTAACATGATTAACCCGAGATTACTATCTATCTGCGTATTACAACATCCCTGCAGCAGAAAGTAATTAACTACGTCGAAAATGTTCTCCAACAGCAGATATATGTTCGAGCAGTTCATCGCATCACCGGAACATTAGTTAACTTAATACTTCAATAAGCTTAATTATTGATTTGAACTTAATCAACATAACTGATGAGATACTCAAATTACACAGAATTTTGGTAACTGCGCTCCACCGCAGGCCTTCGCCCTGATGAACAATCAGACGAAACACACCTACCGCTTCACGCGACTCCCCTTTGATTAATTTGTAAAAAGTTACAACTTTTGTGCTATGCCTTTTTCAGTATGCGTGCGACTTTTCAGGGTATATTACAAAATTTAGGATGCAGAATTAGGAGTTCCTTTCCGGCGGGTCAAACTAAGAAAGAAGGTAAGTATAATTAGGATGACTGGGATAAACTGATGTAGAAAGGTAAGACACATTCTATTTACATTTCACATTGTAGAGAGATTATCTATTTATAGAAGAACCATGGATTTTAGGGGCTTGACAGAGAAATAAAAAATTGAATTTAAAAGGAATGCCTCTAAGACATTTAAAGAGGCCATTAAGTATGCTCAAATATATGAAGATCATAACAACTCACATTATACACCTACAGAAATTGAACAACCTCTAAATTCTACTTAGAAGAAAACAAGACTTAAAGGGCCAATATTGACCACATAATAATTTTGACGGGTCAGAAAGGAAAATGTTTGTTTTAAGTGTTTGTCTCCCAACTATGCATAGTGGAAATACCAAATACATAAGGGAGAAGAGAAAAAGGAAGGTTGAGGGACCAATATGTCTCTTAATAAGAGAAAAACAATGGCCCACTTGGAGTAGAAAATTCCAATACTTGGAATCTCTAACTGCAAGGAGATGGAGGTGATCCACGAGAAAAATACTCATGCATGTTGTTTGATATAGTCATTGTGGTCATCTTAATTTCAACCACATGATATGCTCTGGTCATAAAATTGAAAATTCTCCAACAACCTGGACCTAGTGTACATAAACATGTCGTATCTATGATTTATGGTGAGGATAAAAGAGTATGGGACACTATGCAATTCAATCCCTAGATCTAACTCAAGGAATTTATAGATCATGTGGATTCTCAGATACAAGATGGAGAGGATATGTAGTACTGGGTAGAGGGGGGTTATGGGGTTTGGCTAACATACGTATACACAACTATCAAAAAAATCAATTGAGTTTGTAAAAATTAGAGGTAATTTTTAAATTTTGGTGAGAGAGATGTACCTACTGCACCTCTCTTTTCCTTTGTAGAGTTAGATGCCTTATTTGATTCCAATTATCCAAACACATTCATGAAGCGCATGAATGGAATTTTTGAAATGTGTTAGTAGAAGTTTAAGGTTGAATTCTTGGATGATATTTTGATCTATAATGGGTCAAAAGAGGAACATTTGGACACTTACAAAAACTCTCATTACTAGAAATAGGATGCCCCGAATTGGAAAAAAAGCAAGGGTCGTCGCTTATGTGATGCTAGCGTTGAATAAGTGACAACCCTGTTTTTTAAATTTAAAAAAAGATGTGTCATTGCATAAGCAATGTGAGCGTCGCTTATGGGATGCTAAAAATAAGCATCGCAAAAAGCATTGCTAAGCAGTGATGCTTTTAACGATGTTGGAAAATTGCTTGCAACACTGGATCCTCGCATACACGACGTCCTGGTCTTCCAAAGCGTCGCATAACACACATACATACACACACATATGCATACACACATGTACATGCATACACACACATACACACACATGTGCATACATATGCATACATAATGCACATGCATATGCATAGATACATGCATACACATAGACACAAATAGGCACATACACACACATAGACACATACACACACATATACACACATATTTGCATACACACACATGTAGAGAGACAAACAAACACACATACACATACATGCATACATATGCATACATAATGCATATGCATATGCATACATAATGCATATGCATATGCATACATAATGCATATGCATATGCATACATAATGCATATGCATATGCATACATACAAACTTACATGCATACACACATATACACACACATGCATACATATACACACACATGCATATGCATACATAATGCACATGCATATGCATACATAATGCACATGCATATGCATACATAATGCACATGCATATGCATACATAATGCACATGCATATGCATACATAATGCACATGCATATGCATACATAATGCACATGCATATGCATACATAATGCACATGCATATGCATACATAATGCACATGCATATGCATACATAATGCACATGCATAGGCATACATACATGCTTACATGCATACACACACATGAAGTATTTCGATGGCGATGCACCGCACTGCACTCTCCTTCTCGAGAGCTCCACGACGATATGCTCTGAGTAGAAAACCGAGCTCCTGACGCCGCACACAGTACTCCGCACAGAGGCTGTAGAATACGCAAAAAACACAGTACATAGGGAGCACGAAGACAGACTTCTTAGGTCTTACAAATACGGTCGAACTTACAGTCTGTGACTGACCAGGCCACTATATGTTTTATTAAAGAACATATACAAAGAAGTGTCCGGTGGCCATTTGGCCTTTCACATGGACACTAACGGTAACAATCTCCCACTAAAGGCCAATATGGCCAGAGTAATTATGGGAGAAAAAAGAAAGAATGATAAAGAATACCAGAGTGTAAGTATACAAACTATACCTCCCACCTGATGGGCATGTTACACAGTATACAAGTGACTGCGTAAGATCAAGAATCAAGTAACCCCCATCAAGTGACAACAGTGTCGAAAGCTATCCTATGGTAGAGCTTTAGTCAAAGCATCTGCAGCATTATCTCGAGTGTGAACCTTCTCAAGAATAATGCTCTCAGTGGCTAAGCAATCTCTAATGAAGTGATACCTTACCTCAATGTGCTTGGTCTTTGCATGATAGACCGGATTCTTAGCCAAAGCAATGGCACTCTGACTATCACTGAGCAACTGAGGTACATGCTGAGGCAAACCCATATCACAAGCAAGACGAGAAAGCCACAATGCTTCCTTACATGCCTCACTTGCTGCAACATACTCTGCTTCTGTGGTGGAAACAGCTGTACATTCTTGAAGACAAGATCTCCAAGAGATAGCACCTCCAGCAAAATGAAAAATGTACCCTGATGTAGACTTACGATTGTCTACACAACCAGCATAGTCAGAATCTGTGTAACCAATAATGGATGCTTTCCCTCTACCTAAGCATAGACACTTGTCCTTAGTGCCACTCAGATATCTCAAAATCATTTTGACCGCTTCCCAATGTTTCTTGCCAGGATTAGACATATATCTGCTCACAACTCCCACTGCAAATGCAATGTCTGGTCTCGTAGCTACCATAGCATACATGAGACTACCAACAACAGACTAATAGGGAATTTTGGTCATGAATTCCTTTTCCTCATCTGATTTGGGGCAGTCATCCTTGCTCAATTTCACATATGTGGGTAAAGGTGTACTCAATGCCTTTCCACCCTGCATATTGAATCGATGAAGTACTTTGGATATGTACTCACTTTGAGACAAGTATATGCATCTTTTACTCCTATCACGAGTAATGTGCATGCCAAGAATATGTTTTGCATCCCCCAAATCCTTCATATCAAATGTCTGACTCAACTTCTTTTTGAGAATTGACAAATCATAAGAGGACTTCCCAGCAATCAACATATCATCGACGTAAAGTATCAAGCATATCAAGCTGCCATCAGAACATCTCTTTGTGTAGAGACAATGATCCTCATTGCTCCGAGAATAGCCTTGGGACTTCATAAAAGCATCAAACTTTTGGTACCATTGTCTAGGAGACTGTTTAAGTCCATACAAGCTCTTCTTGAGCTTACAAACTAGACTTTCCTTGCCAGGAACTACATAACCCTCTGGTTGTTCCATATAGATCTCATCTGTAAGATCTCCATGCAAGAAAGCTGTTTTCACATCCATTTGGACTAGCTCTAAGTCCTCCATTGCAACGAATCCAAGCAACATGCGCAAAGTAGTCATCTTGACCACTGGGGAGAAGATTTCCTCAAAATCAACACCATGTTGTTGCTTAAAACCCTTTGCAACAAGTCGTGCTTTATATTTTGGAGAAGCACTATCTGATGTGAATTTCAGCTTATATACCCATTTACATGGTAAAGCTTTTCTGCCCTTTGGCAAAGGTACTAAGTCCCAAGTACCATTCTTGTGAATAGAATCCAACTCACTCTTCATGGCACGCTCCCACTTGACATGATCCTCTGTCTGCATAGCCTCTTTGTAGCAAGAGGGCTCACCGGCATCTGTTAGCATAACAAAATCTAAACCTGGAACATATCTATCAGGTGGATATGAGACACGTGCAGAACGTCTCAATGGTTGCTGAACAGGAACATGTGCAGACTGATCTGAATGGACATTCTCTTGAACATCCCTATGTGCAGCATTTTTATGCATGCTAACCGGAGGACTAGTATCCTCAAACACCACTCTTCTCACTTCAACCTCCTTAATCGGCTGTTTATGCATCTTAGACTCATTAAAAATGACATCACTACTTCTGATCACTGACCGTGTTTCAGGATCCCATAAGCGATATCCAAATTGTCCTTCTGGACCATATCCAAGAAAAATGCATTTCTTTGACTTATGGTCCAACTTCTGTCTAAGATTCTTGGGTATATGAACATATGCTTCACACCCAAAAACTCGAAGATGATCATAATATGGTGGTTTCCCTGTCCATAACTCTTGTGCCACTTTCAGACCTTTGGCAGTACTAGGTGAAAGGTTAATCACATGAACTGCAATCAATACTGCTTCTGCCCAAAAACCTTGTGAGAGGTTTGCATGATGCAACATAGAGACTACTCTATCTTGAATAGTTCTATTCACCCTCTCAACTACACCATTCTGTACTGGGGTATAAGGAGCTGTAAACTCTCTACGAATCCCTCTACACTGACAGAAAAGGCTGAATTCATGTGAGGTATACTCACCCCCATTATCTGAACGTAAAGCCTTAAGCTTAGTTCTTTTTCAGTCTCAACTGAAGCAAGCCATTTTCTGAAAGTAGGGAATACATCATCCTTCGATTTGATAGGATATACCTAGACTTTTCTAGTAGCATCATCTATGAAAGTAACAAAGTAAAGAGAACCACCTAAGGACCTAGTGGGCATAGGACCACACACATCTGTATGAACAAGATCTAAAGGCTGAATTGAAGAGTCAATGTGCATTTTATGCACATTTCTGGTTTGCTTTCCATATTGACAATGCTCACAAAATGAAAAATCAGAGAAAGATAACATAGGTAAGTAGCCAGAACGAGAAAGATTTTCCATTCCACTACGAGATATATGGCCCAAACGACCATGCCAAATACAAGCCATAGGCTGTTCAGTAACAGCTAACAAGTGTTCTTTCTGTGATACAAATAAAGGGTAAAGTGAGCCAACTTTCCTTCCTTTTGCAATAACCATATTGCCCTTTGATATACGAAAGGACTGAGCATAGAAGACCACCTTGTAACCAAGGTCATCAAGTTGACCAACTAACATCAAACTGTGTGATAACTGAGGTACATGGCGTACATTATGCATAGTAAATTTTGAACCGTCAATGAACTGCACAACCACATCTCCAATCCCCACAACATCACACTGGTAAGAGTCACCAAGTCTCACGGTACCAAGAGACTTTGCTGCATAATTAGAGAACCATTCTCTATGTGGTGTCACATGGAAAGAAGCACCAGAATCTAGCAGCGAGGTGTGGGAAAGAGAATCAGTCGTAAGTGCCTCAGATGGCATAGTACTATCAAGTGTCAACACATCAGCATCATCAGAAATAGCATTAATTTCTTCAATCTTCACAGTCGAAGTAGATGGTGCAGGTAACTGTTTAACATGCCCATCAATATTCTGTCCTTTACCTTTAGCATTCTTTAATGCATAACAGTCTTTCTTCATGTGTCCTTTCTTATGACAATAATGGCATTCAATATCCCTCTTCCTTGATTTACTTCTATTCCGTTGACCATTCTTTTCCTTGTTCTTGCTCCTGCCACGTTGTTGATTCTTTCCTTGGTAAGAATCACGAACATTATATGCATCTCCACTCTGAGTGCCAACCATAGATTTTCTATGAATCTCCTCACTCAAGAGTGCTCCACATATGTCATCATAGACGAGTTTACCACCTGGTGCACTATTGCTAATAGCTGTGCAAAATGTATCCCATGATGATGGCAGGGTGCATAACAGCAATACTGCTTTCATTTCATTGTCCATATCCATTTTCTGAGCCTGTAACTGGGAGAATATGGCATCAAACTCATTTAGATGAGCAGCAACACTATATGTGTCCTTCATACGAAGGTCGTATAATTTTCTCATCAGATATACTTTATTTGATGCCGTCTCTTTTTCATATGTATTGCATAACTTCTTCCAAAGCTCCTCTGCACTTTCACAGTCTAATACTGTAAAGTAAACATTATTTGCTAGGTGCAAGCGAATGGTAGACCTGGCCATTTCATCTAACTCATCCCAATCATCTTCATCCATGTCAGCAGGCTTCTTTGAAATCCCATTTACTGGCTTCCATTGCCTTCTTTGAATCAGCACATCTTTAATCTGATTCTTCCATAGAGCAAAGTTTGTGCCATCAAATTTTTGGATCTCAAAATGGTCTTTGCCCTGCAAGTTATAGCTCCTCCTCGGAACGCTAGCACTAGACCCTGATCCACCGGATGTGCCTCAGACCTCTGATGCCATGATCGTAGAGAACTGAATAGAATGATAATGGAGCTAGAAGAGTCCAAACACCAACAAATAAGTGTATCAAAGAGTAAATCGACCACTATATAGTTGACTAAACCAGAAATCTGGAAAAATTTTGCCAGAGTATCCTCTGCAAAATTAGCATATGACCAGTGTCAAAGTATCATAAAACTGCAAGTACTAACATGTCTACCTGCATAGTGAATCACTGACTCCACTACATATAATCAGTTACCCAATAGAAGCCAACTAGGCTTATCGAGCACCTATGAACAACTATCATACATCTCCTATGGCGAGGCTGGGTAAGTCTTCCACCTGCATCACCGAAGAGACCCCGACATCTGGCTGTCTCCCAGTTAAGAAAACCTCACCACGACCCTCTTTAACAAACGTAAAAGGCTTTATGCAAAGAACGTAACCGCTATATCAATGCCCACATGGACGTACATAAGCGGTATCCACAGAAGCGTACATGGTGTGTATGTGCTCAATATATGCAGTAAAATGACACTGAAAGGCTGAATACACAGCCCAAAAAACTAGCCAATAACACCTGCAAGTGTCTGTCAACTCTGATGTTTTAGGCTTTAAAAACCTGCATAAATTTGCAGCGACTGCTCCCACCAAAACTGAAAACCCCTCGAGAAACCTGTATTTTTACGAGTGTGGCTGAAAATACAGCCCCAAAGGTTGATATTTATTGTCTGAGAAGTACAAGGAGCACTCTTCTTGATGTTCTTGGACCTGTGTGAAGAGAACTACGTGCGAAAGTACTCCGAAATGGCTCCAAAAACACCCCAAAATTGCTTCAGAAATAGGCTTTAAAAGCAAAAATGAAGCTTTGAGGGACCAAAACTTGTTCAAGGTAATGTCAACCTTAGTCTTTCCCCTTCTTCAAACACCACAAGAGTGTAGCTTAGTGGCAAGAGATTGCCGTGGTTAAGCGAGCTCTGGGGGGAACAGTACTGGGATGGGTGACCTCCCGGGAAGTACCGGGAACCTCTATATTCCTTGATCGTTGAGGTCCTCCCTCGCGCGTAGCCAACGGCGCCAATGGTGACTTCGGTGACTCGGATGACAAGGTATGCCAAGGTCTATGCCTTGGTCACCGCCTTAGTCGTAAGCCTTGGAGAAAACCTGGGGGGGGGCCCACTTCGCTCGCACAAAAGGAACAAAGCTTTTTGCCTTGAACTGCTCTGATACCAGTGAAGTATTTCGATGGCGATGCACCGCATTGCACTCTCCTTCTCGAGAGCTCCATGACGATATGCTCTGAGTAGAAAACCGAGCTCCTGACGCCGACACAGTACTCCGCACAGAGGCTGTAGAATACGCAAAAAACACAGTACACAGGGAGCACGAAGACAGACTTCTTAGGTCTTACAAATGCGGTCGAACTTGCAGTCTGTGACTAACCAGGCCACTATATGTTTTATTAAAGAACATATACAAAGAAGTGTCCGGTGGCCATTTGGCCTTTCACATGGACACTAACGGTAACAACATACACATGCATACACACATACACATACACACATATATATGCATACATACACACACACATAGAGAGACATACACACACACATACATGCATACATATGCACACATAATATATATGCATATGCATACATAATGCATATGCATATGCGTATGCATACATAATGCATATGCATACACACATACTGACATGCATACACACACATACACACACATGCATACATATGCATACATACGCATACATTATGCACATGCATATGCATACATACTTGCTTACATGCATACACACACATACACATGCATACACACATAGACATACACACATAGACACACACACATACACAAAAATATATACATACACATACACACACATATATGCATACACAAACACATAGAGAGACATACACAAACATACAAATACATGCATACATAATGCATATGCATATGCATATGCATACATACATACTTACACCTCAATGTGCTTAGTGCGAGCATGGAACACAGGGTTCCTTGCAACTGTCAATGCGCTTTGGCTGTTAGTGAAGATGGTGGTGGCAGAAGACTCACCAACACCCAAATCAGCCATAAGGCATCTGAGCCACACAACAATCGCTATGAAAGCTGCCCTATACTGAGCCTCACAACTGGAAGTCAAGTTTGGGCAAAGAGGACACCATTTCAGATTTATGTAGGCATAGCAAACTAGTAAAATTGAGGTGACCAAAGCGTGCATGCCAAAGCTTTGCATCTCACATAGCCTCAAAATCATGTACTAAACATGCCAGATCATTTACAAATCTTTCATAGTCTAAGAGCTTATACATCCCACAACATAAAATGCAAGAAGCAATAATGATGTCACCATTTGACAGATCATGAACTATACATCTGTCATCAATAAATTTCACAACCAAGCCAATCTTTGCTAATGCAAAAATTGATAACAGATTTTTCTTGATCCCTGGTAGAAACAAAGCATTTGACAAAGTGAAAGAACTACCATCAGCAGCAGTCAAAATGATCTTACGGACTCCCATAACAGGAGAGGAGTTGTTGGTGCATGTAACAGTATTCCCTATAGGGGCAGGCTCGAGTGAAGAGAAGAAACTATGCTGCAAGATAGTATGTTTGGGTGCCCCACTATCAAAGTACCAAACATTTGAGTCTACTACAGACATTCACTGCTCATGAGAAGATGGGTCAAAATTGCAAACAATAGTAAATGCCCATTCATCTTCCTGCACAAGATTAGCGGAATTTGTTTTCAGTGTAGAGGCCTCTGCAACAACCATTCTGGCCTATTTCTTCTTTGCCTCTTTAGCAGCTAGTTTTGGACAACCCTTGATGACATGATCATTTGCTTTACAATATTTGCAAAACAATTTCTACTTTTCTGATTTCTTCTCATCTTTGTCTTCCTTCTTTGAATGTGCAGCATTTGCTGATTTATGCTTACTAGTAGAAAAGTTCCATTTACCTTTGCCTTTCTGACTAGCCAGGAAAGCTTGATCTGCAACACGCATAATAAAGATGTTCAGCCTACTCTGCTCTTCCTGCAATAGAATAGAGACTAACTCCTCAAATGACAAGGCATTTGGATTGCCTTTCATCATCAAATGAAGAGTAGAAGCAAAACTCTAATATGAGTCAGGAAGACCATTCGGAACGGTCTGCACAAGTGATCTATATGGTATAACTTCATCAACAAAATTCAACTGTTCTTTCAAATCCTTGATCTTTGTGAGAAAATTGTCCATAGAATCACCTTCATTCATGTGCTCGCTCTCCAATTGTTTTCGGAGGTAAGAAACACGAGCCTCATTCCTAGCCTGGTACAATGTGGTAAGTGTATCCCAAGCATCCTTAGCTGTTCTGCAAAGAACAAATGTGAGGAATAATGGCATGTTTGATAGACAAAGCTATCAGTGCATGTGCTTGAGCATCTCAGCTATCCCAATGAATTTTCTCTATAGTAGGTGCAACAGAAACAATAGCACAAACAGGAATCTGAGAATATCATCATCTTCTACACCATCTCCATCAACTCCTACACTTGTATTTGTAGTACCTGTATTCGCAGGTGTAAGAGGACATCTTTCAACACCCTGCACAATATTCCATAATCCTTTTGCGACCAATACATGATGCATCATATAATCCCATAATGGGTAGTTGGTACCATCCAACTTATCCTCAACAACCAACATATGAAATACATCACTGCTTTCAACCATGGACGATGACTAAAATACCTTGATGCAGACAATTGATTGTATCTCAAAAAGTTGAAAAAAAGTGCCGAGACAAATTCACTAAACCTATAACAGACTTCAAGATGCTTATACTGGCAAACCAAAACTGGTATATACCTTTGGTAGAAAAAGATGAAATAGCCTGCACATGCACTGTGATAGTGCATTCGGAGGCCGAAACGAGCTCAGATCCTGATTTTGGCACCACACAACAAAGCAATTTTGATCTTGGAAACACTTTGAGTATGCTCACCAAAATTTTTGCGATTCTGAGACTACAACCAGAGAGGTGTTGACAATGCCCTAGATGAATCAGAGACATGTTGTGATACCAATTGTTGGAGTTAGATGTCTATGGAAGCACGTGAACACAAGGAAGAAGAAGAAGCTTGGAGCACAACACACAATGCTGAATGTATTACCACTAGAATGTACAAAGATAAGTAGCCCATTACATATAAACAAGCCGGGGAAAAAACCTCCTAAAGAGGGAGAAAAGTGCCCCGGCAGTCCTAGAGTGTTCACACACATCACCACCTAAATATATCAACATTGGTGGTTTTTATAGATAATTGTTTTTGTGCATATCACATATTTTCATTTGGAGGTCATTCCTAAAAAGGTAATCCACTTCTTCATATCCGATGACAAGAAGCATGACACCCGTTTTGTGCAACATTGTTTCCAATTGCATTGGCAAAGGTTGAGAGAGCTAAACCTTGTCTTAAGCCAACATTGGGTATGGTCAAATGGTTCAACTTCTCAATTTAAAGCTAAACGTCCATTTTACTTCATAGGAAGATATGCAAGGCTATCAGGCATGAATATGAGATGGAACTTCTTTGAGTCAGTGCACGAGAAGGGAGAACATGATGGTGCAGGTGCAATTGTGAAAAGGATGCTAACCCATGAACAACTTAAACCTGACGATGCAATGTAATGAACTGGCATCTTTAATTCATATGATCCATAACAACTTAGTAACTTTCAGATACTCGATATTAGGTGATGATGATAGATTGTATGGGTTATTATTGGATGTATGGTACATTTAAAGAAAAGTGGGATTTTCATTGAGCTGGAAGTCTTAAATTGATCAGAAACATGAATCTCATTGCCTTTGTGATATGTCTTCAACATCATGATAGAGTTGAGATTACAAAATGTATGTCAAGAGTTATGTTCATGTATGTTGCTTAATTGATGAAGCAATGCCTTTGTGCAGTTACTCATTGAATAACATGTTGTAAAGATTGGGTGCTACTATCATAGAGTAATCAATCTTGTAAAGATTGATAACATTGATTTTATGGTGATGTCTGGGCTCTTGGCCCCTGCACATTTTGTACAATCCCTCATTGATCTACTTTTTTCCCATTCTCCAAAAAAAAGGGAAGTTAGATATGAGTAACATCTCAGGTTTTGGATGATTTTGTAGGTTTAAAAGTGGCTTCACAATGTCCATTTAGTTTTATATTGTTCATTCATTGTATCTAACATATGAGGTTTTGGATGATTGTTGCAGGTTTAAAAGTGGTATAACAAGTGTATGTACGTAAGGGATGGAGCACATATTCATATCAGATGAGTATACTCAACATAAAATCAATATAATAAAGTACATTGATGAGTGGTAGATGTTATTGTATATATGGTTTCTTCTTCATTTGTAGTGTATTGATGTAGGGAAATCTTTGACAAGCAATTTGATGGAAGTTAATAAAATACCAATAGTGGATAGTGATCAATAAGCATTAAGATGTTATTGGAAGGAAAAGAAAAGGAAATATAGAGACACAATAATATCAAGGTCAGGTACTAATGTGGAGGATAATGCTGATCCCAGTTCAAGCAACTTGCATGGCATTGTGGATAAGATCATCAAGTATTTTAACAATCAGACTAGACACTTATGTTGTGAAGATAAAATTGAGGCACTAAATAGGATGTTGTAGGGTCCATGTATTTGATGCAATGGTTAGAAGTAAAGATCATGTAACATGTGCACTTTTCACCGATATTCAAAATACACTACGAAGTATGAGAAAGAATTCTGATGACTTTGTGTTAAATAGATAAACACTGATGATGATTCTACATAGTGATGCGTATTCGTCAACAAATCAGATAAATATTTCAAGATTTTCTAGAGTATTAGGAGTAAGTAGGAAAGTGGCCTATGATAGGATCAGACTGTTAAGTGCAATTGAGTCTGATCATAGCTTTTTGAAGAAAATTGGTAGATCAGCATGTACCACATGTATCACATAAGAGGTCAAGGATCTGATTATCATGTTTTGGACAACATGGAGCAAGGTGTCACCAAATAAGAAGGGTATAAGTAGGATCCGACTTGGCGGAAATCAATATTGGAACACCCATTTCACCTTCTTGATGTATCTCATGTAATCCTATTTTCAGTCATCAATTCACAATTTTAGCTTATTAGACATAGTAAAAATTTTACTATTAATATCTAACTAAACATAAAATAAATAATATAGAGTTTAACTAGTAATAAGATAGTATATTGCTGATTTTAACTTGCATGCCTCATTTGAAATGTTTGATTTGGGGCATTAGAGATGCATTTGATGTTGTTCTCTATCAACATGCTATTGGATGCTTAATTTACTTATGCATTACTCGGATGGATATTGAGTTTGCTGTCTCACAGATGAGCAGGTTTATGCATTGCCCAGGTGTCAAGCATTGGCAGGTGGCTAAGCGCATCTTTCTCTACTTGAGTGGTACCCGGCTACTTGGGTTGTTTTATCCCAAGGGGGGATCCCTACCGCCAGATTTGCATGCTTTTCTTGACTATGACTGGGTTGGTTTCTATGAAACTCGTGTGTCCACTAGTGGTTTTTGCTTCATGCTTGGTAGCTCATGCATATCTTGGCTGAGCAAGAAGCAACCTACTCTGGCCACTTCCAGTTGTAAGGATGAGTATAGGGTAGATTTCATAGGCAAAGGAAAATGGAGCTCTTCAACTAATAAGAAGAAATCTACTAATTCTGCACATTCGAAGAAGGAAGATAAAGATGAGAAGAAATCAAAAAAGCAAAAATTGTTTTGTAAGTAGTGTAAAGGGAATGAGCATATCATAAAGAACTGTCCAAAACTGGCTGCTAAAGAGGCAAAGAAGAAAGAGGTTGGAATGGTTGTCGTAGAGGCCTCTACACCAAAAACAGAGCCTGCTAAACTTGTGCAGGAATAAGAATGGGTGTTTACTACTATCTACAGTTTTGACCCATCTTCTCATGAGCAGTGGTGTTTGTAGTCATTTCTGATGCAGATTTACATGATGCACTAGTTGATGAGAGAGCTCATATTGAGCAGGCAAAAACTATGCCAAAATGGCTTGTGCACACTTGGCGGACAGCAAATTAGATGCACCTCTCTCATATCATACTCGTTCAGGCTCTCATAGTGCCTCTTTTGCATCAAGTTGCTATGCTATGGCTACATCTTCATATTCCACTCATGTTGTGGTTCCTATTACACCTACTATAGAGAAACTTTGTTGCAATGGTAGAGATGCTCAAGCACATGCATTGATAGCTTTGTCTATCAAAACATGCCATTATCTCTCACACTCACTCTTGTAAGACATCAAAGGATGCTTGGGATACACTTAAAGCCTTATACCAGGCAAGAAATGAGGCTCGTGTTGCTTAGTTGTAAAAACTCCTCAGAATGAGCACATGAATGAAGGAGATTCCATGGAAAATTTTTTGACAAAGGTAAAAGATTTGAAGGATCAATGATTTTTGTTGATGAATCTTGCCAAATAGTTCACTTGTGCAGACGTTTCTTTATGTTCTTCTAGATTCATATCAAAGTTTTGCTTATACTTTTTGATTGATGATGCAAGGCAATCCAAATGCCTTAACATTTGAGGAGTTCGTTTCTGTTTTGTTGTAGGAAGATGAGTCCATGCAATATAGGTCCATTATGTGTGTTGTAGATCAAGCTTTCTTAGCTAGTCAAAAGGGAAAAGGTAAATGGAGCTCATCTATTAGTAAGCAAAAATATGGTCATGTTGCACAATCGAAGAAAACATAAAAGTAGAAACAAATTTACAAATACTATAAAGAAAATTATCATGTCATAAAGAATTGTCCAAAATTGGCTGCAGAAGAGGTAAAGAAGAAAGAGGCTAGAATGGTTGTTGTAGAGGCATCTACACCTAAAATAAAGTCTGCTAATCTTGTGTAGAATGAAGAATGGGTGTGAAAAGCTAGATTTATTTTTGAGACAATGAATTGAATGCATAGCTTTTAGATTTGATAGCGGTTGTTTTTGTGATCATATGTTTTCATAAGAGTTTTTGGAGCTTCAACAATCACTATATAAAGTTGTATAGTCCCATTGTTGACATATCACTTGAGGAGAAATCTTTTCAAGCTGCTCTTGGAGATTACAATTTGTGAATATGATACAAACTGACAATATATGAATCTAGGTAAAAATAGGAACTAGGTACAAGAGAGTACATGTGTGGAAGGAAAATGAAAAGGACAATGTACTCATAAAATGAAACAGTGTGAGAGACTCAAAGTGAGTAGACCAAGAAATGGGTAAACTCACATCGATTAGAAGTGAGCTTGCTAAGAGCATGAAGTAGGCTCTATAATCTTCTAGCCAAGTTCAAAGTGGGGGAGAGTTCCTCCTTATATAGAGTTGGAGAAGGCTCTCCAAAGTACATCACATGTGGGATAATTCCCCTGAAAGGAGAATGAATACAATGGTAGAAGCAAATGGCAAGGTACTCAAATACAATGAGATATAACTAAATAATATGAAATGGAGTTTCTCGTGGATACAAAATGGAGATGGACTCATATGGATAGAAATAGAAATGTAGAAGAACTCATACCATCAACACTTTAAACATCATCTTGTCACTTGAAAGACTAGGTCACTTGATCTTGTTATTCATAGTACATTGTACATTGTGTAACATGCCCATCAGTTGGGAGATATAGGTCACATACTCATACTCAACTTTCTTTGTCATTCTTTTTTTTTCTCACTTGGCCATATCATTCATATTGGACTTTAGTGAGAGATTGTTATAGATTCTTATATTTAGTGTCTATGTGAGCCAACACTCTTGTATATGTTTGTCCTAATAAAACATATAGTGTTGTAGTCAACCACAAAGTGTATTGAGATCGCCCATCTGTAAAACCTAAATAAAACAAACTCCTAGTCTTTGTTCTTTGGTTTTTGTGTTTTTGTATAGGTTTCCATAGACACGTATAGAGGAGCATTTTGATGCCATTCAAAAAGATAATCCACACTATGAAGAGCAAGGAAGCTCTCCTTCATAAAAAACACCTTATATGTGAAGAGTTCACATGACGTGCTTCTAATAATAGTTGTTATTGATGAATTACTAATAATTGTTCTTAATAAGATGCATATTGCTTCGTTTTAGGCTAACTTTCATCCCTCTTTTGAAATTTGAAACTCAATCCATGCAAGTTGATTGAGAAACTTCTTTATTTAAAATATAATACGTAGATTCTTTGTTGAAATATTTTGGCCTTGAGGAGTGTACATCAATTGTGGCTCCGATAAAGCTATGTTTAGGATTCATGGTGATGCATTTTATTCTATTCTTTATTAACAAGCTATTGAATTTTTGAATTATGTTTGCATTGCATTGTTTGAAAGAGATTTTGATATCTCTGATATGACCATGTTTACATGTATCCTATGTGTCAAGCGTTAGTAAATGGTTAAGTGTATCTTTTACTACTTGTGTGGCACTTGGTAGGTTGGGTGTTTTATCCCAAGGGGCACGATTATAGCCACCCATTAACATGGCTTTTGACTTTGAATGGGCCAAATGGTCTAAAACTTGTGTGTCAAGAAGTGGTTTTCCTGAATGCTTAAGAAGTGGTTTTCCTGAATGCTTGATAGCCCATGCATATCTTGGTTGAGAAAGAAGAGAAGTGGTTTTCTTTAGTGCTTGATAGCCCATGCATATCGTGGTTGAGAAAGAAGAAACGTAATCTAGCCACTTCTAGATAGAGGTTGCACATAGGGTAGCTTTCCTAGCTATGGTTAAGTGTATGGATTAGATGCCTTACGGTTAATTATGGTGTTGGTCAAACTTCACAACCACCATCTTCATTGATCATTAGAGCACATTTGTGGTTACAAGGAACCTAGAAAAATAATTGAAAAAGCACATTCAAGTGCACCATCATCATATTAGAGAGAGACTCTATACGTGAGAGAACAATTTGGCTTGTGTAGACACATAAATTAACTTTGAAGAGTTTTTAACAAAGGCTCTACCTTGTGAAAAATTCAAAGGTCTTCACAAAGGTTTGGTTTTACTCCTTTTTTATGGATTGATCTTACCCCAAATGGCTTAGAACTTTTTGCAACCACCATCTTCATTGATCATTAGAGCACATTGATAGTTACAAGGAACCTAGAGAAAAAAAAGAACATTCAATTGCTGCACCATCATGTTAGAGAGATACCCTCTACATGAAAGAAAAATTTGCCTTATGTACTCACACAATTTAACTTTGAAGAGTTTTTTTACCCAAATGGCTTGGAACTTTCTTATACATGATCAGTAACATTTCTTTGTTCACCAGATCTTTTATAGGGGACCTCCCAAACTTTAATTAATAGAAAGAACAATTGTACAAATGAATAGGTTTAGCGCCCATGGGACCCCCCAAATCCCACAAAGTAGGGGTTGCTCAAAACTTGCAAGAAAACATTACAAAGAAGCTTGATAACCCGTTCTACCAAGGGTCGTGGCCTCATTGGCAAAAACTCTAAAGTAGAGTGCATCCCATACTTAGGGGACAAGGTGTTCATCAACCTTCCTTCATAGATGATGTATCTTTCTCCCTTCTTGTTTTTAGTATCCTTTTATGTTAACAGAAAATCGTCATTAATTATTTGTGTATTGGCATGGATGCCAATGTATTTTTCTTTCTGGGTTAGACTATTTATGATTCATGTTATTATTCCTATATCATGTGTGTTTCTGTATGTAAGTGGGACTATGTGTGCATGTGTGTGTATATAAGTAAGCGTGTGTGTTTGCGTTACGGTGTGTGTGGACCTTCCATGAAAGCCCGAGGTCAATGAAACATCTGTTTAACGCGCATCACAAGGAAACATGCACATTTCTTCTTTGCATAGACCCAATGAACTGTCTACTTAGAAACGCTTCTAAAAATAGTTATAGCGAATCTCTAGTACACGCTTTCATATAAATAATAAAATCGATGCAAATGGAAGGAAAAATCTACATAATAACCCCTCTACATTATTTTTTAGCATGTTGTCATGTATGTAAATGAAGTGTACTACTGCATGTTATCTATGTACGGCGTATGTATATGTATGCATGTCATATGTTCAATAGATAAACGTGAGAGATGAAAAGAGAGTGCCTTTTATGGATATAGATAGAGTAGGAATAATAGAGATACTCAGATGAGCCACTTGTATCCTGAACACAATAGTAGTCCTTATGACTCTGTAATTTATCTACTATGTCCTCTTCTATAATGTATGGACCGAAGAAATGAGTAATCATGGAGATACTATGATAAAAAAGGGAGATTACATCTGCTGATTCTATGTTCCTCTTCCAAAACGCAAGCTGGGCCAAAGACACAGATAATCATGAAGAGCTCTATGATAAAAACACAGAGTACACCTGGTGATCCTTGTGTACTGAACACAATAGTACTCCTTATGACTAGGTAATTTTTCTAATATGTTCATCTTCTAGAAGGCAAGCTGGATCAAAGAAATGGATAATCATGGAGAGATCTACAATGAAAACACACATTACATCGGCTGATTCTATGTTTCTCTTCTAAAACGCATGCTGGATCAAAGATATGGATAATCATGGAGAGATCTATGATGAAAAACAGAGATTACATCGACTTATTCTTGTATACTGAACACAATAGTAGTCCTTATGACTAGGTGATTTATCTATGTTTTTCTTCTAAAATGCAAGCTAGGCTGCAGATAAACAGGTACTGCTGTGTGTAATTATGATGTTCTGTATGGTACTGTAAAATTTATTGGAAAGACTTCCAGATATATAAAACACAGAGTTTTCATGGTCTTTATGGCACCATGCTTTAACATTATCATAAGTAATATTGGAAGTGTTCGTTCCGTCGAGATCCACTGCATTCAATGGTGGCTGTATCTGTGTTTCTTCTCCTGGCGGTGCTCATGAATGGCGTAGCTAGCAGCGGCAAGTGCTCCAAGCGCTCCTAATTTTGAGTCATGGCTATGCTGACTGGCATGACATGGGTCTTTCTTGGACTTGTGAGCTTCATACTGCAGGATTCATGTCAAAGAAAAGGCATGAGATCATCTTACATTGAGCGAGCGACAAATTTCGAAAGCACAGAGAGAGATAGAGAGAGAGAGAGAGACAGACAGAACGCACGAGAGAATATGCTCCGGCAGCCAAAGCACCTAGTTGGCCTAAGCGCTCCTTATGGTGGTGGTGATGAGTGTCGGTAGTCGTGCAGCCATGCTGTGGAGGTGGCTGCTGGTGGCAAGAGCTGTGATAAACTGGAGGTTCTTCACAGCAGACAGGAGGTGGAGAGCAATGCCCACGACATGGGTCTGGGCTGTAGTGGTGATGGTGATTGTGGCGTCCATAACCGTAAGACATCGTTTTACTCTTCTCTCCTTCACGCTAAACAGCACAGGTCGCTCACTAGGAGACGTAGATCGCTCACCAGAAGGCGTAGATGATGGCCATGTTTGTTGATGGAGCTTGCTTTGCGCCTTTTATAAGAATCAGCTTCCCATGGTGATCTTTGATGCGCACGTTTCCATTGATTCACTTGTCGGTGGTCGGCATGGAAAGAATCCTCTCCTTATCTTCATTGTTGGGAATATGGAGAGTACGCGCATGCGTGCTAATCACGCGTTAGCATGCTCCATTATTTGCACAGAAAGACATTCTTCCTGGTATGAATCACCATGAACGCTCTTCGACCTGTGTATTTGACATAGCATGTCACGCCATATCTGAGCATAAAGCAAATCATCTTTTTCAATTTGACTACGAAAGAATGAATTATGAGGAAGTATCGTGAATAGAAAAGTTTTCCATCGTTATCAGCATAATATTTGAGAAATTGGATAGCTGGTCCAAGATGCATGTCCTATGGAGTGAAGTTCTTGAAGTGGGAATAAAGGATGTTTGTGCAAGAAACAACTAGCATCTTCTCTTTTAAAAGTAAAAAAAGAAAAAGGGAACTCGTTTTCTAGGAGAGCAATGATGAAAGGGATGCATATACACATGCGTTGATTGATTTTTATATCAAGTTTTCCATTATCCCTCATATTTCCTCATCCAAAATAGCTAAGAAATCTTGGAACATAGCTAAGAAATCTTGGAATGATGAGACTCATGTTGATTGGCATTGAAAAGCGTTGGAGAGTAGGCATATAAACAAAGGCGAATCGATGGAGAATTTACAAAGATCAAACATTCTAAGGATCAATTAATTGTTGGAAATGAAATTTTTTATGATAGTTCAATTGTATAGAGTGTTCTCAATGGGCCACATAATTCTTGTTAGAGCTTTGCTTCTACTATTTGACTGAAGATGAAAGGCAATCTGAATGCCTTAACACTTGAAGAGCTAGTTTTTATTTTTCTACAATTGGATTAATCTAGGTTTAAGGGGATCCTTAATGTTGTTACAAATCAAGTTTTTTATTGCTAGTTACAAGGGAAAATCAATCTAGTAAGGGAAAATCAGAATGCTACACAATGAAAGAAGGAGGACAAAGATGAGAAGAAAAAAGATAAGGTAATTAATTTTACAAATAGTATAAGGCCATTGACCATGTTTCAAGAACTTTCCTAGAATTTCCACAGAGAAGGCAAACACTTCCACTTTTAAAATCAAGTCTCGTTATCTTGTGTTGAATGGAGAATGGGAATTTAGTACAAAATGTATATTTGTCCCATCATTTCATGATCATTTCATGTATATTGTGGACCCAGATGTATAAAATCAAGTATACTTGTGATGAGCTCAAATATTTGGTACATTGATAATGTCCAAGTAAGTCCTTTTATCCCATAATGGTAGTGTAAGATAATCCTTAGTATCGCTTTTTATATGAGTTAGTTCATAGGATTAGATGTTAATCTATACATGCTACACATTAGCATTTGCTAACATTTATTTGGATATGAATTTTGTTATATGCAAAACTTTGGCACACACATTTTGACCATCTCAACTTTTCGCAATCCTCCTTTTCCAGAAAGTTGTGCATTGTAGTTTATTCGTACTTATGTCTTTGTTCCATTGTAAAATCGCATTGTTCAATTATGTTTACCTTGTTGAACTTTTCTACGTATGAATAAAATTCTCAATTTTTTTAATACTATTTGCTTCTTTATCTTATGGATTTATGGTCAATCATGGAACTTGACTTTTGGGTCATTATGTCATGAGGAAAAAGATAAGGAAGAGAGCTCACGCACACACCCTCTCACAATCAAAGAGGAGCACACACACAGATTGAGGCAAGGAAGAATAATCTTCTTCTTCTATTACATAAAAGGAATTTACAAGAATGACCTAATACAACAATACATCTCGTGCAATATATAAAAAATAGTACATAAGTAAATCCTAATCTTCATGAATGAGTAAACTGGTAGGAAACAAATGTTGCATCACTCTCAGTAGGTAAATCTAGTAAAGCTCAATGAAATATCCTTGACATAATGTCGGTGTGACCACTATACATGTCAGAGAAATGAGAAATTGATATGTGTCATATTTGATCATCACATGTTGAGCTTGATATCTCAACACTCCCCCTCAAGCTCAATGGCATGCCCTGTAATCTAAGCATCTTCCAAAACTACTTCAACTTCTCAGCTCCAAGTGCTTTAGTGAAAATATCAGCACATAAACAAGTTCAATGTCACTTGCTAATACTTTTTCCCTGATGAAATGATAATGCACCTCACATAAACAAGTTCAATGTCACTTGCTAATACCTTTTCCCTGAAGAAATGATAATGCACCTCGATATGCTTTGTTCTAACATGAAAAATAGGGTTTTGTGCTAGTTGTATGCTACTAAGATTATCACAATAGATGGTGATTGGTCTTTGTACGTCCACACCTAAAACTACAAGTAGCATCTCTAGATCCTACCATTGCAGCACATGTATACTCAGCCTTTGTACTCGACAAAGCAACAGTGGTTGCTTCTTACTGCTCGAGGTAATAGCTGCACTTCCAAGTGAGAATAGAAAGCCACTAGTAGATCTTCTATCTTGAATGCTACCATCCCAATATACTGATGAACTTGCAATTTTGTACCAACTTCATAAAACAATGCATAATCCAAAGTAGCACTCACATAACATAGAGTGCGCCTCAAAGCATCTAAGTGTGATTTCCTAGGAACCTGCATAAATTGACTTTCAAGTCCAATAGTGTAGCTTAGACCAGGCCATATAATTGTGAAGTATATCAAAATTCCCACAAGTTTCTTGTACATAGTAGCATTTTCCAATGCTTCACCTGATGTAGTATCCAACTTCAAATTCTGATCTAATGGCAAAAAAAATTGGTTTACAATCAGCCATAATCTTTAATGCTTTCTTCATTATCACCATCTACAATTAATTCATCATCATAAATAGCCACAATCATGATGCCCTCATCACCCTTCCTTGCATATAATGAATGATCTCCATCACACATAGAAAACCAAATGGTAGTCAAGTAATCAGCATCCTTGCATGCCAAGCACGAGGGGCTTGTTTAAGCCCATTCAAAGCCTTTTGCGACCTGCAAACATATTTTGGGTGCTTTGAATTTTCATATCCTTATGGCTGGTCCATGTATACTTCTCCTTGCAACCCACCATGTAAGAGGGCATTCTTCACATCCATCTGATGCAAACGTTGGAGTTAGAAATCTGTGGAAGCATGCAAACAACACAAGAAAGAAGAAGAAGCTTGGAGCACAACACACAATATTGAATGTATTACTAGAGAATGTACAAAGATTAGTAGCTCGTTAGGGCAATAGGCGTATATAAAAGCCGAGGGAAAAAAATATGCTAAAGAGGGAAAAAAGTGCCCCGATAGTCCTAGAGTATTCACACACATCACTACCTAAATATATAAAAAAATCCCCCCTGGGAATGATGCAGTTAACAAGGAGTTGGCACTCATGTATAAGGAAGTGCCAAGCTATGTGGAAATCATCCCACAAAAGGAAGTAAGCCCAAAGCTTTGCGGAAAGCTTCAAACTTCTCCCTAGGCATAGCCTTCATGAAAAGGCCTACAATGGTCTCATGCGTGGGCACATATGCCAAGCTGATCTCCCCAACAGAGAACCTCTCCCTAACATAATGATAATGCACCTCAATGTGCTTAGTGCGAGCATGGAACATAGGGTTCCTCGCAACTGCCAATGCACTCTGAGTGTCAGTGAAGATGGTGGTGGCAGAAGACTGACCAATACCCAAATCATCCATAAGGCGTCTCAGCCACACACACTCAACAGTCGCTATGAAAGCTGCCCTATACTCAGCCTCACAACTGGAAGTGGCCACAATATGCTGCTTCTTGCTCAACCAAGATATACATGAGCTACCAAGCATGAAGCAAAAGCTACTAGTGGACACATGATTGTCATAGCAACTAGCCCAATTAGAGTTAGAGAAAGCATGAAAATTTGGCGGTAGTGATCCCCCCTTGGGATCTGTGAGATAACAAACTGAATATCTAGCCAAGTAATGCATAAGTAAATCAGGGACTCAACAACCTGGTGATAGAGAACAACATCAAATGCATCTCCATCATCATGAAGACTCAATCGTAAACCTGTCTCCATAGGAGTGGCAATAGGTTTACACTATTCAAGGCCAAAACGCTGCAATAATATGTCAATATATTTCATTTGATATGAATCCATTCCACCATCAACGTGCATAAATTGAATGCCCAAATAATGATGCAAATGCCCCAAATCAGACATCTCAAATGAGGCATGCAAATCAGCATTAAAATCAGCAATATGCCTCTCATGAGGACTAGTGAGCAGCATTTCATCAACATAAACAACAATGATCAGAAGTACATCATTAGCACGCTTAACATATAAGGTGCTTTCATTTGGATTGTTCTCAAAACCATGTGCAATCAGATAGGCATGTATCTTTTCATACCAAGCACGTGGTGCTTGCTTTAAACCATATAATGCCTTCTTTAATCTACACACCTGGTTTTCATGCCCTTTCTCCACAAGGCCACGGGGTTGAAAAACATACACTTCTTCATGCAAGTCACCATTCAGAAATACTGTTTTAATTTCTAGCTGATGTAAATTCCAACCATGATGGGCTACAAGTGCACAGATGCTACGGACAATAGTCATTTGGCAAGTAGGAGCAAAGGTTTCATCAAAATAAATGCCTCTTTCTTGTGCATAACCCTTTGCAACAAGCCTAGCCTTATACATGTCAACTATACCATCAGGTTTACGCTTCAGCGTGTATACCCACTTAGTGCCAATGGCCTTCTTGCAAGGCGGCAAGTCACATAAAGACCAAGTACCATTCTTCATTATTGCATCATATTCAGATTGCATAGCAGCCATCCAATTTTTTGAATTTTGTGCTTCATCAAACGAAACAGGCTCAGTCTCATCATAGAGACTAGATGCAGTCATAGCATAGAAATCTGATGCAAAAGAGGCACTATGAGAACTTGGTCGAGTACGATATGACATAGCTGCATTTAATTTGTTGTCACGCAAGGTCTCCACCAGCCATTTTGGCATAGTTCTTGCTTGCTTAATATCAGCTCTCTCATCAATAAGTGCATCATGTAAATCTACATAAAAAATGGAATGATCTGCATCATCACATGAAACCTGCAAAGGCTGAGAAGTTGCCTCATTAGGACCACCACTAGACTGTCCACCTGTAAAAAGAGGCAACAAAGTATCATACATGTCTTTGGAGCTAACAAATGTCTCCTTAGTACATGAAAGCAATGGCTGAATAGCATCTTCCACAAAAAAACATCACGGCTAACCAAAATGTGTTTAGTCTATGGATGATATAGATGATATCCTTTACTTTCAGAACTACACCCAACAAAAATACATTTTATTGCTTTATCATCCAATTTTCTACGATGTTTTTTTAGCACTAATGCATATGCCAAACAACCTAAAACACACAGATGAGCAAAAGATGGCTTGCGATCATGCCAAGCCTCATATGGAATGATAGACTACAGCGCTTTAGTGGGACACCTGTTAAGTACATATGCTGCATATATGATAGCCTCAAGCCAGAAACTATGTGGTAAAGTCTGACTCTTGACCATACACCTCGCCATCTCCATGAGTGACATGTTTTTTCATTCAGCAACTCCATTCTATTGAGGTGTATACGCCAATGTACACTGGTGTTTTATCCCACGTTCAACTAGAAATGCATTAAAATTAGAAGACATATATTCCCCCCCATCTATCAAAACAAAGGGTGCCCATTTTACATGCTGACATATTTTCAACCGAAACCAAAAACTGTTTGAAGCACATGAACACTTCGGACTTTGCTTTCAAAGAATGTACCCATGCATGCCTGGAAAAATCATCGATGAATGTCATGAAGTAAAGATAATTCCCAAAAGAAGGTGTTTGCATAGGACTACAAACATCACTATGTACAAGCTGCAATTTCTGAGTAGCCCGAACGGAACCATCTTTTGGAAAGGACAAATGCTGCATTTTGCCCAAAATACAGCCTTCACAAACATGTTTTCTAGGTGCCTCAAGGTTGGGCAAAGAGGACACCATTTCAGATTTCTGTAGGCGTAGCAAACTAGCAAAATTCAGATGACCAAAGCATGCTGCCAAAGCTTTGCATCTGACATAGCCCGAGAATCATGTACTGCACATGTCAGATCATTTACAGATCTTTCATAGTCTATGAGCTTATATTGCCCACAACATAAAATGCCAAAAACAATAATCACATCCCCATTTGATCGATCATGAATTATACACCTGTCATCAACAAATTTCACAAGCAAGCCAATCTTGGCTAATGCAAAAATTGATAACATATTTTTCTTGATCCCAGGCACAAACAAAGCATCTGACAAAGTGAAAGAACTACCATTAGCAGTAGTTAGAATGATCTTACCAAGTCCCATAATAGGATAAGAGGATTTGTTAGTGGATGTAACAATATTCCCTGTAGGGGCAAGCTCGAGTGAAGAGAAGAAATTGCACTGCGAGGTAATATGTTTGGTCTCCCCACTATCAAAGTACCAAACATCTGAGTCTACTGCAGACATGCGCTCCTCATGAGAAGATGGGTCAAAATTGCAAACAGTCGTAAACACCCATTCTTCTTCCTGCACAAGATAAGTAGACTCTGTTTTTTGTGTAGAGGCCTCTGCAACAACCATTCCGGCCTCTTTCTTCTTTGCCTCTTTAGGAGCCAGTTTTGGATAGTTCCTTATGAGATGATCATTTCCTTTACAGTACCTACAAAACAATTTCTGCTTTTCTGATTTCTTTTCATCTTTGTCTTCCCTCTTCGATTGTGCAAAATTAGCAGATTTTTGCTTACTAGTTAAAGAGCTCCATTTTCCTTTGCCCTTCTGACTAGCCAGGAAAGCTTGATCTACAACACACATAATGGACCTGTTCTGCCTGGACTGAGCCTCTTGCAATAAAACAAAGACCAACTCCTCAAAAGATAAGGCATTTGGATTGCCTTTCATCATCAACCAAAGAGTAGAAGCAAAACTTTGATATGAATCAGGAAGACCATTCAGAATGGTCTGCACAAGTGAGCTATCTGGTATAACCTCATCAGCAGCAATCAACTGTTCCTTGAAGTCTTTGATCTTTGTTAGAAAACTCTCCATAGAATCACCTTCATTCATGTGCTCACTCTCCAACTATTTTCGGAGGTAAGCAACGTGAGCCTCATTCCTAGCTTGGTACAATGTGGTAAGTGTATCCCAAGCATCCTTAGTTGTTCTACAAGAGTGAATGTGAGGAATAATGGCACATTTGACAGACAAAGATATCAATGCTTGTGCCTGGGCATCTCTGCCCATTAGGGGAAAAAATGAACCCTGCATGGGCCTTTTAGATTAAGGAGTGATTAGTGATGGACCAATGAGAAGAGGGTGGTGGACACAGTCTAGTCCCTTAATCACATAGACTAGGCATAGGCTTCCCTTGTTTTTGTGTGTCAAAGAGAAAAAAACCACCTGGAACTAGTAGTTTTGGTTATTTGAATGGTTTTGAAAGAGATTCGAATGAATTAGAGCCCTTGGATTGGCTGAAAAATCCAAAGGCTAAGGTTGAATGGCAAAAGTCAAGGCAATATTGCATTTGGGTCCCTGGATCACTTTGAAATACATGGTTGAGATTGGAGATGCTTCCAAAAAGCGCCTTTGAACAAGAATCTCCAGATCATACACCCCATCGAACGGTCGCGTTTGAATCTGCCACTTCTTGGGCGCTTGATTTGCTAGCCATTGGATCAGCCATGCATCCTACGGCTCATATGGCATGGCGCCTTTGGATCCATCATGATCTTGTGCCTTTTCACCTATGCCCTCATATTGAGGATGCATCTAACGGCCCACGGTGACTCCCATATTCTGATCAGCGCCAAATTCGCCTTGCCACTCAATTTAGCACAATTTATGATGCATCTAACGGCCCATGGTGGCTCCCTTATTGTGATCAGCGTCGAGTCCGCCTTGCCATTGGATTTAGCATAATCTAAGGGCTCAGAAACGTGCAGAGACCGTGGAAGAAGCTGTGTGAGAATCTTCAAACGCCCATAAATTTTGGGCCACTCTCTCTCTAGTTTCCCACGCACATTAATCTGAACCGTTCAATTCAAGCATCCAATGGCTAGGAAATATCCAAATTGATAATTCAAACAGAAAAGGTTATCAAATACTTTTTTATTTGAGAATACCACTAGTGGTTTTTTTTCTTCCCTTAAACTCCTAGATTAAGCTTTTTAATCCCTAAAAATTAGGAATCCTTACAAGGCCCATGCAGGGTTCACTTTTTCCCCTAATGCATCCCAACAAATTTTCTCTACAGTAGATGCAACAGAAACCGTAGCACGAACAAGAATATGCAGAATATCATCATCTTCGACACCTTCTACATTAGCTTCAATACCTAGTGTTGTAATAGTTGCAGGTATGATAGGACATTTTTCAACACCCTACACAATGTTCCATAGTCCTTTTGCAACTAATACATGTCGCATCATATAAGCCCATAATGGTTAGTTGGTACCATCCAACTTAGACTCAAAAGCCAACATACGGAGTACATCACTGCTTTCAGCCATGGCCGGTGACTAAAATACCTTGATGCAAAAAAATGGCTATATCTCAAAAAGTTGAACGAAATTGCCTAGACAAATTCTGCTAGATCTGTAGCAGACTTCAAGACGCTTATACTGGCGAACTGAAACTGGTATATACCTTTGGCACAAAAGGATGAAATAGCCTACACACGTGTTATGATAGTGCGT
The DNA here is from genome assembly GCA_020310875.1 of Ceratopteris richardii. Lineage (NCBI taxonomy): Eukaryota > Viridiplantae > Streptophyta > Polypodiopsida > Polypodiales > Pteridaceae > Ceratopteris > Ceratopteris richardii. Next base: position 64,017,078 of record CM035414.1, on the reverse strand, counting down.
TCGGAGGCCGAAAGAGCTCAAATCGTGATTTCGGCACCACAAAGTGAAGCCGTTTTGATCTCAGAAACAGGTTGAGTATGCTCACCAAAATTCTTGTGATTCTTAGATTGCAATCGGAGGAGTGTCGACGATGCCCTAGATGAAGCGGCGACCTGCTTTGATACCCACTTTTGGAGTTGGATGTCTGCGGAAGCACGCAAACAGCACAAGGAAGAAGAAGAAGCTTGAAGCACAACACACAATAATAAATGTATTACTAGAGAATGTACAAAGATTAGTGGCCCGTTAGGGCAATAGGCATATATACAAGTCGGGGGAAAAAGCTCCTAAAGAGGGAACAAAGTTCCCTAGCGGTCCTAGAGTGTTCACACACACCATTACCTAAATATATCAATAGCAAATTCTATCCTTTTTTTGTAGCTAATGCAACAAGTGCTCTGATAGTAGACATTTCAGCTATAGGGATGGACGTTTCCTCATAATCAATGCCATATGTCTATGTATATCATTTTGCTACTAATCGTACTTTATACCTGCTTATGCTACCATCATCATTGTGCTTTACCTTGTAAACCCACTTGCATTCTATGGGTTTCTTTCCTTGCGGCAATGGAACTAGCTTCCATGTTTCACTTCCATAAAGTGCAGCCATCTCCTCATCCACAGCTTTCTCCCAAACTGCATTTCCAATTGCATCTTCAAAACAAGAGAGCTCAACATCTTGTATTACCTTTGTCATCTAGGCACAATGAAGAGCCATATAAGTGTCATATGTCAATTGTTGCACTGAATTCTGCATCCTCCCAGATCTTCTTGGTCCTGGATCACTTCTCCTTGTATCATCTGCATGTGCCTTTCTTACTCCTGGATTCTTCATAGAGGGAAATCCAAGTTCCTCATCAAGCCTCTTTTTTGAACCGCTTGAATCTCCATCCATATCTTCAAAACCTGTAGATGTTTTACTACGAGCAGAAATCTTTTCTTTACCTTTCCTAGATGTATTTGATGAATTTGTTGGACTACAATTTCCATGCAATCTTCCACTCCATGGATTTGAGTTGGAACTATTGCTTGGTGATGATGCATCTAGTCTACTCAAAACTTGAGATTTTACACTTGATTTTCAACATTTTCTTTTTCGTTTGGTTCAAGATTAATTCCTTCTTTGGCATCTGCATAGAAGCTTTACATTTCTTCAAATACCACATCTCTACTTACCTTCACCTATCGTGTAAGTAAGTTATAACATTTATATACTTTTTGCTCAAGGGAGTACCCAACAAAGATACATTTTTTTGGCTTTGGATCAAGCTTCATCCTCAACTCATCTAGAACATGTACATATGCAATATAGCCAAATACTTTCATATGTGATAAGTATGGCTTTTTGCCTATGAACTTCTCTTCAAGGGTAAGCTTGATATACAAGAACAATCAGAGTTTTGTTCATGATGTATACAGAAGTGTGCACAACTTCTACCCAATAACAATGAGGCATATTCTTCTCAGCCATTAGGGCTCTTGCTATTTCTGCAATATGTCTATTTTTGCATTCAGCAACACCATTTTCTTGTGGTGTGTACCTGCATGAAAACTGACATCGAATTCCATTGACTTTTTAGAAAGTTGCTGACCTCATTTGACATGTATTCACCTCCTCCATCAAATCTTAATGTCTGAATATACTTCACTGTCTGCTTTCCACCATAGCTTTAAAAAATCTAGAAGTGAGTGGACACCTCACTCTCTCTTTCATGAAATATACCCATTAAACATCTATAGGTACTATTTCTAGTAGATTCTCACTAATATGTTTGTTATGTGAAAATGATGCTCTTGACTATTTACCAAATTGACATGTTGCACATACCTTTTGCATCTCTACAACCTTAAAATTTGGTAGTCAATTGACAATCCCCTTTGACTGCATTAATTTCAGCCTCTGCAAATTTGCATGTCTAATTCGTTTGTGCCAGATGTCTATATCAGCAATAACTCCTACAACTTTTGCAAACATGGCTGAATTTATTTCAAGAATTTTCACATTTATGGTGAACATCCTACCCACTTTGTTTCCTTTGGCAATCAATCTTCCCTCATGTTTGTAATCTTCTACCTATAACCCATTAGCATTGAACCTGACTTGTAATCCATGGTCAACCATTTGTCCAATAGAAACTAAATTCTTTGTTATATTTGGGACATGGAGCACATCAGCAAGATGTTTTACCTTCCCATCTTCCATAGATAGTTCAACCTTTCTTATATGCTCGATAGGATGTGATGTGTCATCACATATTCCAACATATCCATGAACTGGCAATTTTTACAAACTTATAAACCATTGTGCATGACTAGTCATGTGATTTAAAACACTTGAATCAACATACTAGATATTACCATCTGATTTTGAAACATCAGCGGACATCATATTCATCATATGATGTTGAACCATGAATAGCTTCTCTGAATCATCTACACTTGTGGATGCATAGTTTTTTTTTTTGCCTTTTGTTATTTTGATTCTTCAACCTGCAATCATGTTCAAAGTGTCCAAGTTTACCACAGTTCTAGCATCCTTTACTGTCATTACCTCAATCATTCTTTGGAAATTTTTGCGGCCTCTTTGGCTCCCCCTGTCTTGAAATTGTCCTTTACCTTCTGCATGATTCTGATGTTGACCTTGGTCTTGGTTATTGTTTCCTTTTCCACTTATAAAACCTCTATCTCTACCCCTTCCGTTGCCAGGGTAGAATACCTACTCAAAACTAGGTTTTCCTTGGGAGTTTGAGTCCTCACCAAGATTCATTTCTTCATTAATCATTATGGACACCAGATGAGCGAACTTTGGAATATTTTCCTTCGTCTGTTTAGAAGTTGTGAAGTGCTTATATGCATCTCCTAAACCACGAAGGCACACTTCCACCTTATCATCATCATCATCTACATTTATGTCAATACATGCAAGTGACTCACATATGCTTTTGATTTTCAGGTTGTAGTCACTTATCAACATGCCCTTTTCCTCTAGTGTATACAGCTCATTCTTGAGTTGCAATTTCTATCTCTTTGTTGCTCCAAGCCTCTTTTGGAGCTTTGGCATCCTGTATGTACCCAATCATGCTATCCTATATGCTAACAGATAGCCAATACTGATGGAGACCTCTAAATCTCCATGTGCTTGATCTGTGCAGATTTAAGAACACTTCTATATCAATCATAGACCAAAATTTACACAAATGTTACCATGATTAACAAATTCATTCACAAACACTTCTCTGTGTGGAGTTTTTTCTTCTTCAAAAAGTCTGCTTCAGAAATTAACTTCATTACCTACAAATATCTTCAAATTTCTTCAATCTAATGATTCACATACCTCCAACTACCCTTTTGCAATCATAACATTCATTGGATCTTCAAAAGAATCATTAAACCTTTGATTTGATCATTAAGACCAAATATATGTTAGAAACTGTCTCTCTGAACAAGGGACTTTGACATAGTCAACTTCTCAAGTTGATTTCTCACAACACGAGTCCCATTTCGCTAAATTCTTTTAGCCACAACTTCCTTACCTTCTAACTTAGATTTTGAATGCTTAGTTATCAAAAACTTTAAATTGTGCATTGCGATTTAAGCAAAATGCTGACACATAAAAATGTGTGACTTTGAAAACTTTATCTGCAGACTTTACATATACATGTTCCTATTGATCATACATACAACCTGAAAAGAATTAGACCATGAGAATTTGAACATATCTTGATTAGTGCAACAACCTAAGGATTATGACCACCACATGCTAGAGAGATGACTCTCCTCCCAACCAAATGCCTCTATATATAGCTCTCTCCAGGGGACTGCCTTCTTAGGCAGGTGGATACTAACCATCCAAGTGTCAGCCATGTAACTTCATGTGCACCAAGTGTCCCTGCTAACTCGAGTTAACTCAATGGGTGCTTCTAGAAGGCTCTAGATCTCTTTGGGCAAAATACTCTCCCCATGTACCCCATGGGGATTGAGCCCAAGACCTCCTCCTTCACATCCTTGAGACTTAACCAGTAAGCTAAGTGGATCATTTGTTCATAAGAGCAGAAGACCCCCTCTAAACTCTAGATCTTTGGTCATATACATGGATGTCCAAATGGTGTCAAATTTCAAATCTGTCTGAACCAGCCAGACCCTAGATCATAAACCTACTTCATTACATTCTTCCCCCCTTGGAAAATATTTTCGTCCTCAAAAATAGAGCTATATACATATTGTAGGGTGTTGATATATTTAGGTAGTGATGTGTGTGAACACTCTGGGACCACCGGGGCACTTTTTTCCCTCTTTAGGAGGTTTCTCCCCCCCCCCCCTTGTATATATGCCTATTGCCCTAATGGGCTACTTATCTTTGTACATTCTCTAGTAATACATTCAGTATTGTGTGTTGTGCTCCAAGCTTCTTCTTCTTCCTTGTGATGTTCGCATGCTTCCAGAGACGTCTAACTCCAACAATTGGTATTAGAGCAGGTCGTCGCTTCATCTAGGGTGCCGTCGACACTCCTCCGTTTGTAGTCTCAGAATGGCACGAATTTTGTTGAGCATACTCAGCGTGTTTCGGAGATCAAAACAGCTTTGTTGTGTGGTGCTGAAATCACGATCTGAGCTCGTTTCGGCATCTGAATGCACTATCGCAGTGCTTGTGCATGCTATTTTGTCTTTTTGTGCCAAAGGTATATACCAATTTCTGTTCCTCAGTATAAGCATCTCGAAGTCTGCTACAGGTCTAGTGGAATTTGTCCTGGCAGTTCTGTTCAACTTTTTGAGATACAGTCAATTTTTTGCATCAAGGTATTTTAGTCACCGGCCATGGCTGAAACCAGTGATGTATTCCGTATGTTGGCTATTGAGGATAATTTGGATGGTACCAACTACCCGTTATGGGCTTATATGATGCGACATGTGCTCGTTGCAAAAGGACTGTGGAACATTGTACAGGGTGTTGGAAAACGTCCTATCACACCTGCAACTGTTACAACTACAGGTACTGAAGCTGATGCAGAAGGTGTCGAAGATGATGGTATTCTGCATATTCCTGTTCGAGCTATAGTTTTTGTTGCACCTACTGTACAGCAAATTCGTTGGGATGGCAGAGATGCCCAGGCACATGCATTGATAGCTTTGTCTGTCAGACGTGCCATTATTCCTCATATTCGCTCTTGCAGAACAGCTAAGGATGCTTGGGATACACTTACCACATTGTACCAAGCTAGGAATGAGGCTCGTGTTGCTTACCTCTGAAAACAGTTGGAGAGTGACCACATCAATGAAGGTGATTCTATGGAGAGTTTCCTAACAAAGATCAAAGAATTGAAGGAACAATTGATTTCTGCTGATGAGGTTATACCACATGGCTGACTTTTGCAGACCGTTCTGAATGGTCTTCTTGATTCATATCAAAGTTTTGCTTCTACTCTTCAGTTGATGATGAAAGGCAATCAAAATGCCTTGTCAGTTGAGGAGTTAGTCTTTGTTCTGTTGCAGGAAGATCAGTCCAGGCAGAACAGGTCCACTATGCGTGTTGCAGATCAAGCTTTCTTGGCTAGTCAGAAGGGCAAAGGAAAATGGATCTCTTCTACTAGTAAGCATAAATCTGCAAATGCTGCACATTCGAAGAACCAAGACAAAGATGAGAAAAAATCAAAAAACCAAAAATTGTTTTGTAAGTAATGTAAAGGGAATGATCATATCATAAAGAATTATCCAAAACTGGCTGCAAAAGAGGCAAAGAAGAAAGAGGTTGGGATGGTTGTTGCAGAAGCCTCTACACCAAAAATGGAGTCTACTAATCTTGTGCAGGAAGAAGAATGGGCGTTTACTACTGTTTGCAATTTTGACCCATCTTCTCATGAGCAATGCATGTCTACAGTAGACTCAGATGTTTCGTACTTTGACAGTGGGGCGACCAAACATATTACCTCGCAGCGTAGTTTCTTCTCTTCACTCGAGCCTGCCCCTACAGGGAATACTATTACATGCGCCAACAACTCCTCTTATCCTGTTATGGGAGTTGGTAAGATCATTTTGACTACTGTTGATGGTAGTTCTTTCACTTTGTCATATGCTTTATTTGTGCCAGGGATCAAGAAGAACCTGTTATTAGTTTCTACATTAGCCAAGATTGGCTTGGTTCTGAAATTTGTTGATGACAGGTGTACAGTTCATGATCTGTCAAATGGCGATGTGATTATTGCTTCTCGCATTTTATGTCCTGAGTTGTATAAGCTCATAGACTATGAAAGATTTGTAAATGATTTGGCATGTGCAGTAAATGATTCTCAGGCTATGTGAGATGCAAAGCTTTGGCATGCATGCTTTGGTCATCTGAATTTTACTAGTTTGCTACGCCTACAGAAATCTGAAATGGTGTCCTCTTTGCCCAAACTTGAGGCACCTGGAAAACATGTTTGTGAAGGCTGTATTTTGGGCAAAATGCAGTGTTCGTCCTTTCCAAAAGATGGTTCAGTTCGGGCTACTCAAAAATTGCAGCTTCTACATAGTGATGTCTCTGGTCCTATGCAAACACCATCTTTTGGGAATTATCTTTACTTCGTGGCTTTCATCGATGATTTTTCCAGGCATGCATGGGTATATCCATTGAAGGCAAAGTCCGAAGTGTTCATGTGCTTCAAACAGTTTTTGGTTTTGGCTAAAAATCTATCAGCATGTAAAATGGGCACCCTCCGTTCAGATCGAGGGGGGTAATATATGTCTTCTGATTTTAATGCATTTCTGGCTGAACGTGGGTAAAACACCAATGTACAGTGTCGTATACACCTCAATAGAATGGAGTTGCTGAACGAAAGAACAGGTCATTCATGGAGATGGCGAGGTGTATGGTCAAGAGTCAGGCTTTACCACATAGTTTCTGGCTTGAGGCTGTCATGTGTGCAGCATATGTACTGAACAGGTGTCCCACTAAAGCGCTACAGTCTATCACTCCATATGAGGCTTGGCATGACCGCAAGCCATCTATTGCTCATGTGCGTATTTTTGGTTGTTTGGCATATGCATTAGTGCCTAAACAACATCGCAGAACATTGGATGATAAAGCAGTAAAATGTATTTTTGTTGGGTACAGTTCTAAAAGTAAAGGCTATCGTCTGTATCATCCACAGACTAAACGCATTTTGGTTAGCCGTGATGTTGTTTTTGTGGAAGATGCTATTCAGCCATTGCTTTCATGTACTAAGGAGACATCTGTTAGCTCCAAAGGCATGTATGATACTGTGCTGCCTCTTTTTACAGGTGGATAGTCTAGTGCTGGTCTCAATGAGGCAAGTTCTCAGCCTTTGCAGGTTTCATGTGATGATGCAGATAATTCCATTTCTGATGCAGATGTACATGATGCACTTATTGATGAGAGAGCTGATATTGAGCAGGCAAGAACTATGCCAAAATGGCTGGTGCAGACCTTGCGTGATAGTAAATTAGATGCACCTCTGTCATATCGTACTCGATCAGGCTCTCATAGTGCCTCTTTCGCATCATATTGCTATGCTATGGCTGCATCTATTCTCTGTGATGAGAATGAACCTATTTCGTTTGGTGAACCACAAAATTTAGAAAATTGGATGGCTGTTATGCAATCTAAATATGATGCAATAATGAAGAATGGTACTTGGTCTTTATGTGACTTGCCTCCTGGCAAGAAGGCCATTGGCACTAAGAGGGTATACAAGCTAAAGTGTAAACCTGATGGTACAGTTGACAGGTATAAGGCTAGGCTTGTTGCAAAGGGTTATGCACGGGGAAGAGGCATTGATTTTGATGAGAGCTTTGCACCTACATGCCGTATGACTACTGTTCGGAGCATTTGTGCACTTGCAACCCATCATGGTTGGAATGTAAATTTGTTGGACATTAAAAAAGCATTTTTGAATGGCGACTTGCATGAAGAAGTGTATGTTTTCCAGCCCCGTAGCTTTGTGCAGAAAGGGCATGAAAACTAGATGTGCAAGTTAAAGAAGGCATTATATGGTTTAAAGTAAGCACCACGTGCTTGGTATGAGAAGATACATGCCTATATGATTGCACATGGTTTTGAGAATAGTCCAACTGAAAGCACCTTATATGTTAAGCATGCTAATGATGTGCTTCTGATCATTGTTGTCTATGTTGATGACATCCTGCTCACTGGTCCTATTGAGAAGCATATTGCCGATTTTAAGGCTGATTTGCATGCCTCATTTGAGATGTCTGATTTGGGTCATTTGCATCACTATTTGGGCATTCAGTTTATGCAAGTTGATGGTGGAATGGCTTTGTGTCAAACGAAATATATTGACACATTATTGCAGCATTTTGGCCTTGAAGACTGTAAGCCTATTTGCATGCTTTTTTTGACTCTGATTGGGCTGGTTGTTATGACACTCGTGTGTCCACTAGTGGCTTTTGCTTCATGTTTGGTAGCTCATGTATATCTTGGTTGAGCAAGAAGCAGCCTACTTTGGTTACTTCCAGTTGTGTGGCTAAGTATAGGGCAGCTTTCACACCTATTGTTGAGTGTGTGTGGCTCAGACGCCTTATGGCTGATTTGGGTGTTGGTCAGTCTTCTGCCACCACCATCTTCACTGACAGTCACAGCGCATTGGAAGTTGCGAGGAACCCTGTGTTCCATGTTCGCACTAAGCACATTGAGGTGCATTATCACTATGTCAAGGACAGGTTCTCTGCTGGGGAGATCAGCTTGGCATATGTGCCCACGAAGGAGAACATTGCAGAATTTTTCATGAAGGCTTTGCCTAGGGAGAAGTTTGAAGCTTTCCGCAAAGCTTTGGGCTTACTTCCTTTTCTGGAGTGATTTCCACATAGCTTGGCACTTCCTTATACATGAGTGAGAGATACTTGTTCACCGCATCACTCCCAGGGGGGATTTATTAATATATTTAGGTAGTGATGTGTGTGAACACTCTAGGACCATCGGGGCACTTTTTTCCCTCTTTAGGAGCTTTTTTCCCCCGGCTTGTATATACGCCTATTGCCCTAATGGGCTACTTATCTTTGTACATTCTCTAGTAATACATTCAGTATTGTGTGTTGTGATCCAAGCTTCTTCTTCTTCCTTGTGATGTTCTCGTGCTTCCGCAGACGTCTAACTCCAACATAGGGAACCCCCGAGCCTCATGTTCTAGAATAGGAAGAACATGGTCATGTTCTAAAACTAGAAGAATGCGTCTCATATCTGTGGTGGCATCCCTGCCCAAATGATTAAAAACACTATCTTGCTTTGCACTTTGATACACTAATCAAAGTACAAATTAGTGAATGAATAATAAGGGTGGATCTAAAAATATCCTTGGCCAATTCACAGTTTCTCGATGTGCGATCTAGGGACAAACATGTGAACTGGGTGGATTCAAATTACTAGTCCATTTCTAGGCATATTTGGTGCATGGACTTAGTAACGAAGGTGGAATTCTTATCCATCAAAAGATTTTGAGAACTCTTGATTCACTTGAATTTGATTTGGAGCACTTAACGTTTGGTTGTCTCAAACATCTAACTTGGATGTTTGTTCAATGGTTTACTCTTATCCAATAGTTATTTGATTTTTTCACTCGACTGGAGGACTACTTTGTCCAAATGGTTTAAAAAATCATACATAAACTGTAAAGCATAATTTACCATTTACTTTGAGTCAACCAGAGTATAACTTGACCAATTCAAATTAAAAATGAAAATTGACCAACTTAGGACTCTTTTCTCAAAGACTTAAGCTAAAAGTTCTTGGGAATTGTCAATCTATTGAGCAATTCTTAACTTCTCTATTCTAGAGTATACTCGATTCTAGGAAATCATTTATGCTATAACTTGAAGCAAACTCAAATGAATAAGTCAATCTTGGACTTATCATCTTTTAATATTTGAAAAGGTTCTTGTACAAAACATCTATCTAGGATGTTCAATTTAGCTATCTAGTTCTAACCGGCTAACCCAGGTCTCTTACAAAGGAATCAGATTCCAAAAGATTTGGAAAGCGAAAAGAAATAACTGAAACTCTATACAACCAATTCATACTTCCAAGACGCATAAACCTGCTATGAGTCAAAGTCTAGATGAATCAGGACTTTAAATTCTCAAAGATTTATTTCAACAGGGTATTGAAGCATTTTTTCCATCTTTAAGAGAAATAATCCGGATTCTCAAAAAGATTCAAAGCAAATCAAAAACGTCATCCAACCACAAGATACTAGTGTGGTAACCAACATCAGTGTGTCAACCCACTAAGGTTCTATTGATGAGTTTTGTATTCAAATAATGCTTCACTTGAGACTAAGTTCATGTCATATTCAGCCTTTCTGACTCCTTACTGGGAATGCAATTCTTGTGCATTCATTTGAGTCAAAAGAGTGAATCTACCAAGTTACACTAGGAACTTGATGCTTGACTTAGTCAATCAAATCCTTGGTTGAAAAGATCAACTCAAAATCAAAGTCCAACTTTTTTTCAGGAATTTATGAAATATTTTCGAATTAACAACACTTTATCTTGAAGTGTTTCAAGAAGATCTTGGAAGTTACTTACTTCATATCTTCTGTTTTCTTTATCTTGAAGTTATCTTGAAGTATCTTGAGATACTACTTTTATCCTCCTTGAATTAAACTTCTTCTTTGAAGTCTTAATGCTCTTGAGGATCAAACCTAACTTCAAGATCTAAACTAGGACTAAAAGATAATTATCATCCCACGGTCTGATGTCCCATACCATCTTTCCTACATCAATCTGAGTATAAAATTTGGTGTCCCATACCACCCTATTTTATATTCACATTGATGTGTGAGTGAATATTATCCTAAAGTCTAAACATCTCTTGATAGAGAACCTTCTTGCTTCATTTCTTTTCGAGAAATTTGATATTTTAGGCATTAACTCTAACTATATTTTCTAGGTTTTGATCCCTTCACATGATCGTCACAATCTTGTGCTTTCCTTTGGGAACTTTGAAAACCTTTTGATGGAACATCCATCCTTCTTTGCTAGGGTTTTCAAATAAAAACCAATTAGAATTCCAAGTACTTGAATTTTCTCAAATTCAAGTTCAATTGGTTTATCCTTGACCAATTTTGTAGTGACAAGAGCTTTTGACTTCTTGCCTTTAGATTCCTTTCTTTACTGATGCTTTAGGTACCTACCTCGGGGACTTTATATGTGAATCTCTCTACTGCTTAAGTCTTAAGCATCGGCTCAGGCTCTTTGGATTTGTACCAAAATCCATTTAAGGATAGGCAAACATTATGTTTTACCTTCCACAGACTTAATTACCATCGACACGGTTGCAGACTACATACTTGGAATATCTACTTTGTTCAAACTTGGAACAACTTACTAATTCAATTGCCAATACTTGGGCAAACTTCACAATAGTTCCAATCGCAATTATCTTGGACAACCATGGCCAAGATTGATCAAGTCTTGTTGATTATGCGATAATAATAAAGACTTTGTCTTTATCATTTAAGATCTCTTGAGTTTTTTTAAGCTTTTTGGCTTACCTGCAAGATTTTTAGATATCTTTCCCTAACTTAAGTTCAAACATGTTCTAATGCTTTTCAAATTCTAAAGCTAAGAATCTTTGATACACATCCAAATGATATCAACCATTTGGACTTTAAGTACCACTTCTTGTAGTTGGGGATTGCTAGGGAACTACTTACTGACTACAGAGTTTAAAGAATTTCCTTCTCACTACTTGGGAGAACATTATTCTTCAAAGACTTGAGATTCCTTCTAGGGAATCAAATAAATTGATCAAATGATTCATCATGTATCTTTTGCAATGCTGGATTCTTTCAAACACTATCCAAAAACTTTACTGACTCAATTGTATTCATTTCCTGAGTATCAAACTATAGACTATATATCGCCTTTTGGATATGGTTTCCCATGCCACTATGAAAGTTTAAGTTGAACTTTCATTTATGTGATATTGCCTCCTATTCTTGAGTTTGATACAAGATTCATTATTATTGGTCAATCTTTAGATGTTACTAGAGTCCTTTAAACATATTTCACCAATCAAAATTATGTTCAAAGTCCAAGCATCTATTAATGATTGATCAAATAGTAATGCTACTATGAACACATAACTTTGAACTTTATAGCTTGTTTAGGAAAAGTTCATGGATTGGAGATCCATTTCTTGGAACTTTCTATTCCTAAATGAAAAGTTCACACTTGTTTCAATTCATAAGGAACTTATCTTGTTTCCTAAAGATTGCTTACTTTCATTTCCTCTTGAAGCTTCAATTAGCTTAAATGAAATCAAAAGTTTAACTCTCTAAAAGAGTTCTTCCATGTTTCCATGATTGCTTAACTAGTTGCATCATTTACCAGAGATGCAACTATAGAACCTAACATCCTCTTATTGACATCAAAGATCACTTGATGTTGAGGTTTAACCTTTGATTTCCATCACTCCTTGGGATGAAATCAAATGTAAACTTATAAAAGCTTAATAGTTTTTCTTGGCACCTTTATTTCTTGGCAAAACATCTATATCCTAAAGAGGTTTTGCCTTCATCATCTTTCAGCAAAACATCCATAACTAGTAGATGTTTTGCTCTTATCTATCCAATCCATCAATTTCTATCCCGATTGATGGGTATCTCCGCTTTTGGAAAGAGGTGTTGTGTATTTTGGGAAGAGTTCATGAATCAATTAAGATCCTCTACTTGGAACGTCTTCCTTCCCAAAAATAAATTCATCTCAAACATGGTAGGAGAATGATCTCATGTGGAATAGAAGGCTTGACTAGTTCATTTTAGTGTTTCTCTTTTAGGAAATATCTCAATTCCTAAGAGTCGCTTACCGAGGTTTTATTGTGAGATACAAATCTTGAAACCACAAAGAAACTTCTTAGAACTTTTGAAATCTTCTAAATAGAAGAGTGCTTCCAAAGTTTCCATGTTTTCATGGCTCTATGCATCATTACCAGAGATGCAAAACATGAACGAAACACAAATCTATTGAACTTCAAAGTTCAATTTGTATTTAAGTTCATCAATTTGGTTGTTGAGTTCCATGGAAGAGATCCTGTTTCCTTGTTTTAACCCCCAGAATGCTGAACTGGCATAACTTTCTCATACGAAATCCGTTTGGAGTGATTTTGGGTTCGTTGGAAAGCTCGTGGGGAGTACTACAAAAACATCAACTGGCTATGGTAAAACTAATACATGGATTATTAGATATAGTATTTTTGAAGTTGACCCTCAGGTTGGACTAGGAAGCAAGGAGTTCCACAAGATTTTGAGCAATTCAAAAATTTTGGACTTGTCAACAAGGCTTATGAACCTAAGATCAAGTTGATACTTAGGAAGAGATAGATAAAGTACCAAATCACGTGAACCTAGTGTCAACCACACAACCAAGTTGGGGACTCACAACTCAGTGGTTAGCACTACGTGCTGAGTTCACAGACGAGTGAGTTAGAAATGTCATTTAACTGGGAGAGACTCTTGGCTTTTGAAGACATGCATAGTTTAGTACTTAGGGAAGGTTTTATGCCTAGAGTGGACGGGGAATATCGGATGTCTCTTCAATACATATCCACTAACTTGCAAGGAATGCCCATCTACCTCAATTGCCTACACATGTTAGTAGCAAGAATGATAAACACTACAGAATCTAAAATAGTTCCAAGACGAGTTGTCAAGTATGAAGGTGAAGTTTACATGGAGAACATGGGCCAGATATATGTAGTAACCAAAAACCCTGATCAATTAATGAAAGAGGAGAGTTAGAGGGACAAGGAACTTCTTGCAGAACCAACAGTGGAGATACGGTGACTACCCCTAGGGGAAAATCAGTAATGACTCAAGTATTTCAAGTAGACAAGATACCCTAAGATGACTATCTAATGGACGTGTACTTAGTACATGGATCAGGCCAACTCTTACAAACTGATTCACTGACACAAGGAGAAGGCATCAACCCAATAACTATATATGAGCTTCGGGATCCGGAAAATCCTTCTAGAGCTACATACCTAGACCAAAATCAAAGGAGATATTGGCTTGTACATGAAGCGAATGGGTCTAGATTAAAGTACATGGGTTCGTCTATATTCCCTCCTTAGGATCAGGAAACTACCTCACAAAACCCATTCCAGAACCAGCAAAGAATGGAAAATGTGATGTTAGGACAAACGAGTCAATGTAGTATACCCAACAAACCTCAGGTGCAATCCACCATGCATGGGATTAACCCCCACAGCCCAACTAGCGTAGAAAGGGGAAATATGAATAGACCCAACCTTAGGGCAGAACCACCTCAAGGTGTAGGAGCTGGAATACACCCAATAAAACTTTTTATTCCCATCATAATTCGATCCCCAGAGCCCGACAAAAGACTGAGACCAATCCAATTGGCCAAATGTATGTGAAATCATTACGATGGCACAGGAGAGCCCTATGACCACATGGCGGAATATAAGTAGGTGTTGCGAGCGGAGCAAGTGGATGACTTTTTTGTGCAATTTGAATCATTTGGGCTAACCCTCACGGGAATAGCCTTAACTTGGTTTCAATCCTTGGATCCAAATTCCTTTGGCAATATCAAACAATTCTTCCAAGAGTTTATTGGGGAATTCACTAAGTGAGGGATCAAGCACAATTCCTCATCCTTAGTACATAGTTTCAAACAAGCTCCTAATGAGACAGTAAAAAATGAAGCACTAAGATTTAGTCAATATGTAGACTGATGCCCTGTGACAGAGAGACCTTCTCAACAAAGAATGATATCCCTATTTTTAGAAGGTCTAACCAATGGAACATTGAGAATCTTAGTATACGTAAAACGATTGCAAACTCTGAGTGAGTGTCTTCAAGAGTGAATAGATTTGGAAGACAACTTAGCTAAGGATCTCAAAATCACACAAGATCCTACCAAAACAAAGGGTACAAGGATCAATGAGACTTCTAGTTTGAGTTATGTGGAGGAAGTGGCAGTGTTAGTGGCCAAGAAATTAGGAGTACAAGGACAAAGGAACTACCAGAACTCCTCCTTGAGAGTGCTAATGTTAGGAAGTTGCACACTTTGCGGTGGAGATCATCCATCTCATGTCTGCACTAGAGAAGGAGTAGGTTATCACAACCTTACCCTTACGATAGACAACCAACTTAGGAGCCTAACATGTACTCGTATAGTGAGCAGAAGTACATCAACTACAACACTAGAAACTATCCAATGAATAGACATCCACGACCATTTGTACCACCCCAATGTAGACCATATGGGTCCCCTCCTAGAGAACAAGGCAGAGAAGATCCTAGGTATAACCCATGTCCAGGATCACGAGGAGCAACTAGACCGTATGAACATGGAGGATATAGCCAACCTCAACCTATACTAGGACAACAACCACCCCACCCACTAGCTCCGATACAAGGGTAGAACATCACAATACAAGTCGTTTGTCTTGAGTGTGGCAAAGAACAGCTCCTGAGAGATTGTCCTAGACATCCCTCTAGTGCGATAATGTGACTAGTAGGGGATTCAAGTTCCAATAGAGATAATGTGACTCCTATACATGCAGTTACTAGGGCACAAGCCTTACAACAAGCTAAACCAACTAAGCAATCAGAGCCAAGTGAGTCAAGAGAGCCTAGTAAGACAAAAACAAGAACATGGAAGGATAATAGAGAGAAGGCCAATCATAAGTGGACCAAAAAGTTATTTGAACTAGAAGAAAGCCTAAAAGATGCAAAAACAAAAATAGAAGATATTGCCTCTCAAAATCTCTTG
The DNA here is from genome assembly GCA_020310875.1 of Ceratopteris richardii. NCBI lineage: Eukaryota > Viridiplantae > Streptophyta > Polypodiopsida > Polypodiales > Pteridaceae > Ceratopteris > Ceratopteris richardii. Next base: position 64,001,286 of record CM035414.1, on the reverse strand, counting down.
CATACTGAAACTCCAATCCACACCACCTCATCCCCAACCTCATCCCCACCCATCAACCATTGTAAATAGACCACAACTAGGGTCTGTTGTTGCAGACCCAACCCTAGAACATTTGGACATGATGTTCAAGGCATACCAGGCTTGACTTCAAGAAGGGCCAACACCTGCAAACCTAGACAAGAGCTACCCTAGAGCAGATTTAGAGATTGAACGGACAAAAATGTGCATAAAAATGGTGAAACTAGCTCAAGCTATGTTCAAGGCCAATCAATCGTTCAATCAGACAAATGCTATTACACCGGCTTTGCACTTCCAGGGCTTACTAGATAGATTAGAGCAGTTGGTAAATAAACCACAAGTTTCTTTACCTCCACAGGCTCAACCAACTATTGAAAGAGAAAGCTCATCACCAAAGAAAGTCTATGTTCCTGACTCCATAGGTGATGGAGAACCTCTTTCAATTCAACAACACTCTCGAAAGTTCTTGCGGGAAATACAAGAAGAGAAATGGGTCAAGGAGAAGGATAATCCCCCTCCTATTCTTGAGATTGATGACCTTCATGATCAATTTCCACAAGACATTCCATCTATATATGGAGACCAATTAGAGCAACAAGAGGAAGAAAGTTTAGGATTTAAATCCAATTCTTTACAAGAGTTTCCATAGTTCATAGGCCCACTGGAATCTGAATCTCTCCACATCAGAGCTCCCACAATATTGATCAGAAACAAAGACTCCGTGGTTCCAAGAAACACTGAAGTCGTGAAGAACACTAAGGTTCAGTGTCATCTCACTTTAGAAGAGCTGATCAAAGTAAAACCTGAGTTATGGAAACATGTGGTAAATCAGGTTCCGGAACTTGATTCCAAAATGCCAAAAGCAAGCTCTAAACAGAAAGTACTAGAGATACCTCTAGACAAAATAGGGGACATGAGCGAAGGTGAGGAAGGTAATACTTATCTTTGATCACCTACCAAGGTTACACAACCAAAGTGATCATAGACTCAGGTGCTGGTGTTGCTATTGCAATCACTTCCTTATGGAAGCAATGGGGTAAACCTGCATTAAGCCCAACTAGAATGAAGCTTCAGATGGCTAACGGCCATGTGGAAAGACCTCTGGGATTGTTAGAAGGGATAACTCTAACCACTTGTGGTCTAGAGTTTGAGCACACCTTCGCTACATGTGACTTTGGTAAAACTAATACCTACGAAATGATCCTAGGAAGACCCTTCCTACGACAACTGCAGGTTATACAATATTCGAGAACCAATTCCTTGTACTTGCAGCGCTTAGGGATCACAACCAAGGTCAATTTGAAGGATTAAAACTTTAGAGATGTACCACCCCTATAGTGGAATCCTATCCACAAGGAGCAAGAAGATTCAATTTCTGTGCATTCTAAAAGTTCATCTGATACATCTTGGATTCATGAAGATACCCATTTGTGGATGTGCAAGGTCCCGAAGGAAGAGGAAAAATTCTTAAAGGCAAGAGAAAAAGGAACTTCTCAAGGAGATAGACAAGTTAGAGACCCAGCCTATACGCCGATGATATTTTCGGATGAGAATTTGAGCCTCATGGTTGGGCAGAAATCTTGGCCACCATGGACGTTGCTGTCAATGAAGAACAATGGACACCTCATTGTGATGAGGAGGGTTTTGATATTTCAGTGTTCATGTGTCAACCCTTGCTAGAAGAATGTGACCCTAGTGACTTTATAGAAGAAGAACAGAATGATGATGATCTAGAGTCCATGGTGATGGATAGTTGGTTTATTTCAGAGGAGCACTACCTAGAAGATGTAGGAGTGTTTACACAAAAAGAAGGAGAACCTCTCACAAGCATCAAAGTTGTAAACTCAAAGGTTGGAAGTGAAGGTGATCAAAAGAAAAAGAACAGAAAAGTAGTGAAACAAGAAGAGGAGGAACCATTGTTCGAAGTACCAGAAAATTTCAAGAAATATGAAGTTGAGGACCGAAAAATTTTGGTATGAATGCCTAAGAGAGAGGCCACCACAGGAGAAGCATATGATAACAAAGAAAATACCAAAAAAATTGTAGTCAGCATCGAAGAGAATAAAGAGAGATGTACGTACATAGGAGATGACCTAAGTAAAGAAGAGGAAGTAGAGTTGGTAGCCTTATTAAGGGAATATACGGACATGTTTGCATGTCACTATAGAGACTTGAAGGGAGTAGATCCGAAAATTTGTTCTCATACAATCCCCATGATGGCAGATGCCAATCCCACCAAACAAAAGCCCTACACATATAATGACACCTACGCTGTCGTCGAGATTTTCTCTCCTCTCTCACTTGTGAAGGCCTACAAAAAACATATTTGGTGAAGGTATCCGGAATTCCCTGAGAAGTCCATGATGCATCAAGGATGTCAAAGGAAGCTCACATACAAAGTTTCAAAGAAATCAAGAAAGTCCATGGTAGCGGTCAAAGTTGGTCAAAGTTGGGAAATTAGGGTAAAAATTTCATTGTCACCAAATTAGATGAAAATTCATATACTTGTAAAGATTGTCAAAGGCAGTCTATAGCCCAAATTTCAGTAGAAAATGGATTTTGTAGCACATTGATATGCTATGTTCATTTTGTAAAAATGTAATTTTTCTAGTTTGACGCTACAAATTCTTGTATAGAAATTTATGTTAGCCATATGGTTTGGCATGTATAAAGATCATATGTGGATACATATTTGTACAAATTTTCAAGGCTATCAGAGCTTCCTCGAGACCTTAATGCCACCTTGCAAGCTTCCAAATGTAGACAAACTTGTACAAGGAAGATTCAGATGGAAGTTTTTTTTGCATATTCCTGAAGGAGTTCTTTGGAAACATAGTCCTACAAAGTTTCATCTTCATCAAAGCCTATTTGGAGGGTCAAAGAGCACAAAGTCCAGTTTTTAGGATCACCGCAGTTTTCTAGTTTAAGCAAATTGAAGGGTTGAAGGGCTACCACATGGCAAAAGCTGATTGAGCCATGTTGTACGATCAAGATGAGCTCATATTCAAGGGTGGAGATGCACTTATGCTTAAAGCAAGGAGGATCCACGAGTTTTTCCATAAAAGAAGACTTTTTTTACAGTTAAAGATCAATAATGCAAAGTTTCTCCAAAAATAGTGGCTTATCTTATCCGAATTGATGTCAACACTGATCCGACGGTCCAGATCATCCCCAGATCCAATGGTGGAGAATGAAGGAGCCTAAATTTCACTCCTTTACACTAGATTTCATAGAAAGAACAATTCCAAGCCATTGATTTGATTAATCAAATGATTGTAATCGAAAGTAGTGATCCTAGAGTTGAGAGTTGATTTCTCTAGATCCAAGGGCCCAAATTCATTCAAAAAACTATATAAACCCCCCTCCAAACTCTTAGAGCATCATTGTTAGGCATCCATAGGGCTCTTGCTAGCTTACGGTTTCCTTGAGACGATCACCCTCAGTTGAGCGAGTGAGGATCCAAGGTGGGCAAGTATGAGTATAGTACCTAGTTTCAAATTTAAGTTAGAACTCCAATCTAGGATAGGCTCTTGAAACCAGCATCTCTATCTTGACTCACCCTCGGTGGAGCGTGTGAGTGAGTTAGAGCTGGTTTTAATGAGTCTTAGACTTCTTTAGTTAGATGTTACGAGCCTAGACATACATAGGATCAATGAAGTGGAACTCACCTTCTTACGTGTGACATTCGGTTGAACTGTCATGGTTTGAGGGTCGGAACTGCCTTTGATCAGTAGACTGCTTAGCTTGACGTACCACGATGATATTTTACAAGTAACTTAATTCAAATCCTTTTAATTCATGTCACTTGTCACTTGTCACTTGTCTCTTCTCTCTTGTCTCTCTGTCTCTTAAGTATTTTTACATGTCTTCTATTTTCTTCTATGTGTGAGAAGGCTCCGCAGTATTACATTGAACCAGTGAGGATATTTCATTGAGCTTGTGAGTAAACTCTATCATCATAATACACTTGCATGCATATAATCCATACATACCCATACATATTGAGTAGTTTCTAAAAGTGTATAAGAAGCTCCAATATTGGACCATTCTTCCTTTCGAAACTGATTTATGTGTAAGGATTCCATCTATTCTCATCATGCATACATATCATTCAAAGAAGAATATGCATATGGATTAGAATTAGGAAGTGTTTAAGAAGCTCCTTCAATGGACCATTCTTCCTTCCAAATTTGATTCGTGTGTATGGTTCTCTTTCATTCTTATCAGTCATGTTCATAAATCTAACTTGCACTCCTATAATCCCATTCCCATAATCATTTCAACATCTCTCTCTTCTCCATACTCAACATTAATTTCACTTTCATGTCCTTAAACCTTCCAACATTCATTAGCTTCATACACCCTGTGTGTGCCACGACCGGACCCGATCCACCCGGATTGCGATCACCTCCACATTTGAACCCGACGTGAAACGCTTCGTGGCATTTGCTTCTGATCTTGTTGGGAGGTTGTGATCCATATCCTTTGTTTCATATTTTTCATCCTCATCATATCATCATCATCAGTCTTGAGTGTTGCACTAGATTTCTCACAGTATCGTGCGCATCTTCGTCGTGAAGTAAATGCATTTGTGGGAGATCTAGAGCATCGTGCATCACTTGCTTATTCACATAAGATGGAGGAAGGATTCAAATACCTTATTGTCGAGAAACAAGGCCAAATCATAGTCTCTTCTATGTTGAGAGAGAAGGGAAAATTCAATGGCATCAACATCACAAGCTACTTAGATTTGTTTGAAGAGCAAGCTATGATTCTTGGTCTTCCCGAAGATCTTTTGATATCATTCTTTGAACGAATTGTTGATAGCTCTATCATAAACCGTGTCACTCAATATGACTCTTCCTTGGATTGATTTTAGAAAGGAGATGCTCAAAGAATTCTATCTTGAAGATTATAGCCAACATAATCGGGATGGATTCTTACGATGGGTCAATTCACCAAAGCCTAGTAGCTCTATTAATGAGTATATTAGATGCTATGAACAACTTCCTGATGAGGATAAAATAACTTTGGAACTTGATCTTGTGATCAATTTTCTTAAGCTTCTTCATCCTGAAACTCGAAGGGAAGTTGAACAGCGATTAGAAGAACCGGATAAGCGTTATGGTCTTACTGACAATTGGCAAAAAGTGCATAAAGTAGTAGAGGCTGTAGCCCATAGACATCAAAGACAATCCATGCTTTATGAGCAAACTAGTCTTCCTCAAGCTAGCCTTCCACAAATTAAGGAGCAATTTAGAGAACAATCCCATGCTATGAATTTTGAATCTACTCCTATTCCACAAATGATGGAGCCTACTCAAGGTTTTAAAGTAGAGCCAAATAAAAGTGTAGTTGAACAATCTCAAGTGGAAATTCTCACTAAGCAAATGGAAAGTCTTATTGCTACACAATCCAATTTGGCCAAGACTATAGATGCTTTACAATCTAATTACACCAAAACTTTCCAAAATCAAATGAGCCCAATGTCTTTTCAAGAGCCTAATCAACATGTTATAGCTACAATCAAAATCCACAAGTAGCTCCTACTCAAGCATATCAAGTTCCTCCAATGCATAATCCTTCAATGCAAAATCCTCATCCTCATGTGCAAAGTCCTCAAATGTATCAAAACATGTATCCTCAAGCTTTTCAAATAGCATTTCAAAATCCTCAAAATCAAAATTTTTAGAATCATCAACCATATAATATGGAAGCTCCTCTTGCACCTCAAGTACCACATGTTGCTCCCCAAGCTCCTCAAATACATCAATTGCCTTTTCAAAATCCTAATTATCTTGTTCAAGCAATACCTTATCAACAAAATCCTCAATTTCAAAATTTCCCACCACAACTTAATCAAAATCCTCAAAATCAAAATGGTTTTGTGTGTGGCCCTCGTAGGTGTCCTTGGTGTGATTCGTTAGAGCACTTTTTGAGATATTGTGAACTATTGAAGGATGCTAAGGAGCAACGACTAGTAATAGACATAGACAAGAAAATCTGTGACTATCGATCTAGGCTACCTTTGCAAGGAAATTATGGTAAGGGAGGAATGAAAAAACACTATGAAAATATAACCATAACGGATGTAGGAACTAGAGGAGTGAAACTAGAAGCTCTTGATGAACAACAAGTGGAATCAAGTAAACCCACAAAGGAAGGTGATTTTTCCATAGAGGCTTTAGTAAGAGCACGAGATGAGATTAGGAGAATAACGGCTTGGGAATCACCAATAGAATATCAATCTCTTATTTCTCACATATCCGATGTAGAAGAAAAACGAAAAAGAGGTGAAGCTGAGCCTAGTGAAAGAAGAGTGACGCGAAAACAAACCTCAGAGGGAATAGAAACAATCATAGATCAGGGAGAAACATCACAATCTAAAGATAAAAAACAAGAATCACAACCCAATGAACAAAAACAAGAGGAGAAACAAAAAGGGAAGAAGACAAAGCAAAGAAAAACAGAACCAAATCTTTTAGATAAACAAGAACAATCAAAACAAACTGAAGAACAAACACGAGAACATGAACAAAAACAAGATCCTGAGCAAAAACAAAAGAAACCAAAGAGAAAACCTAAAGCCATCTTGATTTCAGAAATTGAGAGAAAAATAGATCCTATGGAGATTTTAGATGACATTTTGCTTAAGAGTCAAGTGACTATGTCTTTAGAACAAGTTTTCTCTATTGCAAAGCCTGTTTTTAAAGATAACTTTATCGGCCTAATTAAAAGGAAGAGGTTTCCGCTTAATCTAGATACTGAGATGCAAGATTATCTAGATCAAGATCAAGTTATGAATGAAGCCTTAAACTTTGATGAATCTGATGAAGAGGACTTTGATGATGATGAAGTAAATGTTAATAAAAATTTCTTAAGACCTATTCAACCTGATCATGAAAATCATGAAAACAATCCTGAAAGTCACTTTAAAATAAAATTTTGGTCTAGAGGTACATCAGAGATGCATGTTAAAATAGGAAATGATAAGAACACTATCACTGTAAATGCATTAGTAGATTCCGGCTCCAAAATCAATTTGATTTCAAGAGAAGTCTATGATAAGTTTCGATGGCCCATAGATAAAGATTGTGGATGGCGTATGAGAACTGCAGATAATGGTGTAGGTACCCTGTATGGAGCTTGTGCTAGTGTGCCCATATCCATAGGAGGAATCATAGAAGAGTTTCACTTTTTTATTCAAGATAATTGCTCCTATGAAGTTCTCTTAGGTCAACGCTTTATTTGTGAGAGTCGTATGGAAACTAAAGCCATGGATGATGGGTCTACCTATGCTAGATTTAAGTCTAAGGATGGAATGCAATCACTTCAAGTCATGACGGTAGGAGTGAATCATCCTAGGAATCGATTGTCAATTAGAAAGAAACCTATTGTTACTCAAGGTCATGAGCATGCTTGTAGTGATTGTGCACCCCGATTCATGTTTGGAGCTACATATGATCAAAATTTTGGATAGAATCCATTGTTGAGCGGAACAACGGTGGATATTGGTTTGACATCTCGCAGCCAACCAACCTGTACAATAGTTTTTCACTTTGTTTTCCACATTCTAGATTAGATTTTCTTCATAAGAGTCAATTGTCCAAGTCTTTTATCTCAAAAACCCAAAAAATTTATAAAAACAACAAAAACATGGAACATGATGAGAACATTGAGCATGTGATTGAAACATCTCATTGTTTCTCTACTCTGGAGGAGTTAGAGTTATGTCTTCAACAAAATTCTAATTCCCATATTATTCTTCTTTCTTCCCTTGATGGGTATGCTCTAATCCAAGAGTATGCTCTCAATGTTGACAAGTGCTCAAAATTTAACCAAACACATGATGCCTTAGTTGAAACAAAGTACAAAAGTGTAGACAAAAAAATCAAATCCATAGCTCAACCATTACCTCAAGGAAGTAATGAAAAAATTATTGATGTGAAAAATGATCCAACTCTTTGGGATAAAAAAAACATAGGACATACATTCACGGATGAGACAATCAAACAGGTGAAAATTGGTAGAGATGATGACTTTCTTTTGCCAGCAGAGATAGATAAATTTGAGAGAGTCATACGTAGCCATGGAAAAGCCTTTACTATGTATCCTCATGAGATTGGTTGTGTAGATCCTAAGCTAGTTGCACCCATGATAATCTTTACTATTCCACATATTCCATGGAATCTTGGTCCTATACCTGTTCCAAAGGCTCACTCACCTGAGCTAATGAAACTACTTAAGGAGAAGATAAACATGAGAATTTTTATAGCCATCTTTTGCACCTTACTCAAACAGATGGTTCACTATGCCTAAAAAGAATGGGAAACTACGTTTTATTCAAGATCTCCAACCTGTCAATAAAGTCACCATAAGGAATGTAGGAACAAGACCCATTGTAGATGAGTTTGCTGAATCATTTTCAGGACATTCTATCTATTCAATGGGTTATTTATATTCAGGATATGACCAATTCCAATTAGCAATTGATAGTCGTGACATAACCACAATGAAAACTCCTTTAGGCTTAGTGTGAATGTGTACTTTACCTCAAGGAGTGACTAATTCTGTGGCTCATATGATGAGTGCTATGAATATGGTCTTACATGATTTTATCCCTCATATAACTATGCCATTCATTGATGATATTCCAATTAAAGGGAGTGAGGAACGTGTAAAGGACATTACTTTAGATTCATCTGGTTGTCGTAAATTTGTTCTTGACCATATCTCTAATTGTGAAAGAATATTTCAACGATTTGAAGAGGTAGGTCTCACATTTTCCATAGAGAAATCTGTTTTTGGTGTGAACGAGGTGCTTATTGTTGGACATTTATGTGGCCATTATGGTCGAAAGCCATACCCACAAAAAGTTGATGCCATTAGCAAGATTTCTGAAATATGTAACAATGTGAGTGAGGTACGTAGATTTCTTGGTGCTTGCATCTTTTATGCTATTTGGATCCCACACTTTGCTCATGTTGCTGATTCTCTTTATGACTTGTTGAGGAAGAAACGAAAATTTATTTGGACTGACAAACACACTGAAGCTACGCGTAAATTGAAGAAATTATTGCTTGAAGCTCCAATCCTTAAGCATGTAGACTATTCTGCTAACAAACCTATTATATTGACTGTTGATACTAGTCCTATTGGTATAGGTTGGGTCATAAGTCAAGATGATAGTAAAGGGAATAGATATGCAATTAGGTTTGGTGCCAAAATTTTACATGAAACACAATGAAAATATCCACAGATCAAACGAGAACTATGGGGTATGGTAACAGCTTTGAAAACAGACAAAGAATATTTCATTGGTGCAAATGTCAAAGTTGAGACTGATTGTTTGCCTCTCATTGGAATGATAGCGAATTGTTCATCTCTTGATATAGCCATGCTTAGATGGATCTCATATATTAAGTTCATAAATCCTGAGTTAGTTCATATTTTAGGTAAGTCAAATTCTGTTGCTGATATGTTATCAAGAGCCAGATTTGATGATCTTGAAAGTGATCTAATAAAGAATGTGAACTTAATTGATTATGTTCCATGTATATACGAGTATGAGCAATTTCATGAGTTTGAGTATGAAGATGAATGGAGAGACATAGGATAGTATCTGAGTACACTACAACCATTACCTAACTGGACTACGAATAGATTCCATAACATTAGGAAACGAGCTTATAACTTTTTCCTATGTAATGGTTATCTTTGGAGACATGCTAAGGGTAAGGTTAAGAATCCACAATGAGTCCTAGGAAAACGAGGTCTTCAATTGCAAGTAATGAAGGAAATGCATGAGACATTATGGGCAGGTCATAAAGGATTTTTTGGAACATATAAAAAAAATTAGAAGTACCTATTATTGGCCTAGGATATATGTTGACATTAGTAGCTATGTTTCTACATGTTCTACTTGTCAACTTCAATCATAAGTCAAACATAGAGATCCGTTGCATCCTACTTATCCCACCTTGTATTCACTACAAGTGGGTAGTAGATCTTGTAACTATGCCTAAAGGTATTGACAAAATGCATTACATTGTACTTGCAAGAGAAGACTTAACTAATCATGTAGAGGGACGTGCACTACGATCTAAGACCACTTACAATGTTTGCAAATTCTTGTTTGAAGATGTCATAAGTCGCTTTGGGTACATAGAGAAAGTAGTTGCCGATCATGGAGAGTTAAATGCGAGAGAAGCCAAAGAGTTCTTTGAACATCACGGTATTCGTTTGTCTCTCACTACTGCATATAATCCAGAGGCCAATGGTAAAATAGAGAGAGGGCATCCACCTATTGTGAAAGCCATATCTAAAGCATGTAACGGTGACATCAAACAATGGCCTAGATTCTTACCTTTTGCACTTTGGGCAGATAGAATGACATGCACACGTACTACTGGGTATATGCCTGATGAACTCATGCACTGTCAAAAACCATTGTTTCCAATTCAGTCTCATATTTTTGCATGGTCAAATTTGCCTTGGTCTGAAAACATGTCTATTGATTATTTTTTGAGTTTGTGTATTAAACAGTTAGAACAAGGTAAATTAAGACTTGATGATGCTGTTGAAAAATTAAGAGAATCTAGAATGAAGAACAAGCATTATTTTGATAAAACTCATCGATTGCGTCCTAAGCCAATTGAAGTAAGAGATTGGGTGCTCATTTATGATAGTACATTTGACTCTCAATATGATGCACGCAAAAAGCTCACTCAACGGTGGTTTGGGCCATACATTGTATCAAAAGTCAACAACAATGGTACGTATGCTCTTTGTGAATTAAATGGTGTTGCACTAAAAACTTTGATTGCAGGTAAAAGGATAAAGCTATTCAAGAAACGCGATAATGAAGAGTACATTTTGGATGAAGACATTGAAGAAGATGACAACAATGAGGCCGATTCATAAACAGGAGTATCCATGTTATAAAAATAAAAAAATAAAAAATAAAAAATAAAAAAATAAAGAAAAAAATATAAAAAACATATAAAAACATCATTAATTTTTCAAGTTCATGTTGCTTTGTTTTTTTTTCAAGTTCATTCTACCTTTTTCCATTCTTGTTTCATGCAGTGTTTTCAATTTTTGCATTGCATTACATATCCACATCACTTGAGTCAAAAAAAAGGCAAATGATGATTTCTCTACTTGTGTAAAATTTTATCTTAAGTAGTAACTTATCTACTAAGAAATTGATTATAATCTAGGATTGTGGAAAGATAGGGCATGTAGATTTGGAGGTTTATTTTGGTGACATGACTTTCATATATGAACATGCATATGTATCCTATATCGAAAGCATAATTGTTGAAATCCTAGCTCCTACCATTGCATGTTTCTACATCCTTAGTCCATCTCACAGCACTTGTATCGGAGTTTAAACAATTGTTCTCCATCATCAAAAATGGTTGTACCTTGTATCGGGGTTTAATTTTTTCCCATCATCAAAAAAGAAAAGAAAAGCTACATGTTACCAGGAAGTTTACACTTTTTTCCACCCCAAAAAAGTGATCGTAACCATAAAGTTGCTGAATCATCATCAACATCAAAAAAAAAAAAAGAGAGAGCAAGCCAAAGCAAGATAAAGAGGCATAGTAGAATAAATCACGGGCTATATAGGCAAATTTATGCATTAGTGGAGTTTAGTTAGATTTCCTTGCATGTTATTAGAGAAAGAGCATATTCATATTTATGTAGGAAAGGAGTTGATTTAAAATAAGCTAAAGATGAAAGATGTCTCTTGAAAATCCTAAATCTTGTTTATAATCGTATTGAAGGTAGATTGATTTATGAAAAAGGTACAAATTTTTCTTCAAGATGAGAGGAACTGATGCTTAAAACGACTCAATACATCCACTTCCACTTCATATTGATGCTTGTTTGTTTTCTTTCTTGTTGTCAATGTTGCTTATTCATTTGCATATATGTTGCATATTCATTTGCATATATGTTGCCTATTTGTTCATGCATATTCATGTTGCGTGTTTCAATTCTTTCTTTCATGCAAATTTTCCTTCATGTCACGTTGCCTACTCATTCATAACAATGTTGCATGTTCATTTATAGATATGTTACCTATTTATTTATGCATATTCATGTTTCCTATTTTAATTTTTCTTTTCATACATATGTTGCTTGATATCATGTTCCCTTCTCATTCATGCATATCATCAATCTCTCCTTCCTGTTGCCTATTTTCCTTTAAAAGAATATGATGCTTGAAACTTATGTTTTTTAGGAACACTAGAGTGGCGCTTCCGGAGGAACCGCAGGTTTAGTGGGGGCGAATGTCGTCGAGATTTTCTGTCCTCTCTCACTCAAAGGAAGCTCACATACAAAGTTTCAAAGAAATCAAGAAAGTCCATGGTAGCAGTCAAAGCTGGTCAAAGTTGGGAAATTAGGGCAAAAATTTCATTGTCACCAAATTAGATGAAAATTCACATACTTGTAAAGATTGTCAAAGGCAGTCTAAAGCCCAAATTTCAGCAGAAAATGGATTTTGTAGCACATTGATATGCTATGTTCATTTTGTAAAAATGTAATTTTTCTAGTTTGACCCTACAAATTCTTGTATAGAAATTTATGTTAGCCATATGGTTTGTCATGTATAAAGACCATATGTGGCTACATATTTGTACAAATTTTCAAGGCTATCAGAGCTTCCTAGAGACCTTAATGCCACCTTGCAAGCTTCCAAATGTAGACAAACTTGTACAAGGAAGATTCAGATGGAAGTTTTTTTTGCATATTCCTGAAGGAGTTCTTTGGAAACATAGTCCTACAAAGTTTCATCTTCATCAAAGCCTATTTGAAGGGTCAAAGAGCACAAAGTCCAGTTTTCAGGATCACCGCAGTTTTCTAGTTTAAGCAAATTGAAGGGTTGAAGGGCTACCACATGGCGAAAGCTGATTGAGCCATGTTGTACGATCAAGATGAGCTCATATTCAAGGGTGGAGATGCACTTATGCTTCAAGCAAGGAGGATCCACGAGTTTTTCCATAAAAGAAGACTTTTTTTACAGTTAAAGATCAATAATGCAAAGTTTCTCCAAAAATAGTGGCTTATCTTATCCGAATTGATGTCAGCACTGATCCGACGGTCCAGATCATCCCCAGATCCAATGGTGGAGAATGAAGGCGCCTAAATTTCACTGCTTTACACTAGATTTGATAGAAAGAACAATTCCAAGCCATTGATTTGATTAATCAAATGGTTGTAATCGAAAGTAGTGATCCTAGAGTTGAGAGTTGATTTCTCTAGATCCAAGGGCCCAAATTCATTCAAAAAACTATATAAACCCCCCTCCAAACTCTTAGAGCATCATTGTTAGGCATCCATAGGGCTCTTGCTAGCTTACGGTTTCCTTGAGACGATCACCCTCGGTTGAGCGAGTGAGGATCCAAGGTGGGCTAGTATGAGTATAGTACCTAGTTTCAAATTTAAGTTAGAACTCCAATTTAGGATAGGCTCTTGAAACCAGCATCTCTATCTTGACTCACCCTCGGTGGAGCGTGTGAGTGAGTTAGAGCTGGTTTTAATGAGTCTTAGACTTCTTTAGTTAGATGTTACGAGCCTAGACATACATAGGGTCAATGAAGTGGAACTCACCTTCTTACGTGTGACATTCGATTGAACTGTCATGGTTTGAAGGTCGGAACTGCCTTTGATCAGTAGACTGCTTAGCTTGACGTACCACGACGATATTTTACATGTAACTTAATTCAAATCCTTTTAATTCATGTCACTTGTCACTTGTCTCTTCTCTCTTGTCTCTCTGTCTCTTAAGTATTTTTACATGTCTTCTATTTTCTTCTATGTGTGAGAAGGCTCCGCAGTATTGCGTTGAACCAGTGAGGATATTTCATTGAGCTTGTGAGTAAACTCTATCATCATAATACACTTGCATGCATATAATCGATACATACCCATACATATTGATTAGTTTCTGAAAGTGTATAAGAAGCTCCAATATTGGACCATTCTTCCTTTCGAAACTGATTTATGTGTAAGGATTCCATCTATTCTCATCATGCATACATATCATTCAAAGAAGACTATGCATATGGATTAGAATTAGGAAGTGTTTAAGAAGCTCCTTCAATGGACCATTCTTCCTTACAAATTTGATTCATGTGTATGGTTCTCTTTCATTCTTATCAGTCATGTTCATAAATCTAACTTGCACTCCTATAATCTCATTCCCATAATCATTTCAACATCTCTCTCTTCTCCATACTCAACATTAATTTCACTTTCATGTCCTTAAACCTTCCAACATTCATTAGCTTCATACACCCTGTGTGTGCCACGATCGGACCCGATCCACCCGGATTGCGATCACCTCCACAACGCAGCTAAAATAAAAGAATAAATCGATAGATTGATTGAAGCTGGATTTATCTATGAGATTGAACATACGGAATGGGTGTCCCCCATCGTTGTGGTGCCCAAGAATAACGGGAAGTTACGTGTGTGTATTAACCTTAAAAAAGTTAATTCCACCACGGTAAGAGATAGTTATCTGCTTCTGATCACTGACCATTTATTGGAGCGTGCTGCAGGCAAGGAAGTGTATAGTTTCCTTGATGGATTCTCGGGCTACAAGCAAGTAGCCATTGCCCCAGAAGATCAACACAAAACAGCTTTTGCAACAGAGTGGGGAGTCTTTGCATTTCGTGTGATGCCATTTGGGCTCACCAATGCACCTGCAACATTCCAAAGGCTCATGTGTCATGTCTTCAAGGAGTTCTTGCGAAAGAGCTTAGAATTATATGTGGATGATTTATGTGCTCATTCCCAACAAAGAAAATACCATATTCCTGAACTCAGATAGATCTTCAACAAGTGTAGAGAATAGAGAGTTTGTCTGAACCCCGAGAAGTGTGTGTTTATGGTACTTCAAGGTAAAATCTTAGGTCATATTGTTTCTAAGAACGGAATATCAACAGATGAGGACAAAGTAAAAGCCATAGCGGAGTTGCTAAGGCCAAGGAATGTTAAAGAGTTATAAGCCTTTATGGGCCATTGTGGGTATTACGGTAGGTTTATTCACATGTATGCAATTATAGGTAAGCCTCTTTATGCCTTGTTGACAAATTTGGAGTGGAACAACGAATGCGAGAAGTCCTTCAATGAGCTGAAGAGATGCTTGTGCACAGCCCCAATACTGACCACTCTTGATTGGAATAAACCATTCCATGTCCATGTAGATGCATCCAATCATGCAATATGGTGCATGCTATCACAACCCAGAAGAGAAGGAAATCTAGATTTGCCTATAGCATACGATAGTAGGAAATTGAATGTTGTTGAATGAAACTACACCACAACTGAGAGAGAAGGCTTAGGCATGGTATTTGCCATAAAGAAGTTTAGACACTATCTATTGGCCAATAAGTTTAAGTTTTTCACTGATCATCAAGCCTTATTATATTTGTTCAATAAACCTTGCAATACCGGACGCTTAGTAAGATGGTTCTTCTTACTAATGGAATATGACTTTGAAGTCATTGTTAGGAAAGGTAAGACCCACCTCAGAGTGGATCACCTTTCTTGCATCACTTCAAGAGAGCCACTGCAAGGAGTGTCTGATGAATTGCCCGATATTTATCTATTCAATCTAGAAGTTGTTCCTAAATGTGCAAATAATTTGGTACCAATCCTAACCTTTGGAACTGTCAATAAGAATGTGAAGACGAACAAAGATGAAATTGTACGATCACAAAACTATCAAATATTGGCAGGAAGCATGTATAAACAAGATACGAAAGGTGTTCTAGCTTGTTGTGTCGAGGATGATGAACATGGTAGTTGGTTGCAACAAGCCCATGAAGGAATGCTAGGAAATCACTATTCTAAACAATGAACATTGCAAAATCTAAAACGTTTAGGAGTGTATTGGCGTAGTATGGATAGAGAAATTCATGAGTGGATCAAGAATTGTCCAGTGTGCCAGAAGAGACCCCATGTGGAGCATGTGACTCTTTATCACCTATCATTAATTCCAGACTGGAGTGCTCCATTGGTAGAATTCATTGCGGGCGGACATTTTGGTCTTGATCGAGTAATTAAGACTATTCTATTCTCAGGACTTTGGTGGCCCACTCTTCAAATGGATGCACATACCTATGTCAAGAAATGTGAGACATGCCAACGTGCCCAGTACCCAATTAGAAAAGATAAGATGCCTTTGAGGCCAATGATGAGAGGACGTGCAGTCTCGAAGTGGGGCATAGACTTTGTAGGTCCTATTAACCCCCCAGCTAGAAACTCCCATGTAGAGTACATTATTGTAGCCACCGACTACCTTACAAAGCAGGTAGAAGTAAAAGCCACTACAAAGAATGATGCTCAAACAACGGCAAAGTTTTTATTTGAGAATGTGTTCACCCGATATGGACTACCAATAGAGTTAGTGAGTGATAGAGGTACGCACTTCTTGAATGAAGTCATTGAAAATCTTCTCCAAGAATCATTGGTGATACATAAGAAGTCTGCCCCTTATCATCCACAAGCTAATGGAAAAGTCGAGAGCACAAACAAGATCCTATGTAATGTATTGACAAAATTGGTAAATAATAAGCGCTTTGATTGGGATAAATAGCTTCATCACGTTGTTTGGACTTATCGAGTTGCCTACAAAATGGTACTCAATGCCACCCCATTTCAGATGGTATATGGCAACCATAGAATTCTTGCAAATCTCTTCACTAGAAGTGCACCATATATGTCATTATAGACAATCTTGCCACCAGGTGCACTATTACTAGAAACTCTGGTTTTTTCCTTGCAAGTTATAGCTCCCTTTGGAGAAAATTGCATTAGACCTTGATCCACCAAATGCTCTCAAAACTTTGATGCCATGTTGATAAATAATTGACTAGGATACTGATCAAACTAGAAAAGACTATGAACCATTATCACTTTGAATTACAAATAAATGTCAAAATTTTGGAAAATTTTGGCAAAGCTTCACCAAAAAATGGGTAGATGAGAAAAATAACCAATGAGAAAATGTTAAACTGGCTATGTACAAGTTGATATGCTCATACCAAGAAACAACCAAGGGAATTTAAATCTACCTAGGTATGGCTTAAAAGTGGAAATCTCAGACAAATTGAATAGAGTCTCTTTTGCAAATGGAGACTATGATCATCAAAACATTGTTAATGAATTGATCAAATCACCAAAAAATTACATCAACATGTCACTACATATCTTTGCACTCCTCGTTGCATATAGGAAGTGACCAAAGAATCCTACTAGGATCACCAAAAACCTATCAATCCACTCACATACATCTCCTATGTTGAGGTTAAGGTATGCCTTCCACCTAGATCATTGAAGAGATTCGGGCACATAGTTCATAAAACCTCATTGTAACCCTCTTTAACACATCAAAGGCTTATGCAAACCATAACCATCCTGCCATACCACACAAACATACATAGGTGGCTTCCACAGATATATACATATTGTGTGTGATCAATCAATGTATATGAGAAACGACCAAGTATAAATAAGCTAAAAGTGCTCAAAAAATCAGCCCAAGGATAGTGTTACACAAGGCTCAATACACTCTTATAAAAAAACTAACAAGTAACAATGAATTGTTGATGAGTCATGGCTATCCCACCATAGCTGATAATTTCTTAGTGACCTATGAAGAAACTAATATGGAAAACTACCCTAGAGCTAAGTAGTTATTGTCAAAAAAGTGAAAATGACAGCCTTCATGAGGCTCTTGAACTTGTGCAAAGATAGTTATGCACCCAACCACTCTGAAACAACTCTAAAAATCACCCAAAGAATTGCTTCAAAGCTTTATAAGCTAAGAATAAAGCACTAAAACCTCAAATAAATCTCAATTTTGTGTCAAGCTTAGTCTCTCCTCCTCCTCAATCACCAAATGAGGGTACCTTAGTGGAAAGAGATTTCTAGTTAAGTGAGCTCTAAGGAAAACAATAGTGGGATGGGTGACCTCTTGGGAAGTATCTAGAAGCTCCATCTTCCTTGATCGATGAGGTCCTACATTGCTCACAACCAAACATACCAACGATGAATTTGGTGACTCGGATGACAAGGTATGCCAAGCTCTATGCATTGGTAAAAACCTCCTTCTTAAGCCTTGGATTTTCTGAGGTGTTGTGAAGGTTGTAAGTTTTGATAATACTATGTAGACTGGTGATAACATGTGCATCCACTTGCAAATCTACTTTGATACCAGTAAAGGAAAGCTTCTTAGATCCTCACAACAAGACGTATATTTTTGGCTAGCATTGCGATGATCCTTTATATGTGTTTGTGTAGACGTATAGAAAAATTCAAAAACCAAAGAGCATAGAATATGAGTTCACTATATGCTTGTTTCACAAATGGGCAATCTCAATACAATTTGTGGCTAACTCGGCCACTATATGTTTTATTAGAATAAACATTTACAAAAGTGGCTAACGACCATTCAGCCTTTCACATAAACATTAATGGTATCAATCCATAACATTTTGGATGGACTATACTAAAATCAATGTGATAATAACTATGCATGAACTTAGAGATAGAGTTGCAAAGATGGTATGAATAGTTTCATATGACACATATGAGAAAATGATTTGCCAAAATCAATGCCTTCATCTTAAGCACAACCTTTGGCTAAAAAACTAGATTTATAAGGTCCAATAGTACCATAAAAATTTCATTATCATTTATAGACCCATTCAGTGCTAATGTTCTTCTTACAAAGCGGAAATTTTAAAAAATAAAAATAATTATTCTTCATCACAACATCAAATTTTGATTGCATGTTAATCATTTATTTATTTGCTGATGTGATCCATCAATGAAAAAATTGTTATCATAAAAACTAGAAAAAACAATGTATAACAATCTAAGAGAAGAGAAGCACTAGTCCTAGCCCATGTAGCCTAGTGGTTTGAAACCTTGAGTCTTCAGGAGGAAGTCCTAAGTTCAAGTCATGGCTGGACATATCTATGAGTTCCTCAAAGATGGATGCCTCTACCTTACGAGGCTGGGTGTGTGAGTGTGTTTCCAATTCATTGTACTCTCAAAAAAAAAAGAGAAGCATCGTGGGAACTTGAGCAAGTACAATCAAGCTAAAATGCATCTAATCTGCTATGTCCCAATGTCTACACCAACCATATCGCTATAATTTCCACTACATCAATGTCTAATCTCTCATTAATAAGTGCATCATGTGCATATAAATCACAAATGGAATGAATGTATCCTCATTCAAGAACTAAATAATATAAGCCATTGCCTAGCTACGAGCTTGATTTCATTATGGACCAGTGAAAAGAGGTAGAAAAGGTGATACATATCCTTTGATCTAGTGAATGCCTCCTTGGTAAATGAAAGTAGAGGCTGAGCTTAATCCTCCATAAAAACTTTGACTTTATATGTTCAATTTGTAAGTGATATGAACAATAGCCTTTGCATTTAGAACTATAACCAACGAAGATACATTCATAGTCCTATTATTAAGTTTGTTCAAATTTTTGAAGTACTAATGCATTTGATAAAGAACAAAAAAGACATAGCTTGCATCCATGCCAACCCTAATAACGATTGATATACCACAAAGCTTAAATTGGATACATATAAGTACATATACAAAACACATTACAACCTCAAGCCAAGTAATGCTTGCCTCTTGAGCATACATCTATGTTGCTATATTTTGATAGTGATGTGTGTGAAAAAACTTAGGACCATCCAGGTAGTTTTTCCCTCTTTAGGAGGTTTTCCCCCCAACTTGCATATGCACCTGTAACCCTAACGAGTCACTTATCTTTTTACATTCACTTGGTAATACATTTTGTATTGTGTTTTGCTCCAAGCTTCTTCTTATTCCTCCTTATGTTGTTCATGTGCTTCCCCAAAGCTCGAATTCCAATAATTGCTATCAGAGTAGGTGGTCGCTTCATCTAGGGAATCCTCGATATCCCTCCAATCACAATCTTAGAATCACATGAATATTGGTGAGCATACTCAGGGTGATTACCAATTCAAAACATCTTCTCTTTGTGGCATTGGAATTTTGATATGAGCTCATTTTAGCCAATTGTAGCGATTGTGCAGACAATTTCATCCTTTTGTGTCAAAAATATATACAAGTTTTAGTTCGCCAGTACAAGCATCACAAAGTCTGCTATATCTTTAGTAGAAGTTGATACAGTGTTTCTCTTCAACTTTTTGAGATATAGTCAATTTTTTGCATCAGGGTATTTCATCACTAGCCATGGCTGAAAGCAATGATGTATTCCATATGTTGGCTATTGAGGATAAGTTTGATGATACTAATTACCCATTGTGGGCAATATATGATGCATCATGTACTAGTAGCAAAAGGGTTGTGGAATATTGTATGGGGTGCTGAAAATATCCTTCTACACTTGCAAATACAATTATTGAAGGTGATGCAGATGGCTTTGAAGGTGATGATCTTCAATCTCTTAGTCCTACTATGGTTCTCTCTACACCTATTGCAATTATCCCTCACATTCAATCTTGCAAGAAAACAAAGGATTCTTGGGATACACTTATGAATTTATACTAGTTAAGAAATGAGCCTTGCATTGCCTACCTCCAAAAAACAAATTTAAGAATGATCATATGAATAAAGGAGACTCTATGGATAGTTTTTTGACAAAGAACAAAGATTTGAAGAAGAAATTGATATCAACTAATGAAGTCTTTCTAGATAGTTCACTTGTGCAGATTGTTCTTAATAGTACTCTAGATTCATATCAAGTTTTTGCTTCTACTCTTTGATTGGTGATGAAATAAATACAAATTCCTTAACATTTGAGGATTTAGTCTTTGTTTTGTTTCACGAAGATCAATCTAGGAAGAACATGTCAATTATGCATGTTGCAGATCAAGCTTTCTTAGCTAGTCAGAAGGGCAAAGGTAAATTGAGCCCATCTAGTAGTAAGGAGAGATTTAGTAATGCTTCAACATCAAAGAAGGAAGATGAAGATGAGATGAAAATAGAAAAAAAAAGTTTTGCAAGTATTTTAAGGCAAATGATCACGTCATAAAGAGTTTTCCTAAACTAGTTGCAAAAGAGGCAAAGAAGAAAGAGGTCCGAATGGTTGTAGAGGGCTCTACACCCAAAATAGAGTCTACTAATCTTGTTCAAAATGAAGAATGTAAATTTATGATTATTTGTTGCTATGACCCATCTTCTCATGAGAAATGTATTGTTGGTACAAATAGCAAGCCTAAGTGTTTAGCTATTGTCTCAAAGTCTACTGATCAACTTAGAACCTCACATAGAGGACCACATATGAACATATCCTTGTCAATTTAGGGTATTTACCATGGATAAGTGTAAAAGAAAATAGAGTAAGACATCTCCTGAAGTTAGGGAGCTGAACCCATGACTTGGTTGGTAGAAAGAATCAATTCAATCACCCCTAAAGTGTAGGAACACTTTCAGGTGTGGGAAATTCAAAATTCAAATTCATTTGATGAGTATAAATAGAGGTAGTTTTAGTCACGGGATAGTAGATCTATTCTAATAGGATTGAAGCTACATCATTGAGAATACCTTGAGCTCAACATATTTATGAGTAGTCCCCTACACTTCCCTTGTATCATATGTTCATTAGAATACATAATTTGATACAATTCATCATGATCATTTCTATCTACTGCGCTCTGTTGCATTTCCATTATTTCTGTGACTTGCATAAATGATTTCTCTATGTGTACTTGATCATTTGCTCCACTTTAACTTGTTATAGTTAGAGTGAAATTTCTACTATATATTATCAAGTTTCATTGTTTTTTATTCAGCCAATCTCAAGATATGAACTGATGAAGTCAACTATGTCTGCATATCATCTTGCTCTTGAAATGTGAGGATGACCCCCCTGAGTTGTTAAACTCATTGCTCAATGTATGGTGCCTCTAAATTCATGAAATAACTTGTGTTATTTAGCTATCACTTGAATTAGATGTATGAAAAAGCTCTTTGGTTAGTTCATACTAGGTTGTGAGCTTTGACCAAAACACTGAGCACTTGCAGTCCCAAAATAGGAGGTTTTTTCTAGTACATGCAAGTTATCTGTTTTGATGCAAACTTTTGGAAATGATATTCCATAGTACCTAGAGGGTCTAAATGCATTGTTGTGAGTCAAAAGGAGTCTACTAAGCATCCGTGGAGTTAACTTGGTAGGTGTAGAACAAGTTTTATGCAACACGAGCTCATCTCTGGATACTAATCCAAACCATCTTCTCACAATGGTATTAGGGCAACAACAAACCAATATGGGAGATGAATTTCCTTCATCCATAAAAAACATGGATCGAGGTAATTACCTAGCCTAGTCACTTAGAATGGAAGCATATCTTCAAGGAAGATATGCTTGAACTCCAAGATACTAGGAACATTTCTTTGTTCAATTATGGTAGTCAAACATTATCAAAATTGGAAATTTGGCACAAGATGTTAGCTATATAGGTGAAAGTTGGAAATTTGTCACAAGAGGTTAGCTCATATAGGTGAAAGGGCTTTGAAACAAACCAGTAGGGATCAGAGTGTGTTTGGCTTACCAAGTATCTCCAAGCAACACATGACTCACAAATGTAGTGCTTGTCAATTTAGCAAGTCTCATAGACAACCATTCACTAAGAAGGGATATATTCATGGAGACCTACTTGAGCTGGTCCATACAGATGTATGGGGCCCAAGCAAGGAGTGTTCAATCTCTAGATCCGAGTATTATGTGTCTTTCATTGATGATTGTAGTAGATTGACAATTCTGTACTTTATGAAGCATAAAGATGAAGTGTTCTCTTGTTTCAAGAAATATCTAGTACTTGTTGAAAATCAAACAAGAAAGACTTTGAAGACGCTAAGGTTAGATGGAGGGGGAGAATATTTCTCCCATGAATTTGATGCTTAAGAGATTACAACTAGGTATACTCCATAGAAAAATGGAGTGGCAAAAAAGAGGAATAGAACCATAGTGCAGGCTGCAAGGTCAATGCTAAATGAGAAGAAATTGCCCAATCACCTATGGATAGAGGTTGTATCTACAACCACCTATCTGATCAATAGACTCCCATCAAAAGCGATGGATGGGATGACATCTTATGAAGCATGGAATGGAAGAAGACCTCACCTTGACCATTGCAAGATCCTTGGGTGCATAGCATATGCACACATACCTTCATAAATCAGAGAAAATTGGATCCAAAAGCAAAGAAGTGTATATTCATTGGTTATGACCTTAATAAAAAAGTCTATAGATTATATAATCCAAGTCATAAAGGTCTCGCTGTTAGCAGAGATGTTGTTTTTTATGAAAACAAATCTTGGTTTGAAGATGATTGCAGGAAAATCAAACTTCCCATGACCTAGAGGAAGATTTTCCAACACTATCAAAGAGGAATGAGCATACACATGAAGAATCAAGTGATTCTGATGATGATCAAAAGACTCCAAGAAGAGAAATCAACTCTTGGAACTCCAAAGGCAAAGCCAAAGTGTAGGAGATGAGAGATGTGGCAGAATCATCTCAACAAACTATAAGGTCTACTAGAGAGAAAAGAAAACTAGAAAGGTATGGTTATGACACATCCTTGGTCATTAAGCATTCTATTTACATTGCTCAGGATACAATTTCAAAAGAACCATCAACATATGAAGAATTCAAGAAGAAGCCAGAGTGGAGAGATGCCATGGAAGAAGAGATAGAAGCTCTTCAAGAGAATCAGACTTGGGAATTGGTTCCCAAGAAACCATCTATGAAATTCATTGGATCAAGGTGGATCTACAAGGTAAAGAAGAATCCTAATGGCTTAATTAATAGGTACAAAGCAAGGCTTGTGGCTAAAGGGTTTGCTCAAACCCAGTGTATAGATCATGAAGAGACATTCTCACCTATAGATAAGATGCCTATAATTATAGTACTCATGAGTATAGCATCTTCCAAGAATTGGAATATCTATCAAATGGATGTTAAAAATGCTTTTCTTAATGGTTGGATTTTAGAGGAGGTATACATGGCTCAACCTCCTAGATTTGAAGATAAATCATATCCAGAACATGTATGCAGGTTAAGGAAAGTCTTATATGGCTTGAAACAAGCTCCTAGAGCTTGGAATCATAGATTGGTCACTTATTTACACGATAAAGGATTTATGGTAAGCAAGGTAGATCCTTCCCTCTTCATAAAGAGGAACCATTCAGAGGTCATATACCTCTATGTATATGTGGATGATATAATCATCACATGTAATGATGCAGATGGAATCAAGAGGATCAAAGCTCATATGAAAGAGGAATTCAAGATTGGTGATCTTGGCCTAGTCACTTACTTCCTAGGTTTGGAAGTGGTATATATAGGGAAAGGTATGCTCCTAACTCAAAGAAGAAAGTACATTGGAGATATGCTCCCCAAAATCAAGGTGGAAAATACAAAGGTTGTAGGTACACCAATGGAGGTAAATCATAAGCTAAGTGGTCATGAAAGTGAGATAATTGAATATGTGACTAGTTACCAAAGCTTATTTGGAATCTTGAGCTATGCTACTCTAACTAGAGTGGATACATGCTATGGAGTTAGTGTGATAAGTCAATTCATGAACACTCCAAGGAAGCCTCACATGGATGCAGCCAAAGAATCTTGAAGTATTTGAAGGGCACAATAAATGAAGGGTTATATTACCCTTATACATCTGATATAGATATCAAATCATTTTTTGATGTAGATTGGGCAGGTTCCAAAGATGGTAGGAGAAGCACATCGGACTATCTCACTTTTGCAGGGTCCAAATTAATCTCATGGTCTTCAAAGAAGCAACCTACAATTTCTCTCTCATCAATTGAAGTTGAATAGAGAGGGCTTACAAATGCTACTCAAGAATCTATGTGGATCAAGACCCTATACTCTGATTTAGGGTTGAATACTTCTACTCCACACATATTTGGAGACAACGTTAGTTCATGGAATCTTGTTGCTAACCCTATCTATCATGCGAGGACCAAAAAGATTGAAGTACACTACCATTATGTCATAGAGAAGATCATAAGGAGATACAACTCTCATATGTATCCACACATCCATGAAAATGTCATAGATGAGGCAACATTAGTAGTGGT
Source organism: Ceratopteris richardii (assembly GCA_020310875.1). NCBI lineage: Eukaryota > Viridiplantae > Streptophyta > Polypodiopsida > Polypodiales > Pteridaceae > Ceratopteris > Ceratopteris richardii. The sequence goes on along the minus strand of CM035414.1, from coordinate 63,976,118 downwards.
TGGATCCCTACACATAATCCTTATGGATTTAGACCATAGGATTGCTAAGCGGAAGGAGATATACCTTTACTATTAGGAATGTGCACAAGACATCTTATAGGCTTCAACAAGTTGCATATATGATTACGGGAGATACATTATGATCATCTACAATGTATTGAAAGTTTACTTACCTTCAAAAGAGTCTCACAATATGATTAGGAATACCCAAAGAGTGACTATTTTCACTCATGCATGCCACTTATGTAGTGAAGCATTTTTGCTACACTACTAAGGAAACTAACTAGATGGGAATTTTAAAAAGGCTATGGATCTAGTGCATCCATCGACCATAAGCTCATGGATTGATAGACCTTATGTTGGTGAATATTTGGATATGACATCTAAGTACAAGTGTTATCTAGAGCCTACATGAGCTAGATTAGATTACCCTAGTGAGTACTAGGGGCCAAAAAGTGCTAATGTATAGTACATGGATAAAGGTAGTACATCTAAAAAACTAGGAAAAATCCCATTCCTCCTAAATGTGCATGCAATAGATATGGTGGTGATCATTTCATCAAGAATTCTCTACAACCACCAAGACCACTACCAAAAGTACCCATTGGATTTTGTGAAAATTATAGTCAAGAACATTTGTTCAATAATTCTCCATTAAACCTTGAGAGAAATTCTAAAACGAGTCTCTTGAACACATTAAAAATTATGGAGATGTTATGAAGTGATGAAGATAAGCAAGATTTAGGGATAGTAGTCACTAGAGAATAAACCCAAACAAATGAGAATCAAAAGAAACATAGGTGCCAACTAAACTAAAGGACTTGATTGTGGAAAACTTGAGAGAATCAGGATCATCATAAGAAAAAACAAACATTTTATAGAGAGAACAAAGAAACCAACTTAGAAATAAGTGGAGAGAAAAGGTGGAGTATCTGGAGAATGAACTAATTTCTATAAATTCAAAGCTTAAAGAGCATTCGAATCCTCAATCTTACATTATCGAATTCCAAAAGGCCTAGACATGCAAATCAAAGCCTATAAAACTAGGATTCATGTAGGTCCTAGCATAATGGAAAATGAATGACACTGCCTAGATTCAAAGTTATAAAAGGAGACATTAGTGACATGTAGAAAAATGAGATATTGTCCAATAGAGATATTATTAGTTGAAATTGTATACTATATTCATAAAAAATGTGAAGAAAAACTAGAAAGAAGGAGATACTAAGAAAGGGAAAGACTAGGGGAATTTTTGTAGATTTCCTCAATGACGCCTCCGCTTTTTACATAGCGAGATGCACCATTCCCAAGATAATGATCAAGCTATAAGCTTGATGCCTAATTCGAATAACACATGGATATATATATATAAATAAATATATATATATATATATATATATATATATATATATATATATATATATATATATATATATATATATATATATATATATATATATATATATATATATATATATATATATATATATATATATATATATATATATATATATATATATATATATATATATGGTTGGGAAGATGGATGGACACTCCAAGAGATTGAGTAGGTACTGCCAAATCCTGCTTTGTACCAGCCCTTGTAGGCTTCAGAGTTGATAAGTGGACCTGCTTAGCTTACCAATGACACCATAAGATGGACTATGTACTTTGGAAATGATGTGTGTAATGATTGAACCAAAACAGATAATTTTGAAATTCAAAATCTCTAGAAAACCTTCTATTTATGTCTTGACACCTGCTGGATCTTTTGCTCAGTATGACCAGCACAGTAGGAATTGGAAAAATTCCTTTTAGGGGTATCTAATTAGCTTAGCAAGCTAACTATTCCAAGTGGAATGATGTAAAAAGATAAACTATGCTAAGAGAAATCAATTTAGCAAATGAAGCTATACCCCCGATTTTTTAGGATTGTAGTAGATAATGACCAGTGATCACCTCGATGCCTATTTCTCTGAAATGGCCGAATAGAATCTTCTCAAAAATTGGTAGCATGTAGATCACTTCAAGCTGAATCCAACAAGCTTTGGATCATTGAATTTGGGGAAGAAATGACTGAGATATGCACTCCACACGTTGACAGACTTTCATGTAGTATGACAGAGTACTCAGAGATGAACAATGTAAATGTATGTATTAATGAACACTTGTATACAATCCCATTGGCATGAAGATCATTGCCTAATGGTGTGGATAGGTGTGGGCTAGAGCGTAGGCCTCACACACACTCAGAATTGACAGTAATGAGCTCGGGAATGATGAGTCTTTACCGCGTCTTTTACATACTCTCTTTTATAATGAGTGAGTAAAAATTTGAATTCAAACTCAAACTTTTGGCTCCCTATGATCAAGCTCCTATATCCTAAGAGATATTCCTTCAATCAAAGCCAACCTTTTTTCACAAATCTCTTTTGGTAGGTGTTTACAAAGATTCCAAGTCAAATCTGACTTTTACAAAGAGTAAAGTAAAGTAAAATGGTAATTAGCCACTAGCCTTTGTTCCTATGCTTCTTCACATGTGTAGGATCTTCAATGTATCTATCAAGCCAAATGTGTAGGCTTGTGAATTACACCAACAGCTCCCCCTCAAGCCAAAAATTTTGGCTTGGTCTTCATCCTTCATTCTTCATGTATATCCTGCAATCCAATCAATGCTTTGAACCTGCAAAGTTTGGTTCCATCCAAAGCTTTAGTTAACAAATCTGCACATTGCATGTTTGTTGATACATAGGTAAGTTGAATATCCTTGCTTAATAACTTCTCTCTCACATAATGGTAATGAACCTCTATATGTTTGGTTCTAGCATGATAGATAGGATTAGCTGCAAGGTGAAGTGAGCTTGTATTATCTCCAAAGATTATTGGTGACCTAGTATACAAACCCAATTCTGAATACAATAGCTTGATCCATATGGCTTCTTGTATGGCATTAGTCAGTCCTCTATACTCTTCTTCTGTAGAAGACAAAGCAACAGTAGGTTTCTTCTTTGAAGACCATGAAATTGGCTTATCACCTCCAAATGAAATGTATCCTAAAGTGCTCCTCCTATCATCCTTGCATACTGCCCAATCTGCATCTGAATCGATCTTGATATCAATGTCTAAAGTGTAAGGAAAATACAAACCATGATTTTGTGTAGCCTTGAGATACTTCAATATTCTCTTAGTAGCTTCTAAATGAGGTGCTCTTGGCTTGTGCATAAACTGACTTAGCACACTAACTCCATATGCAACGTCTATCCTTGTTAAGGTAGCATAGTTCAAGCTACTCACCATGCTTTGATAACCTATAATGTCATTAATTTCATCACCTTCATGGGCACTTAGTTTTAGGTTTACCTCCATTGGAGTACTTGCAACTTTGGAATCTTGCAAGTGAAACTTCTTCAACATATCCTGTATGTACTTTTTCTGAGTGATGTATATTCCAGAGTTAGTATAGACTAACTCAAGCCCAAGAAAATACTTTAGTAGACCAAGATCATTGATCTTGAACTCCTTCATCATCTGGCTCTTGATTTGTCTGATTCCATTAACATCATTACCTGTAAGTAGCTGTCATCGACATAAACACATAGGTATATTACCTCTAAATTACTTCTCTTGATGAATAGAGAAGTATCTGCCTTGCTCATGACAAAACCTTGGTCTTGGAGATATGTAGTTAACATGTGATTCCATGCCCTAGGTGCTTGCTTCAATCCATATAAAGCCTTATTCAATTTGCACACATATGATACCTTGTTAGGATCCTCATAGCCAGGAGGTTGTGACATATATACCTCCTCTGAAATCCATCCATTCAAGAAAGCATTTTTGACATCCAATTGATACATGTTCCAATTTTTTGATGTAGCTATACTCACCAACACTCTAATAGTTGGCATCTTGTCCATAGGAGAGAATGTCTCTTCATAGTCAATGCCTTGGGTTTGTGCAAAACCCTTGGCTACCAATCTGGCTTTGTACCCGTTAATTGACCCATCATAATTTTTTTTAAGTTTATAGATCCATCTAGATCCTATTACCTTCATGGATTCCTTCTTTGGTACTAGCTGCCATGTGTCACTTTCCTTGAGTGCTTCAATCTCTTCATCCATAGCTTTTTTTCATTCTGATTTGGTTATGGCTTCTTCATATGATCCTGGTTCTTCAATTGAGAAATCTTTGGCAAGATAAACTGAGTGTTTAGTAACAAGAGATGTATCATACCCATATCTGATAGGTTTTTTTGCTCTCTCTTTGTGATCTTCTGATTGACTGATTTAAAGATTCAGGTATATCTTCAAGCTTCTTCATTTGGACTTTGCCCTTGGATTTCCATGCCTTGAAATCTTCAAGATTGATAACATCTTCATCATCTAAAGTTGAGTCTTCATTCTGAGGAGGTTCCTCCTTAGCAAGACTTGGAAACTCCTCCTCCAAGTCATAGGGTAGTTTAAATTTCCTGCATTCATTCTCATACCAAGAATCATTTTCATCAAAGACAACATCTCTACTGACCATGAATCCCTTATTGGAAGGGTTGTAAAACCTGTATCCTTTTTTATTTACATCATATCCAATAAAGATGCACTTCTCAGCCTTTGGGTCTAGCTTACCTCTTATCTGAGAAGGAATGTGTACATATGCTACACATCCAAATATCCTGCAATGGTCAAGTGAGGGTCTCTTACCATGCCATGCTTCATAGGGTGTCATCCCATCAAGGGACTTAGATGGTAACCTGTTTATGAGGTAAGTGGCAGTAGAAACACTCTCTGCCCATAGATAGTTAGGTAACTTTTTTTCATTCAACATAGACCTAGCTGTCTCAACAATCAACCTATTTCTTCTCTCAGCTACCCCATTCTGTTCAGGAGTGTACCTTGTGGTGATTTCTCTTTTGATGCCTCTGTCCTGCAAGAAGTCTTCAAATTCATTGGAGAAGTACTCACCTCCTCGATCTGACCTTAGTCTCTTCAAGTTCTTTCCTGTCTAATTTTCAACTAGTGCAAGTTATTTTTTAAAGCAATTAAATACTTCATCCTTGTGCTTCATGAAGTACAATACAGTACACCTACTATAATCATCAATAAAAGATACATAGTACCTTGATCCTGAGATTGAGGGGTCTTTGCTTGGTCCCCATACATCTGTGTGTACAAGTTCTAGGTAGTCTTCATGCATGTAGCCTTTCCTTGAGAAGGGTAACATGTGAGACTTCCCAAATTTACAAGCACTACATTTATATATCATGTGTTGTTTGGAAACATTGGGTATTCCAATAACACATTGATCTCTGCATATCTACTTCAAGGTTCTTTCTCCTATATGCCCTAATCTCTTGTGCCAAATCTCAAGCTCTGAAAGTGTTTGATCTTTATAACTGTATAGTGCAATATTCTTTATGTCTTCTAGCTCAAATGTAAAAAGTCTACCTGATTTTTCTCCTTTAGCAATCCTCTTGAATCCCTGCTTAGGATCCTCCACAAATGCTCCAAATTGATTGAATCTAACCTGCAAGCCTTTCTCCACAATCTGTCCAACACTCATCAGATTTTTGGTAATGGTTGGTACATAGAGTACCCTACTCAACAAGTTCTGGTTTCCATCACAAGTCTTAACATTTCCAACTTTAACTACTGAGTGCTTGGTGTCATCACCTATTTGTACTTGATGCTTACCTTTTGGTTCCTCAAGATCAGAGAGTAGTGCTACATTGCCAGCCACATGATTTGAGCATCCTGAGTCAATGTAGAATATGTGGTCATCATTTGTACCTGGCTTTGAAGTCATGTTCATGATTAGAAGAGAATCATCTTGCTCTTCTATATAGTTGTTGTAGTCCTTGTTGGATTTGAATCCTCCTTGGTAGTTGCCATTGTAGTTGTTGTTTTTGTTGTTGTAATTGTTGTTGTAGTTGTTGTTGTAGCCTTGGTGATGGTTGAATCTACCTCTTGACTGTGAGTATCCACCTCTTTGGTATCCTCTTCCTCTCTGATTTTTATAGTTCCTGAAACACTCATATGTAGTATGATTTGATAAACCACAAATGTTACATGGTGAGGAGTTAAAGGATCTCCCCCTACCTTGCTTACCTCCTCTGCCCCTTCCTCTTGATGATCTACCTCTCCCTGCATAGTTAGCTTGGGAGGTAGAGCCTTCATCTTCTCCTTTCTTGTTCTTGCCTTTATCTTATCAGTGTATAAGTCAAAAGAGATATTACCTTTGGATGTATCTCCATTCTTGTTGAGCTTGGCTTCATGAGTGAATAATTGTCCCATGAGAGTGGTAAGGTCTGGAATCTGCATATCCATGTAAAGGTCCATGGCAGTGGTGAAGCTTTCCCATTTATCATCAGCTTTGATCCCATTGATCACTTGCCTTACAATCTGCTCTTCTTCAATCTCTTCTCCTATGCTTGCTAATTGATCTGCTACATCTTTAATCTTGGTCACAAATTCTGAAACAGCTTGCTTAGGTTGCTTCCTTAATGTGGTGAATTCAATCCACAACTGATTTTTTCTAGCCCTTGTGCTGGAAGAGAAATAAGATGACAAGGTTTCCCAAGTCTCTTGGGATGTCTTATAGTTCCTAATATGTGGCAAGAGAAAATCAGAGATGGAGTTGAGTAAATAATACCTTGCTAATTCATCCTTAGCACACCATGTGTTGAGCTTTTCATGTTCTTCCTTTGTTGGCAATCCTCTTGATTTGAATGAGGGCAATTCCTCATCTCCTGAGATGTATCCATAGAGACTCCTTCCTTGTAGATATGTCTTCATCCTTAGAGACCATGCCTGATAGTTGTTCCTATCCAATTTATCAATAAATGAAGGAAAACCACCTCTCATTTTACCTTATTTTGCTCTGATACCACTGTTGGCAAGATGGATGGACACTCCAAGAGATTGAGTAGGTACTGCCAAATCCTGCTTTGTACCAGCCCTTGTAATCTTCAGAGTTGATAAGTGGACCTGCTTAGCTTCCCAATGACACCATAAGATGGACTATGTACTTTGGAAATGATGTGTGTAATGATTGAACCAAAACAGATAATTTTGAAATTCAAAATCTCTAGAAAACCTTCTATTTATGTCTTGACACCTGCTGGATCTTTTGCTCAGTATGACCAGCACAGTAGGAATTGGAAAAATTCCTTTTAGGGGTATCTAATTAGCTTAGCAAGCTAGCTATTCCAAGTGGAATGATGTAAAAAGATAAACTATGCTAAGAGAAATCAATTTAGCAAATGAAGCTATACCCCCGATTTTTTAGGATTGTAGTAGATAATGACCAGTGATCACCTCGATGCCTATTTCTCTGAAATGGCCGAATAGAATCTTCTCAAAAATTGGTAGCATGTAGATCACTTCAAGCTGAATCCAACAAGCTTTGGATCATTGAATTTGGGGAAGAAATGACTGAGATATGCACTCCACACGTTGACAGACTTTCATGTAGTATGACAGAGTACTCAGAGATGAACAATGTAAATGTATGTATTAATGAACACTTGTATACAATCCCATTGGCATGAAGATCATTGCCTAATGGTGTGGATAGGTGTGGGCTAGAGCGTAGGCCTCACACACACTCAGAATTGACAGTAATGAGCTCGGGAATGATGAGTCTTTACCGCGTCTTTTACATACTCTCTTTTATAATGAGTGAGTAAAAATTTGAATTCAAACTCAAACTTTTGGCTCCCTATGATCAAGCTCCTATATCCTAAGAGATATTCCTTCAATCAAAGCCAACCTTTTTTCACAAATCTCTTTTGGTAGGTGTTTACAAAGATTCCAAGTCAAATCTGACTTTTACAAAGAGTAAAGTAAAGTAAAATGGTAATTAGCCACTAGCCTTTGTTCCTATGCTTCTTCACATGTGTAGGATCTTCAATGTATCTATCAAGCCAAATGTGTAGGCTTGTGAATTACACCAACAGCTCCCCCTCAAGCCAAAAATTTTGGCTTGGTCTTCATCCTTCATTCTTCATGTATATCCTGCAATCCAATCAATGCTTTGAACCTGCAAAGTTTGGTTCCATCCAAAGCTTTAGTTAACAAATCTGCACATTGCATGTTTGTTGATACATAGGTAAGTTGAATATCCTTGCTTAATAACTTCTCTCTCACATAATGGTAATGAACCTCTATATGTTTGGTTCTAGCATGATAGATAGGATTAGCTGCAAGGTGAAGTGAGCTTGTATTATCTCCAAAGATTATTGGTGACCTAGTGTACAAACCCAATTCTGAATACAATAGCTTGATCCATATGGCTTCTTGTATGGCATTAGTCAGTCCTCTATACTCTTCTTCTGTAGAAGACAAAGCAACAGTAGGTTTCTTCTTTGAAGACCATGAAATTGGCTTATCACCTCCAAATGAAATGTATCCTAAAGTGCTCCTCCTATCATCCTTGCATACTGCCCAATCTACATCTGAATCGATCTTGATATCAATGTCTAAAGTGTAAGGAAAATACAAACCATGATTTTGTGTAGCCTTGAGATACTTCAATATTCTCTTAGTAGCTTCTAAATGAGGTGCTCTTGGCTTGTGCATAAACTGACTTAGCACACTAACTCCATATGCAACGTCTATCCTTGTTAAGGTAGCATAGTTCAAGCTACTCACCATGCTTTGATAACCTATAATGTCATTAATTTCATCACCTTCATGGGCACTTAGTTTTAGGTTTACCTCCATTGGAGTACTTGCAACTTTGGCATCTTGCAAGTGAAACTTCTTCAACATATCCTGTATGTACTTTTTCTGAGTGATGTATATTCCAGAGTTAGTATAGACTAACTCAAGCCCAAGAAAATACTTTAGTAGACCAAGATCATTGATCTTGAACTCCTTCATCATCTGGCTCTTGATTTGTCTGATTCCATTAACATCATTACCTGTAAGTAGCTGTCATCGACATAAACACATAGGTATATTACCTCTAAATTACTTCTCTTGATGAATAGAGAAGTATCTGCCTTGCTCATGACAAAACCTTGGTCTTGGAGATATGTAGTTAACATGTGATTCCATGCCCTAGGTGCTTGCTTCAATCCATATAAAGCCTTATTCAATTTGCACACATATGATACCTTGTTAGGATCCTCATAGCCAGGAGGTTGTGACATATATACCTCCTCTGAAATCCATCCATTCAAGAAAGCATTTTTGACATCCAATTGATACATGTTCCAATTTTTTGATGTAGCTATACTCACCAACACTCTAATAGTTGGCATCTTGTCCATAGGAGAGAATGTCTCTTCATAGTCAATGCCTTGGGTTTGTGCAAAACCCTTGGCTACCAATCTGGCTTTGTACCCGTTAATTGACCCATCATAATTTTTTTTAAGTTTATAGATCCATCTAGATCCTATTACCTTCATGGATTCCTTCTTTGGTACTAGCTGCCATGTGTCACTTTCCTTGAGTGCTTCAATCTCTTCATCCATAGCTTTTTTTCATTCTGATTTGGTTATGGCTTCTTCATATGATCCTGGTTCTTCAATTGAGAAATCTTTGGCAAGATAAACTGAGTGTTTAGTAACAAGAGATGTATCATACCCATATCTGATAGGTTTTTTTGCTCTCTCTTTGTGATCTTCTGATTGACTGATTTAAAGATTCAGGTATATCTTCAAGCTTCTTCATTTGGACTTTGCCCTTGGATTTCCATGCCTTGAAATCTTCAAGATTGATAACATCTTCATCATCTAAAGTTAAGTCTTCATTCTGAGGAGGTTCCTCCTTAGCAAGACTTGGAAACTCCTCCTCCAAGTCATAGGGTAGTTTAAATTTCCTGCATTCATTCTCATACCAAGAATCATTTTCATCAAAGACAACATCTCTACTGACCATGAATCCCTTATTGGAAGGGTTGTAAAACCTGTATCCTTTTTTATTTACATCATATCCAATAAAGATGCACTTCTCAGCCTTTGGGTCTAGCTTACCTCTTATCTGAGAAGGAATGTGTACATATGCTACACATCCAAATATCCTGCAATGGTCAAGTGAGGGTCTCTTACCATGCCATGCTTCATAGGGTGTCATCCCATCAAGGGACTTAGATGGTAACCTGTTTATGAGGTAAGTGGCAGTAGAAACACTCTCTGCCCATAGATAGTTAGGTAACTTTTTTTCATTCAACATAGACCTAGCTGTCTCAACAATCAACCTATTTCTTCTCTCAGCTACCCCATTCTGTTCAGGAGTGTACCTTGTGGTGATTTCTCTTTTGATGCCTCTGTCCTGCAAGAAGTCTTCAAATTCATTGGAGAAGTACTCACCTCCTCGATCTGACCTTAGTCTCTTCAAGTTCTTTCCTGTCTAATTTTCAACTAGTGCAAGTTATTTTTTAAAGCAATTAAATACTTCATCCTTGTGCTTCATGAAGTACAATACAGTACACCTACTATAATCATCAATAAAAGATACATAGTACCTTGATCCTGAGATTGAGGGGTCTTTGCTTGGTCCCCATACATCTGTGTGTACAAGTTCTAGGTAGTCTTCATGCATGTAGCCTTTCCTTGAGAAGGGTAACATGTGAGACTTCCCAAATTTACAAGCACTACATTTATATATCATGTGTTGTTTGGAAACATTGGGTATTCCAATAACACATTGATCTCTGCATATCTACTTCAAGGTTCTTTCTCCTATATGCCCTAATCTCTTGTGCCAAATCTCAAGCTCTGAAAGTGTTTGATCTTTATAACTGTATAGTGCAATATTCTTTATGTCTTCTAGCTCAAATGTAAAAAGTCTACCTGATTTTTCTCCTTTAGCAATCCTCTTGAATCCCTGCTTAGGATCCTCCACAAATGCTCCAAATTGATTGAATCTAACCTGCAAGCCTTTCTCCACAATCTGTCCAACACTCATCAGATTTTTGGTAATGGTTGGTACATAGAGTACCCTACTCAACAAGTTCTGGTTTCCATCACAAGTCTTAACATTTCCAACTTTAACTACTGAGTGCTTGGTGTCATCACCTATTTGTACTTGATGCTTACCTTTTGGTTACTCAAGATCAGAGAGTAGTGCTACATTGCCAGCCACATGATTTGAGCATCCTGAGTCAATGTAGAATATGTGGTCATCATTTGTACCTGGCTTTGAAGTCATGTTCATGATTAGAAGAGAATCATCTTGCTCTTCTATATAGTTGTTGTAGTCCTTGTTGGATTTGAATCCTCCTTGGTAGTTGCCATTGTAGTTGTTGTTTTTGTTGTTGTAATTGTTGTTGTAGTTGTTGTTGTAGCCTTGGTGATGGTTGAATCTACCTCTTGACTGTGAGTATCCACCTCTTTGGTATCCTCTTCCTCTCTGATTTTTATAGTTCCTGAAACACTCATATGTAGTATGATTTGATAAACCACAAATGTTACATGGTGAGGAGTTAAAGGATCTCCCCCTACCTTGCTTACCTCCTCTGCCCCTTCCTCTTGATGATCTACCTCTCCCTGCATAGTTAGCTTGGGAGGTAGAGCCTTCATCTTCTCCTTTCTTGTTCTTGCCTTTATCTTATCAGTGTATAAGTCAAAAGAGATATTACCTTTGGATGTATCTCCATTCTTGTTGAGCTTGGCTTCATGAGTGAATAATTGTCCCATGAGAGTGGTAAGGTCTGGAATCTGCATATCCATGTAAAGGTCCATGGCAGTGGTGAAGCTTTCCCATTTATCATCAGCTTTGATCCCATTGATCACTTGCCTTACAATCTGCTCTTCTTCAATCTCTTCTCCTATGCTTGCTAATTGATCTGCTACATCTTTAATCTTGGTCACAAATTCTGAAACAGCTTGCTTAGGTTGCTTCCTTAATGTGGTGAATTCAATCCACAACTGATTTTTTCTAGCCCTTGTGCTGGAAGAGAAATAAGATGACAAGGTTTCCCAAGTCTCTTGGGATGTCTTATAGTTCCTAATATGTGGCAAGAGAAAATCAGAGATGGAGTTGAGTAAATAATACCTTGCTAATTCATCCTTAGCACACCATGTGTTGAGCTTTTCATGTTCTTCCTTTGTTGGCAATCCTCTTGATTTGAATGAGGGCAATTCCTCATCTCCTGAGATGTATCCATAGAGACTCCTTCCTTGTAGATATGTCTTCATCCTTAGAGACCATGCCTGATAGTTGTTCCTATCCAATTTATCAATAAATGAAGGAAAACCACCTCTCATTTTACCTTATTTTGCTCTGATACCACTGTTGGCAAGATGGATGGACACTCCAAGAGATTGAGTAGGTACTGCCAAATCCTGCTTTGTACCAGCCCTTGTAATCTTCAGAGTTGATAAGTGGACCTGCTTAGCTTCCCAATGACACCATAAGATGGACTATGTACTTTGGAAATGATGTGTGTAATGATTGAACCAAAACAGATAATTTTGAAATTCAAAATCTCTAGAAAACCTTCTATTTATGTCTTGACACCTGCTGGATCTTTTGCTCAGTATGACCAGCACAGTAGGAATTGGAAAAATTCCTTTTAGGGGTATCTAATTAGCTTAGCAAGCTAGCTATTCCAAGTGGAATGATGTAAAAAGATAAACTATGCTAAGAGAAATCAATTTAGCAAATGAAGCTATACCCCCGATTTTTTAGGATTGTAGTAGATAATGACCAGTGATCACCTCGATGCCTATTTCTCTGAAATGGCCGAATAGAATCTTCTCAAAAATTGGTAGCATGTAGATCACTTCAAGCTGAATCCAACAAGCTTTGGATCATTGAATTTGGGGAAGAAATGACTGAGATATGCACTCCACACGTTGACAGACTTTCATGTAGTATGACAGAGTACTCAGAGATGAACAATGTAAATGTATGTATTAATGAACACTTGTATACAATCCCATTGGCATGAAGATCATTGCCTAATGGTGTGGATAGGTGTGGGCTAGAGCGTAGGCCTCACACACACTCAGAATTGACAGTAATGAGCTCGGGAATGATGAGTCTTTACCGCGTCTTTTACATACTCTCTTTTATAATGAGTGAGTAAAAATTTGAATTCAAACTCAAACTTTTGGCTCCCTATGATCAAGCTCCTATATCCTAAGAGATATTCCTTCAATCAAAGCCAACCTTTTTTCACAAATCTCTTTTGGTAGGTGTTTACAAAGATTCCAAGTCAAATCTGACTTTTACAAAGAGTAAAGTAAAGTAAAATGGTAATTAGCCACTAGCCTTTGTTCCTATGCTTCTTCACATGTGTAGGATCTTCAATGTATCTATCAAGCCAAATGTGTAGGCTTGTGAATTACACCAACAGCTCCCCCTCAAGCCAAAAATTTTGGCTTGGTCTTCATCCTTCATTCTTCATGTATATCCTGCAATCCAATCAATGCTTTGAACCTGCAAAGTTTGGTTCCATCCAAAGCTTTAGTTAACAAATCTGCACATTGCATGTTTGTTGATACATAGGTAAGTTGAATATCCTTGCTTAATAACTTCTCTCTCACATAATGGTAATGAACCTCTATATGTTTGGTTCTAGCATGATAGATAGGATTAGCTGCAAGGTGAAGTGAGCTTGTATTATCTCCAAAGATTATTGGTGACCTAGTGTACAAACCCAATTCTGAATACAATAGCTTGATCCATATGGCTTCTTGTATGGCATTAGTCAGTCCTCTATACTCTTCTTCTGTAGAAGACAAAGCAACAGTAGGTTTCTTCTTTGAAGACCATGAAATTGGCTTATCACCTCCAAATGAAATGTATCCTAAAGTGCTCCTCCTATCATCCTTGCATACTGCCCAATCTACATCTGAATCGATCTTGATATCAATGTCTAAAGTGTAAGGAAAATACAAACCATGATTTTGTGTAGCCTTGAGATACTTCAATATTCTCTTAGTAGCTTCTAAATGAGGTGCTCTTGGCTTGTGCATAAACTGACTTAGCACACTAACTCCATATGCAACGTCTATCCTTGTTAAGGTAGCATAGTTCAAGCTACTCACCATGCTTTGATAACCTATAATGTCATTAATTTCATCACCTTCATGGGCACTTAGTTTTAGGTTTACCTCCATTGGAGTACTTGCAACTTTGGCATCTTGCAAGTGAAACTTCTTCAACATATCCTGTATGTACTTTTTCTGAGTGATGTATATTCCAGAGTTAGTATAGACTAACTCAAGCCCAAGAAAATACTTTAGTAGACCAAGATCATTGATCTTGAACTCCTTCATCATCTGGCTCTTGATTTGTCTGATTCCATTAACATCATTACCTGTAAGTAGCTGTCATCGACATAAACACATAGGTATATTACCTCTAAATTACTTCTCTTGATGAATAGAGAAGTATCTGCCTTGCTCATGACAAAACCTTGGTCTTGGAGATATGTAGTTAACATGTGATTCCATGCCCTAGGTGCTTGCTTCAATCCATATAAAGCCTTATTCAATTTGCACACATATGATACCTTGTTAGGATCCTCATAGCCAGGAGGTTGTGACATATATACCTCCTCTGAAATCCATCCATTCAAGAAAGCATTTTTGACATCCAATTGATACATGTTCCAATTTTTTGATGTAGCTATACTCACCAACACTCTAATAGTTGGCATCTTGTCCATAGGAGAGAATGTCTCTTCATAGTCAATGCCTTGGGTTTGTGCAAAACCCTTGGCTACCAATCTGGCTTTGTACCCGTTAATTGACCCATCATAATTTTTTTTAAGTTTATAGATCCATCTAGATCCTATTACCTTCATGGATTCCTTCTTTGGTACTAGCTGCCATGTGTCACTTTCCTTGAGTGCTTCAATCTCTTCATCCATAGCTTTTTTTCATTCTGATTTGGTTATGGCTTCTTCATATGATCCTGGTTCTTCAATTGAGAAATCTTTGGCAAGATAAACTGAGTGTTTAGTAACAAGAGATGTATCATACCCATATCTGATAGGTTTTTTTGCTCTCTCTTTGTGATCTTCTGATTGACTGATTTAAAGATTCAGGTATATCTTCAAGCTTCTTCATTTGGACTTTGCCCTTGGATTTCCATGCCTTGAAATCTTCAAGATTGATAACATCTTCATCATCTAAAGTTGAGTCTTCATTCTGAGGAGGTTCCTCCTTAGCAAGACTTGGAAACTCCTCCTCCAAGTCATAGGGTAGTTTAAATTTCCTGCATTCATTCTCATACCAAGAATCATTTTCATCAAAGACAACATCTCTACTGACCATGAATCCCTTATTGGAAGGGTTGTAAAACCTGTATCCTTTTTTATTTACATCATATCCAATAAAGATGCACTTCTCAGCCTTTGGGTCTAGCTTACCTCTTATCTGAGAAGGAATGTGTACATATGCTACACATCCAAATATCCTGCAATGGTCAAGTGAGGGTCTCTTACCATGCCATGCTTCATAGGGTGTCATCCCATCAAGGGACTTAGATGGTAACCTGTTTATGAGGTAAGTGGCAGTAGAAACACTCTCTGCCCATAGATAGTTAGGTAACTTTTTTTCATTCAACATAGACCTAGCTGTCTCAACAATCAACCTATTTCTTCTCTCAGCTACCCCATTCTGTTCAGGAGTGTACCTTGTGGTGATTTCTCTTTTGATGCCTCTGTCCTGCAAGAAGTCTTCAAATTCATTGGAGAAGTACTCACCTCCTCGATCTGACCTTAGTCTCTTCAAGTTCTTTCCTGTCTAATTTTCAACTAGTGCAAGTTATTTTTTAAAGCAATTAAATACTTCATCCTTGTGCTTCATGAAGTACAATACAGTACACCTACTATAATCATCAATAAAAGATACATAGTACCTTGATCCTGAGATTGAGGGGTCTTTGCTTGGTCCCCATACATCTGTGTGTACAAGTTCTAGGTAGTCTTCATGCATGTAGCCTTTCCTTGAGAAGGGTAACATGTGAGACTTCCCAAATTTACAAGCACTACATTTATATATCATGTGTTGTTTGGAAACATTGGGTATTCCAATAACACATTGATCTCTGCATATCTACTTCAAGGTTCTTTCTCCTATATGCCCTAATCTCTTGTGCCAAATCTCAAGCTCTGAAAGTGTTTGATCTTTATAACTGTATAGTGCAATATTCTTTATGTCTTCTAGCTCAAATGTAAAAAGTCTACCTGATTTTTCTCCTTTAGCAATCCTCTTGAATCCCTGCTTAGGATCCTCCACAAATGCTCCAAATTGATTGAATCTAACCTGCAAGCCTTTCTCCACAATCTGTCCAACACTCATCAGATTTTTGGTAATGGTTGGTACATAGAGTACCCTACTCAACAAGTTCTGGTTTCCATCACAAGTCTTAACATTTCCAACTTTAACTACTGAGTGCTTGGTGTCATCACCTATTTGTACTTGATGCTTACCTTTTGGTTCCTCAAGATCAGAGAGTAGTGCTACATTGCCAGCCACATGATTTGAGCATCCTGAGTCAATGTAGAATATGTGGTCATCATTTGTACCTGGCTTTGAAGTCATGTTCATGATTAGAAGAGAATCATCTTGCTCTTCTATATAGTTGTTGTAGTCCTTGTTGGATTTGAATCCTCCTTGGTAGTTGCCATTGTAGTTGTTGTTTTTGTTGTTGTAATTGTTGTTGTAGTTGTTGTTGTAGCCTTGGTGATGGTTGAATCTACCTCTTGACTGTGAGTATCCACCTCTTTGGTATCCTCTTCCTCTCTGATTTTTATAGTTCCTGAAACACTCATATGTAGTATGATTTGATAAACCACAAATGTTACATGGTGAGGAGTTAAAGGATCTCCCCCTACCTTGCTTACCTCCTCTGCCCCTTCCTCTTGATGATCTACCTCTCCCTGCATAGTTAGCTTGGGAGGTAGAGCCTTCATCTTCTCCTTTCTTGTTCTTGCCTTTATCTTATCAGTGTATAAGTCAAAAGAGATATTACCTTTGGATGTATCTCCATTCTTGTTGAGCTTGGCTTCATGAGTGAATAATTGTCCCATGAGAGTGGTAAGGTCTGGAATCTGCATATCCATGTAAAGGTCCATGGCAGTGGTGAAGCTTTCCCATTTATCATCAGCTTTGATCCCATTGATCACTTGCCTTACAATCTGCTCTTCTTCAATCTCTTCTCCTATGCTTGCTAATTGATCTGCTACATCTTTAATCTTGGTCACAAATTCTGAAACAGCTTGCTTAGGTTGCTTCCTTAATGTGGTGAATTCAATCCACAACTGATTTTTTCTAGCCCTTGTGCTGGAAGAGAAATAAGATGACAAGGTTTCCCAAGTCTCTTGGGATGTCTTATAGTTCCTAATATGTGGCAAGAGAAAATCAGAGATGGAGTTGAGTAAATAATACCTTGCTAATTCATCCTTAGCACACCATGTGTTGAGCTTTTCATGTTCTTCCTTTGTTGGCAATCCTCTTGATTTGAATGAGGGCAATTCCTCATCTCCTGAGATGTATCCATAGAGACTCCTTCCTTGTAGATATGTCTTCATCCTTAGAGACCATGCCTGATAGTTGTTCCTATCCAATTTATCAATAAATGAAGGAAAACCACCTCTCATTTTACCTTATTTTGCTCTGATACCACTGTTGGCAAGATGGATGGACACTCCAAGAGATTGAGTAGGTACTGCCAAATCCTGCTTTGTACCAGCCCTTGTAATCTTCTGAGTTGATAAGTGGACCTCCTTAGCTTCCCAATGACACCATAAGATGGCCTATGTACTTTGGAAATGATGTGTGTAATGATCGAACCAAAACAAATAATTCTGAAATTCAAAATCTCTAGAAAACCTTCTATTTATGTCTTGACACCTGCTTGAACTTTTGCTCAGTATGACCAGCACAGTAGGAATTGGAAAATTTCCTTTTAGGGGTATCTAATTAGCTTAGCAAGCTAACTATTCCAAGTGGAATGATTCAAAAAGATAAACTATGCTAAGAGAAATCAATTTAGCAAATGAAGCTATACCCCCGATTTTTTAGGACTGTAGCAGATAATGATCAATGATCACCTCGACGCGTATTTCTCTGAAATGGCTGAATAGAATCTCCTCAAATTTTGATAGCATGTAGATCACTTTAAGCTGAATCCAAAAAGCTTTATATCATTGAATTTGGTGAAGAAATGACTGAGATATGCACTCCACAAGTTGATAGACTTTCAAGTAGTATGACAGAGTACTCAGAGATGAACAATGTAAATGTATGTATTAATGAACACTTGTATACAATCCCATTGGCATGAAGATCATTGCCTAATGGTGTGGATAGGTGTGGGCTAGAGTGTAGGCCTCACACACACTCAGAACTGACAGTAATGAGCTCGGGAATGATGAGTCTTTACCGCGTCTTTTTCATACTCTCTTTTATAATGAGTGAGTAAAAATTTGAATTCAAATTCAAAATTTTGGCTCCCTATGATCAAGCTCCTATATCCTAGGAGATATTCCTTCAATCAAAGCTAACCTTTTTTCACGAATCTCTTTTGGTAGGTTTTTACAAAGATTCCAAGTCAAATCTGACGTTTACAAAGAGTAAAGTAAAGTAAAGTGGTAATTAGCCACTAGCCTTTGTTCCTATGCTTCTTCACATGTGTAGGATCTTCAATGTATCCATCAAGCCAAATGTGTAGGCTTGTGAATTACACCAACATATATACATACATACATACATATATATATATATATATATATATATATATATATATATATATATATATATATATATATATATATATATATATATATATATATATATATATATATATGTATGTATATATAAGTGCTTCTATAGCAAAATCACTCTTGTTAGTCTCAACCACAAAGGGTTTATTGGGATCTCCTATATGTAAAAGTGGATTTTTAGCAATTCATACCTTCAACCTTTCCATACTTTGCTTCTTTTCATCTCCCTCGTGAAAGGCTTTCCCTTTCCCTTTAAGTTTTTCCATCATGAGACAATATCTTGACCTAAGATCAGTCTTGATAAAGTACCTAGCTTGATGTAATTGATCAATCTTCCAACCTAGGCATTGGAAACATATTTTTAATCATTTTGGGATACACTTACAACTTTATATCAAACAAGAAATGAGGCTTATGTTGCTTACTTTCGAAAAAAATTAGAGAGTGAGCATATGAACAAAGTAGATTCTATGGATAATTGTTTGACAAAGATCAAAGGTTTGAAGGAGCAATTGATTTTCTCTAATGAATTCTTGCCAAATACTGATGTTATTTTACCTATTATAGTTTATAAGATCATTCTAACTACTACTGATGGTAGTTCTTTCACATTGTCAGATGCTTTATACGTGCCAGAGATCAAGAAAAATCTATTGTCACTTTTAGCATCTCTCAAATGGTGATCTCTCAAATGGTGATGTTATTATTGCTTCTAGCATTTTATGTTATGGGTTCTATAAGCTCATTAAGCATTTCTAAGAAAGCTGTATTTTGGGCAAAATGCGATGTTCCTCCTTCCCAAAAGATGGTTCAATTCGAATTGCCCATAAATTGAAGCCTGTTCATATTGATGTATGTGATCCTATGCACACACATTCATTTGGAGCTTACCTTTACTTCATGAATTTTATTGATGACTTCTCCAGACATGCATAAATGTATCCACTGAAAGCAAAGTTGAAATTTTTTATGTGCGTCAAATAGTTCCTAGCTATGGCAAAAAAATTACCAACATCTAAATTGGGCACCCTCCATTCTAATCGACGGGGGGGAATGCATGTCTTCTGATTTTATTGCATTTTCAGCTGAGTGTGGGATAAAACATCAATGTATATTGTTGTATACACCTCAGCAAAATAGAGTTTTTGAAATAAATAATAAGTCTCTCATGGAAATGGAAAGGTGTATGGTCAAAAGCTATATTTTATCACATAGCTTCTAGCTTGAGGTTGTTGTGTGTGCAACATACATACTTAATAGGTTTCATACCAAAGCACCGCAATCGATCATTGCATATGAGTCTTGGCATGGACACAATCCATCTATTATTCATCTGCGTGTCTTTGGTTGTCTGGTATATGCATCAGTGCCTAAACAACAACACAAAAAGATGGATGATATGGTAGTGAAATGTATTTTTGGTGGGTACAATTCTCAAAGCAAAGTCTATTCTCTGCATCATCCATAGACTAAACACATTTTGGCTACTCATGATGTTGTTTTTGTGAAACATGCAATTCCACCATTACTTTCATGTATTAAGGAGACATCAATTAGCTCTAAAGATGTGTATGACACTTTGCTGCCTCTTCTTATAGGTGGATAGTCAAATGTGGATTCAAATGAGACAATTTCTCAACCTTTATAAGTCCAAAATGATGATGCAAATCATTCCATTTTTTATGTAGATTTACATTATGCACTTGTTGATGAGAGGTTGGCATAGAAGAGGCAAAATCTATGCCTAAATGGTTGGTGCAGACTTTGAGAGACAGCAAGTTAGATGGAACCCTATCGTATCGTACTCATTCAAGCTACCATAGTGCTTCCTTTGCATCAAATTTTTATGCAATGGTTGTCTCTAGTTGTTGTGATGAAAATGATCCTATTTCTTTCGATGTAGCACAAAATTCAAAAAATGGATGGTTGCTATGCAATCAAAATATGATGCTATTATGAAGAATGGTACTTGATGTTTATGTGATTTCCCTCTAGGCAAAAAGGCCATTGTTGCTAAATGGGTATACAAGTTGAAACATAAGCCTGATGGAAAAATTGAAAAGTATAAGGTGAGGCTTGTTGCTAAAGGTTATGCTCAAGAGAGTGCATTGTGTTCAATCCATAGTCAAAATGCCTAACTTTGGCAAGAACACTCGGAAGATGCAAAACATTGGAAGCATCATCATATAGATGGGGAAACTTGTTTTGGGTGTAGTTGCATAGCAAACCGTGTCAAACAATAGATCAAAGGAATATACTCCATGTGTAGGTAACACAACCTCCCTTCTTGACATCAATGACTTTTTGAGTTCTCGTGTGATGAAAGATACAAATATTTTTAACCCTGAACATGCAAGCACCTAAAAAGAAACTTTTGGTATTGAGGATTGAAGCATGAACTCATCGAGGTCCAAAGAACATGAGCAAAACTCTAACCAAAGGACCCAATAGTCACTCGGATTTCAGCCAAAAAGGATGGAGGTAACATCTCTTGCCCCACTAGGATACGAATGGAATACAAGAAAACAACGAAAATACAAACCCACCTAGAAGAAAATGCTTCTACTATCCAAGCAAGATATGGAGGAAGCAATAAATTTTTTAGAGGAAAGGACTCTTGTTGGCCTCTAATAAGCCCACATGCCCGTGCTCAAATACCTGCATCACTACCTTAGAAATGCATTTGGACCTCTTTACCTTTCCTCTTTGAGATTTCAATATCAAGCTAACAGTTAGTTCTTTTGTTTCTTTGAGACCATTGCACAAGCTGACCTTGTTCTCAAGCTCCCTAGTTGGATGATCAAAGACACTACTCTAGTTTTTTTTTAATGGTGCCCATCATTCAGCTTGCTCACATATAAACCCAAGAAACTCTCTATTTGGATTGAGTTTTCGAACCTTCCCCATGTTGGTCACAGTATCACCGAGATAGCAAATACTCTTGGTTCAATTCTTAGTTTCAAGGAGCCACCATTGATCAATCCAAGGTGGAATCCTAAAGTTCTTGTAGAAATAGACGTGGAAAATAATTTAGGCTTTGAAATAGAACTCAAACAAAATTGGGAGGGTTTACCATATCCAAGAAATTGTATGTATCTCCCTAATTCCTATTTTATTTGTCATAAAAAAGGCCATTTTGCAAGGATTTGCCTCTACAAAAACCAAGAAGACACGATATTAAAGCATCTGGGCTAGTAGATGAGGAAGGTTTCACGATGGTAGCCAAAAAAAGACATCGAAATGTAGTGGATTCCAATACCCCATTACCCCTCAGTGCCCCCTTCTGCCAATAATCACTTCAATGTCCTGGCTATTGAAGATACTAACTCAAAAGAAGTTAAAACCACCTAGTTCAATGAGCTAGAGAGGGAAGTTCACATGCAGGATCGTGCTTTAGAAGATGATCTTCAAATCACTGATGAACTTGAAAATGCAACTATCATTGACATGGATTGTATAAATAAGAGAAAGGACACGTTCCAAAGTGAAATCTCCAACTCAATTGAGGGACACAATAGACTTGAAAAGGGCTCCATCAACTCTACTTGTTCTAATGTTGGTTGAAGTAATGTCTTTTAACTATAAAGTATTCTCGAAAATGACTAAAGTCCAAACAATAAAACAAATATTTAGAGAGATGATGTTTTTGCCCAACATCATCTTCTTGCAAGAGATTAAGGTACAAGGTTAGCTTGGAATCAAGGCCTAGATTTCACTTGGTTCAATTCTGTTGGAGTTAGACGTCTGTGGAAGCATGCGAATAGCACAAGGAAGAAGAAGAAGCTTGGAGCACAGCACACAATGCTAAATGTATTACCACTAGAATGTACAAAGATAAGTAACCCATTAGGGCTATAGGCATCCATACAAGCCGGGAGGAGGGGGGGAACCTCCTAAAGAGGGAAAAAAGTGCCCTGGTAGTCCTAGTGTGTTCACACACATCACTACCTAAATATATCAACACATCCCCCATGGGAGTGATGTGGTGAACAAGGAGGTGGCACTCATGTATAAGGAAGTGCCAAGCTATGTGGAATCAATCCACGAAAGGAAGTAAGCCCAAAGCTTTGCGGAAAGCTTTAAACTTCTCCTAGGCAAAGCCTTCATGAAAAGGTCTTCAATGTTCTCCTACGTGGGCACATATGCCAAGCTAATGTCTCCAGTAGAGAACCTCTCCTTGACATAATGATAATGCACCTCAATGTGCTTAGTGCGAGCATGGAACACAGCATTCCTCACAACTGCCAATGCACTCTGACTGTTAGTGAAGATGGTGGTGGCACAAGACTCACCAACACCCAAATCAACCATAAGGCATCTGAGCCACACAAACTCAATAGTCACTATGAAAGCTTCCCTATACTCAGCCTCACAACTAGAAGTGTCCACAGTAGGATGCTTCTTGCTCAGCCAAGATATGCATGAGCTACCAAGCATGAAGCAAAAACCACTAGTGGACACATGAGAGTCATAGCAACTAGCCTAATCAGAGTCAGAAAAAGCATGCAAATCTAACGGTAGTGATCCCCCCGGGATAAAACAACCCAAGTAGTCGGGTACCACTCAAGTAGCAAAAGATGCGCTTAATTGCCTACCAATGCTTGACACCTAGGCAATGCATAAACTTGCTCATCTGTGATATAGCAAACTCAATATTTGGCCAAGTAATGCATAAGTAAATCAAGCATCCAACAGCTTACTGATAGAGAGCAGCATCAAATGCATCTCCAACATCATCAAGACTCAATTGTAAACATGTCTCCATAGGAGTGGCAATAGGTTTACAGTCTTCAAGGACAAAACACTGCAATAATGTGTCAATATTTTTTATTTTACAAAAAGTTATTCTTTCATCAACTTGCATAAATTGAATGCCCAAATAATGATTCAAATGCCCCAATTCAGACATCTCAAATGAGGCATGCAAATCAACCTTGAAATTAGCAATATGATTCTCATGAGGACCAATGAGCAGCATGTCATCAACATACACAACAATGATCAGAAGCACATCATTCGCATGCTTAACATATAAGGTGTTTTCAATTGGTCTATTCTCAAAACCATGTGCAATCAGATAGGCATGTATCTTTTCATACCAAGCACATGGTGCTTGCTTTAAACCATATAATGCCTTCTTTAACCTCCACATCTGGTTTTCATGCCCTTTCTACACAAAGCCATGGGGCTGAAAAACATACACTTCTTCATGCAAATCACCATTCAGAAATGTTGTTTTAATGTCCAACTAATGTACATTCCAATCGTGATGAGCTGCAAGTGCACAAATGGTATGAACAGTAGTCATTCGGCAAGTAGGTGCAAAGGTTTCATCAAAATCAATGCCTCTTTCATGTGCATAACCCTTTGCGACAAGCCTAGCCTTATACCCGTCAACTGTTCCATCAGGTTTATGCTTCAGCTTGTATACCCACTTAGTGCCAATGGCCTTCTTTCCAGGAGGCAAGCCACATAAAGACAAGGTACCATATCTCATGATAGCATCATATTCAAATTGCATTGCAGCCATCCAATGTTTAGAATTTTATGCTTCATCAAATGAAACAATTTCAGTCTCATCACAGAGACTAGATGCAACCATAGCATAGCAATCTGATGTAAAAGATGCACTATGAGAGCCTAAATGAGTACAGTATGATAGAGGTGCATCTAATTTTCTATCATGCAAAGTCTGCACTAGCCATTTTGGCATAGTTTTTGCCTCCTCTATATCAACTCTTTTAGCAATAAGTGCATCATGAAAATCTGCATAAAAAATGGAATGATATGCATCATCACATGAAATCTATAAAGGCTGAGAAGTTTCCTCAATAGGACTAGCACTAGATTGTCCACCCATAAAAAGAGGCAGCAAAGTATCATACATGTCTTTGGAGCTAACAGATGTTCTCCTTCATACATGAAAGTAAAGGTTGAATAGCATCTTCCACAAAAAATGCATCACGGCTAACCAAAATGCATTTCTTTTGTGGATAATACAGATGATAGCCTTTGCTTTCAGAACTGTACCCAACAAAAATACATTTTACTGCTTTATCATCCAATTTTTGTGATGTTGTTCAAGCACTAATGCATATGCCAGACGATCAAAAACACATAGATGAGCAACAGATGGCTTGCGACCATGCCAAGCCTCATATGGAGTGATAGACTGCAGTGCTTTAGTGGGAGACTTGTTAAGTACATATGTTACACAGATGGCAACCTCAAGCTAGAAACTATGTGGTAAAGCCTGACTCTTGACCATACACCTCGCCATCTCCATGCAACAACTCCATTCTATTGAGGTGTATATGGCACTGTATGCTGATGTTTTATCCCACGTACAACCAAAAATGCATTAAAGTTAGAAGACATAAATTCCCCCCCTCGATCAGAATGGACGGTGTCCATTTTACATGCTGACATATTTTCAGCGAAAACAAAAAACTGTTTGAAGCACATGAACACTTTGGACTTTTCTTTCAATGGATACACCCATGCATGCTTGGAAAAATCATCAATGAAAGTCACAAAGTAAAGATAGATTCCAAAAGAGGGTGTTTGCATAGGACCACAAACATCACTGTAAACAAGCTATAATTTTTTAGTAGCTCGAACTGAACCATCTTTTGGAAAGGACGAAAACTGCATTTTGCCCAATAAAAAGCCTTCACAAACATGTTTTTCGGGAACCTCAAGTCTGGGCAAAGAGGACACCATTTTAGATCTTTGCAGGCATAGTAAACTAGCAAAATTTAGATGACCAAAGCATGCATGCCAAATCTTTGCATCTGACATAGCCTGAGAATCATGTATTGCACATGTCGATCATTCATAGATTTTTCATAGTCTATGAGCTTATAGAGCCCATGACATAAAATGCCAGAAGCAATAATCATATCGCCATTTGACAAATCATGAACTATACATTTTTCATAAACAAATTTCACAATCAAGTCAATCTTGGCTAATGCAAAAACTGATAACATGTTTTTCTTGATCCCTGGCACAAATAAAGCATCCGATAAAGTCAAAGAACTACCATCAGCAGTGGTCAAAATGATATTACCAACTCCAGTGACAAGATAAGAGGAGTTGTTGGCGCATGTGACAGTATACCCTGTAGGGGTAGGCTCGAGTGAAGTGAAGAAACTACACTATGAGGTAATATGTTTGGTTGCCCCATTATAAAAGTACCAAACATATGAGTCTACTGCAGACATATACTATTCAGAAGAAGATAGATCAAAACCACAAATAGTATAAAATGCCCATTCTTCATTCTGCACAAGATTAGCAGACTTTGTTTTTGGTGTAGAGGTCTCTGCAACAACCATTCCAGCCTCTTTTTTCTTTGCCTCTCTTGCAGTCAGTTTTGGATAGTTCTTTATGACATGATCGTTTCCTTTATAATACTTACAAAAGAAATTCTGCTTTTTTTATTTCTTCTCATCTTTGTCTTCCTTCTTCAAATGTGCAACATTTGCAAATTTTTGCTTATTAGTAGATGAGCTCCATTTACCTTTGCCCTTCTGTCTAGCCAAGAAAGCTTGATCTACAACAGGCATAATGGACCTGTTCTACCTAGACTGATCTTCCTGCAATATAACAGAGACTAACTCCTCAAATGACAAGGCATTTGGATTGCCTTTCATCATCAAACAAAGAGTAGAAGCAAACCTCTGATATGAATCAGGAAGACCATTCAGAATGGTCTACACAAGTGAGCTATCTGGGAAACTTCATCAATAGAAATCAATTGTTCCTTCAAGTCTTTGATCTTTGTTAGAAAACTATCCATAGAATCACCTTCACTCATATGCTCACTCTCCAACTGTTTTCGGAGGTAAGCAACACGAGCCTCGTTCCTAGCCTAGTACCATGCGGTAAGTGTATCCAAGCATCCTTAACTATTCTACAAGAGCGAATGTGAGGAATAATGGCATGTTTGATAGACAAGGCTTTCAATGCATGTGTGAGCATCTCTACCATCCCAACAAATTTGCTCTACAACAGGCGCAACACAAATCGTAGCACAAATAGGAATCTGAAGAATATCAGCATCTTCAATGCCATGTGCATCAGCTTCAATACCTGTATTTGCAGGTGTAATAGGATGTTGTTCAACACCCTACACAATGTTCCACAGTCCTTTTGCAACCAATACATGTCGCATCATATAAACCCACAATGGTTAATTGGTACTTTCCAACGTATCCTCAACAACCAACATACGGAATGCATTACTGCTTTGGGCGGCCATTGACTAAAATACTCTGATGCAAAAAAATGATTGTATCTGAAAAGGTTGAACAAAAGTACCCTGATGAGTTCTACTAGACCTATAGCAAACTTTGAGATGCTTATACTAGTGAAACAAAATTTGTATATATCTTTGGCACAAAAAGAAAAAGTAGCCTACACAAGCACTATGATAGTGCATTCAAAGGCCAAAAGAGCTTAGATCGTGATTTTGGCACCACAAGGTGAAGTTGTTTTGATCTCCTAATCACCTTGAATATGCTCCCAAATTTCATCCAATTTTGAGATTGTGACTGAAGGGGTGTCGAGGATGCCCTAGATGAAGTGGAAACCTGCTCTGATACCAATTATTGGAGTTAACATCTACGGAAGCACCTGAATAGCACAAGGAAGAAGAAGAAGCTTGGAGCACAACACACAATACTGAATGTATTATCACTAGAATGTACAAAGATAAGTAACTCGTTAGGGCTATAGGCATATATACAAGCTAGGGGGAAAAAACCTCCTAAAGAGGGAAAAAAGTGCCCCAGTGGTCCTTAGTGTGTTCACACATATGCATACTTAACATATATAACAATGATTAGAAGTACATCATATGCATACTTAACATATAATGTGCTCTGAGTTGGATTATCCTCAAAAACATGTGCAATCAAGTAGGCATGTACCTTTTCATACCCAACACGTGGTGCTTGCACAAACCATATAATGCCTTTTTTAGCCTACGCACTTTGTTTTCATGCCCTTTCTACATAAAACCACGGGGCTGAAATGCATACACTTCTTCATGTAAGTTACCAATAAAAAATGAAATGTTAATGTCCAACTGAAGTACATTCTAACCATGATGAGCTACAAATACACAAATGCTATGAATAGTGGTCATTCAGCATATGGAGGCAAAGGTCTCATCAAAATCAATGCCACTCTCTTGAGCATAACCATTCACAATAAGCCTAGCCTTATACCTATCAACTATTTCATCATGCTTGCATTTCAGTTTGTATACCCATTTAGTGTCGATGGCCTTTTTGCCTAGAGGCAAATTGTATAAAGACCATACCATTCTTCATAATGGCTTTATATTTTGATTGCATACCAAGCTATCCAAATGTTTGAATTCTTTGCTTCATCAAAGAAACATGCTCATTCTCATCACAAAGACTGGAGGCAACCATTACATAGCAATCAGATGCAAAGGAAGCACTATGAGAGCCTGAACATGTATGATAGGACAAAGGTGCATCTAATTTCCTATCTCTTAAAGTTTATGCCATCCATTTAGGCATAATTTTAGCCTCTTCTATGTCAGCCTTCTCATTGACAAGTGCATCATGTAAATTCGCATAAAAAAATGGATTGGTCTGCATCAACATGTGGAATTGGTAAAGACTGAGAAATTTCACCATATGGATGAGCACTTGACTATCCACCTCTAAAAACAGACAACAAAGTGTTATACACATCTTTAGAGATAATTCAAGTCTTCTTGGTACATGAAAGGAATGGCCAGATTGCATCTTCCACAAAAACATCACAGCTAGTTAAAATGTGTTTAGTCAATGCATGATATAGATGATAGCCTTTGCTTTTAGAACTATACCCAACAAAATACATTTCACTACTTTATCATCCACTTTCCTCTATTGTTGTTTAGGCATTAATGAATATGCCAGAAAAGACAAGCAAATGATTAGAAAATGGATTGCGACCATGCCAAGCCTCATATGGAGTGATTGATTGCAGTGCTTTGGTGGGACACTTGTTAAATACATATGATGCACACATAACAACCTCACGCCAGAAGTTGTGGTAAAGCCTAACTTTTTGACCATATGTCTCACCATCTCCATGAGAGACTTTTTCTTTCTTTCAACAACTCCAATTTTTTGAATTTTATATGGCATTGTACACTAATCTTTTATCCCATGCTCAGTTAGAAATGCATTGAAATCAGAAGACATGTATTCCCCCATCAAAATGGAGGATGCCCAATTTACATGCTAACAGATTTTGATCCATAACCAGAAATTATTTGAAGCATTTAAACACTTCAGGCTTTGCTTTCAATGGATACACCCATGCATACCTAGAGAAATCATCAATAAAAGTCATGAAGTAAAGGTAGTTCCCAAAAGAAGGTATCTACATAGGACCACAAACATCATTGTGAACAAGCTGCAATTTATGAGAAGCTTGAACTGAACCATGTTTTGGGAAGGAGGAACTGCACATTTTTTCCAAATATAGCCTTCATAAACATGTTTGCAAGGTGCCTCAAGTTTGGGAAGAGAGGACATCATTTTAGATTTCTATAAGCAAAGAAAAGTAGAAAAATTCAAATGACTCAAGTGTGCATGCCAAAGTTTTGCATCTGAGACAACTTAAGAATCTTGAAGTACTACACATTTTAAATCATTCGGAGATTTTGCATACTATGAGCTTATATAACCCATGAAATAACATGCTAGAAGCAATAATAACATCCCATTTGAGAGATCATGAACTGTACACCTATCATCAACAAATTTGACAACCAAACCAATATTGTCTAATGTTGAAACTAACAATGGATTTTTCTTGATCCCTGGGACATATAAAGCTTCTGAAAATATGAAAGAACTACCATCAGTAGTAGTCTGAATGATCTTACCGACTCCCATTGTAGGATAAGAGGAGTTTTTGGCACATGTGATAATATTCCCTTTAGGGGCAAGCTTAAGTGAACTAAAGAAACTGTGTTGTGAGGTAATATGTTTGGTTGCGCCACTATCAATGTATTAAACATCTGAGTCTACTGCAGACATACACTACTCGTTAGAAGATA
The DNA here is from genome assembly GCA_020310875.1 of Ceratopteris richardii. Taxonomy (NCBI): domain Eukaryota; kingdom Viridiplantae; phylum Streptophyta; class Polypodiopsida; order Polypodiales; family Pteridaceae; genus Ceratopteris; species Ceratopteris richardii. The sequence continues at coordinate 63,946,339 of CM035414.1, read as the reverse complement.
ACTAAGAGCTACAAATCATAGTAAATTCCCACTCTTCATTTTGGACAAGATTAGCAGACTCTGTGTTAGGTGTAGAGGCTTCTATAACAACCATTCCAACCTCTTTGTTCTTTTCCTCTTTTACAACAAATTTTGGACAAATTTTTATCACATGATCATTTCCCTTCCATTATTTGCAAAACTATTTCTTCTTTTCTACTTTCTTCTCATCTTTTTTTCCTTCTTCGATTTTGCAACATTAGCATATTTCTATTTGCTAGTATATGAGCTCCAATTTCCTTTGACCTTCTAACTAGCTAAGAAAGATTGATCTGCAACATGCATGATCGACTTGTTTTTCTTAGACAATGTTCCTACCCAAAAACAGAGACTAACTCCTCAAATGTTAAGGTGTTTGGATTGCCTTTCATCATTAATCAAAGAGTAGATGCAAAAAACTGATATGGAACTAGAAAAGTGTTAAGAATAGTCTGCACATGTGAACTATTTGGGAAGTCTTCACAGTAAAAATCAATTGCTCCTTCAAATCTTTGATCTTTGTCAAAAAATTATCCATACAATCTCCTTCATTCATATTCTCACTCTCAAATTGTTTTCAGAGGTAAGCAACATAAGCCTCATTTCTTGCCTGGTATAAAGTGGTAAGTGTATCCCAAGCATCCTTTGCTATTTTGCAAGAGAAAATATGAGAGATGATGGCATTTTTTATAGAAAAATCGTCAATTCATGTGCTTGAACATTTCTTCCATTCCAAGGAAGTTGATCTAGAGTAGATGCAATAGGAATCATAACACAAACAAGAATTTGAAGATCATCATCTTCAATGCCATCTATATCACCTTCAATCTATATTTGCACGTGTAATAAGAAGTTATTCAACACCCCAAACAATATATCCATAACCCTTTTGCTACCAATATGTGGTGCATCATATATGCCCACAATGGGTAATTAGTGCCATCCAGCTTATCCTCAACAACAAATATATGAAATACATCATTCTTTTCAGCCATGGCCAATAACTAAATACCTTGATACATAAAAAATCCTCTATCTAAAAAAGTTGAGCAGAAACACCCTATTGAGATTCACTAAACCTGTAGCAAACTTCGAGGTGCTTATACTAGTGAATCAAAATCTGTATATATGTTTGGCACAAAAGGATGCTCACCAACTTTCATGTAATTTTGAGGCTCATGACAGGGTGATGATAATGCCCTAGATGAAGCAGCGATATGCCGTGTTACCAATTGGTGGAGTTCAAGGTTTGCAAAAGCACACTAGTATATCACAAATATTGAATTTATTACCAAGTGAGTGTACAAAGATAAGTCACCCATTAGGGTTATAGGCATATATACAAGTAGGGGAGGAGCTCACAAAGAGGGAAAAAGAGCCCTGATGGTCCTAAGTTTGTTCACACACATATTTGCCAAAATATATCAACACCCACATATGTGTCACATCATTAGGCCTAAACAAAAAGGATACATTTGTGGAAGATACATTATGGATACTCTTATACCATTGTGGGAAGGAATGCAACAAGCTCACGCTAAGGAACAATGCTTTGTATTTTTTAAAATTGATTTTGACAAAGCCCATGGTAGAATCTATTGGGACTTCATTCTAGAGGCCTTACATGGCTATGGGTTTGGTACTTTTTTCATTTGTGCAATCCATTTCATGCTTGCAACATTTTCAAGCAAGTGGTGGTCAATGGGGCTTTTATTGAGCCTATATTCCTTAAGAAATCTATCAGACAAAGTTTCTTGCTGGCCCCTCTCTTCTATGCCATTGTGGCTGACCTCACTAGGTTGGCTTCTTCATGATAATTCCATCTACATGGGAATCTGTGTGGGATAACCATGCCTAGGGGACATGAAGATCTCATTCTCATACCGATGTAGATGACACCACTGCCACTATTTGCAATAAGTTCAACTATTTGAAGTCCTTCTAGTCTTCTTTGGGGACCTATTGCTAGGCCAATGGATCTATTATCATTCACAACAAAACCTTGGTTAAATATGTGGGAATCCTCTCCATGACTTCATTATGAATGTGGAATGATAGCCCATTATGGATGGTGAAATTTGTTGGAGTTTGAGGTCTATGGAAGCACACAAACAACAGAAGGAAGACGAAGAAGCTTGGAGCACAACACACAATATTCAATGTATTACCAAGAGAATGTACAAAGATAAGTGACCCGTTAGGGTTATAGGCGTATATACAAGCCCGAGAAAAAAAACCTCTTAAAGAGGGAAAAAAGTGCCCCGATAGTCCTAGTGTGTTCACATACATCACTACCTAAATATATCAACAAATCCCCCCTAGGAGTGATGCAGTAAACAAGAAGTTGGCACTCATGTATAAGGAAGTGCCAAGCTATGTGGAATCAATCCACAAAATGAAGTAAGCCCAAAGCTTTGCGGAAAGCTTCAAACTTCTCCCTAGGCAGAACCTTTGTGAAAAGGTCTACAATGCTCTCCTATGTGGGCACATATGCCAAATTGATCTCTTCAACAGAGAACCTCTGCTAGAAATAATGATAGCGCACCTCAATGTGCTTAGTGTGAGCATGGAACACAAGGTTCCTCATGAAAGAACTTGGAGAAGCTTGTAGGAGATAGAAAAAGTGAGTTGTAAAGTGATGAAGTTCGGTCTAGTCAATCGGCACAAGATCAACCCTTGAGCTTATGGAGACTCAAAGAGACCTTATAGGCATGCAATAAGTGCAATAAAATGCACTATGTACTTTGGAGCATCAAGGAGAAAGATTCGATACAAAACAGGTAGGTTTGCACATTGACTAGCTCAAAAACTTACTATCTTTGGGTGAGACAATCAACTTCAAATTCTCATAGCAGCCAACATGATTAGGATTGGAAGAAATCCTTTTGGAGGAGTGATACACATAGGGTTTAGTGTATAAAATGCACAAGATTACAAGAAACAAGCAAAATATGCTTTTGGAATGAACCTAACACTCAACAATGGTAACTCTTATTTTTTAGGAATGCACAAAGATAGACCCCGAGACAGGAAAATTAGGATTTCTCCCAATTTCCTAAACCAAATGCTCTGAAGATATATACACATAAAATAATACCTTTCAAATGTGTGCTCCATAATCCAATTTGGAGCTCCATAGAGAGAGTTGTAGCCTCTGCAAGCTTACTATTGTTGAAGAAGATGATTCAGAAAAATGAAGGAGCAAGACAATGATGGCCACAAGTGTATGTATATTGCTTCCATGTAATGTAAAAGTGATTTGAAGTCTTTAAATAGACTCTTGAAGTGCTCCATGACTTCTACAAGTGGATTTTGAATTCAAATGAAGGAGATAAAGGTTGTTGGAGGGAATCAATTCATTTTCCAACAATCTAGGAAAAGTGAAGATCCAGTTTGATCCACTTTTAGGTGATTGATTGATTCATTGATTGCAACTCAACCACCTCAAATCTATGGAATTTTAGCTCTCTTTTTCTCATTTTACATGTGTAAAGCTCTAGACCTTTAGAATCGTAAATGATCCATAAATTTATTTATTTTTTATACAATAAATCAACATAGGTAAAAGAAAGTTTGAATGGATATTTTGGCATAATCCAAACCATAGCTTTTTTGATGTAGATAAAATCCACCTCAAGCATAGTGTAAGCTTGATGTTCCAATAGCTCCCCCTCAAGATAAAGTATGCTTGAGTCTTCATTCTCTAATAGGTTGAATACCTTCCATTGATTCAAATCTGCAAAGCTTTACTCCATCAAGTGCCTTATTCATCATATCTGCTACTTGCTTTTCAGTTGGAACAAAAGAAATGTCAATCTCCTTTGCCATGAGCTTCTCCTTGATGAAGTGGTAATGAACCTCTATGTGTTTGGTTCTTGCATGGAAAATAGGGTTTGCTGCTAGATGCATGGAACTTACATTATCTCCAAATATGTGAGGTTTGGAACTCACAAGTCCCAAATTTGTATACAATGCTTTTAACCATATTGCCTCTTGGGTTGCTATGGTCAAACCTTTGTACTCTGCTTCAATTGAGGATAAAGAAAATGTTGGTTGCTTCTTGGAACTCCATGACACTAGCTTTGAGCTTGCAAATGCTAAGTAACCAGAGGTAATTCTTCTATCATCCTTAGCTCATGCCCAATCTACATCCAAATAGATTTTGATATCCAAATATGAAGAATAAGGATAGAATTACCTTCATTGATTGTACCTCTGAGGTACTTAAGTACTCTCTTAGCTGCATCCATGTGTGGTCTTCTTGGCAAGTGCATGAATTGGCTTAGCACTCCTACACTATATGAGATGTTTGTCCTTGTATGAGTAACATATATCAAGCTACCTACCAAGATTTGATACTCTTTAATGTCATCAATTTTCTCACCTTCATAAACACTAAGTTTATGATTCATCTCAAAAGGTGTACCTAAATTACTGATTTTGATCTCCTCTTACATGTGTCTCTTGATCCTTTGAATGTCATTCAGACCATCACTTGTCACAATTATGTCATCTACATATACACATAGATAGATAACCTCATTGTGATCCCTTTTGATGAATAGAGAAGGATCTCAGTTGCTAGGTCTGAACCCTTGATATTGAAGGTGCGTAACCAATCTGTAATTCCAAGCTCTAGGAGCTTGTTTCAATCCATACAATGTTTTCTTAAGTTTGCAAACATAAGATCCATGATTAGGGTTTTCAAAACCTAGTGGTTGTGACATGTATATCTCTTCCCTTGTCCAACCATTTAGAAATACATTTTTTACATCAAGTTAGAGGAGTCTGCAATTTCTTGCAGTAGCTACATTTATCAATGTTTTGATTGTAGTCATCTTTGCAACTGGTGAGAATGTTTCCTCATAGTCTATACCATGAGTTTGTGAGTGTCCTTTGGCAGCTAGCCTTACCTCGTACCTACAAACTAATCCATCTGAGTTTCTTTTAATTTTATATACCCATCTGTAACCAATTACCTTTTGATTGGAACCAAATCCCAAGTGTCATCTCCTTCAATCCACATATTTCTTCTTTCATGGAATTTTCCCAATTAGGGTTTCCCTTTGCCTCTTCATAGGTTAAGGTTTCCTCTGAAATTGAGTCCTTTTACAAGTAGATTGAATGCTTTATAACAAATGTTGAATCATATCCATACCTTTCTAGTTGTTTTTTCTCCCTTGTTGATCTTCTAGGTGCTTGCTTGGAGCATTCTCCACACTCTTGCATCTTTTGTTTTCCTCTTGACTTCCATAGATTATAATCCTTTTCCTTCTAGAGTGTACTGAACTCTAGAAATTCATGAGAGGTATGATAGTAACTAGAAGCAAACCCAAATGAATAAGTCAATCTTGGACTTATCATCTTTTGAAGATTGAATTAGTTCTTGTACCGAATGTCTATCTAGGATGTTTAATTTAGTTATCTAGTTCCAATCAGCTAGCCCTCAACTTTTGTGAAAGGAATCAGATACCAAATCTGAGTCAATTCCAAAAGATTTGGAAAGCATAAGGAAATAACTAAAATTTTGTATAAACAATTCAAACTTCTAAGATATAAACTTGCTATGAGTCAAATAATTGATGACGCAAGACTTTAACTTCTTAACGATGTAGTTCAACCAGGTAATGAAGCTTTTTTTTTTTCTGTTTTTAAGAGAAATAAACTTGATTCTCGAAAAGATTCATAGAGTAAGTCTAAAAATCATCCAACCACAAGATACTAGTGTGGTATCCAACATCAGTGTGTCAAACCACTGAGGTTCTATTGATGAATTTTTTACTCAAACAATGCTTCACTTGAGACTAAGTTCATGCCTATATTCAATCTTTATGATTGCTTACTAGGAATGCAATTCTTGAGCATTGATTTGAGTCAAAGGATTGAATTTAGCAAGTTACACTAGGAACTTGATGCTTAACTTAGTCAGTCTATTCCTTAGCCGAAAGGTTCAATTCAAAGTCAAAGTCTTACTCTTTCAAAAATTTATCAAACATTTTTGAATCATCAACACTTTAGCTTGAAGTGTTTCAAGAAGATCTTGGAAGTTACTTACTTTGTATCTTCTTATGAACTTGATCTTAAAGTATCTTGAGACCATGCTTTTATCTTCCTTGAATTTAAACTTCTTCTTTGAAGTTTTCATTTTCTTGAGGATCAGACTTAACTTCAAGATTTATTCTCGGACTAAACGATAATTATCATCCCACGGCCTAATGTCCCATATCATCTTTCCTACATCAATCTGAGTATAAAATTTGGTGTCCCATACCACCCTATTTTATATTCACATTAATGTGTGGGTGATACTTATCCTAAATTATAAACATCTCTTGATAGAGTACCTTCTAACTTCAAGAATTTTGAAGTTTCAGGCATTACCTCCAACTTGATATTCTAGTTTTTGATTCCGTTACACGATCATTTCATGATCTCATGTTTTTCATAGGAAACTTGAAAACCTTTGATAGAATATCAATTCTTCTTTACCAATATTTTCAAAAGAAAAAACCACTATCATTCCAAGTTCTTGAATTTATCAGATTCAAGTCTAATTGGTTATACTTGACCAATTTGTAGCGACAAGAGATTTTTACGTCTTATCTTTCGATTCCTTTCTTATTGCACCTTTAAATAGCTGCCTTGGCTAGGACTTTACAGGAATCTCTCTAGTGCACAAGTCTAAGCATCGGCTCATGCTTTCTGGATTTGTACCAAAATCCCTTTAAGGATAGGTAAACTTTTATGTTACACCATCCACAGACTTAATTACCATAGACACGGTTGCAGACTACATACTTGGAATATCTACTCTATTCAAACTTGGAACAACTTACTATTTCAATTGCCAATACTTAGGCGAATTTCACAGTAGTTCCAACAGTAATGCTTGGACAACCATGGCCAAGATTAATCAATTCTTGTTGATCATGTGATAGAATAAAGATTTGGTCTTTATCATTAAGATCTCTTGAGCTTTTCTAAGCTTTTTGGCTTACCTATAGGATTTTAAGAGATCTTTCCCCTACTCAAGTCTAAGCACGTATTAATGCCTTTTAGATTCTAAAGCTAAGAATCTTTGATACACTTCCAGGTGATATCAACCATTGGACTTTAAGCACCACTTTTAGTGGTTTGGGACTTCATGGGAACTACTTGGTGTCTAATGAGTTTAAAGAATTTCCTTCTCACTACTTGGGAGAACATTATTCTTCAGCAATTAGAGATCCATACTAGAGAATCAAAGAACCTGAGCAAATGATTCATCTTGGAATCTTTTGCAATCAAAAGGATATTTGAAAGAAAATCTTAGGCTTTCAAACAATATCCAGAAGCTTTACTAATTCAATTGTGTTCATCTCTTGAGTATCAAACTAGAGAATAAATATCACCTTTAGGATATGATTTCCCATTCCACTATGAAAGTTTGACTTGAACTTTCATTTATGTGATATTGATTCTTGTTCTTGAGTTTGATACAATATTTATTATTATTGGTTTTTAAATGTTACTAGAGTACTTTAAACATCTTTCAGCAATCAAAATTATGTTTAAAGTCCAAGCATCTATTGATGATTGATCCAATAGTAATGCTACTATGAACACATAACTTTGAACTTTATAGCTTGTTTAGGAAAAGTTCATGGATTGGAAATCCATAGCTTGAAACTTTTTTTCCTAAATGAAAACTTCACAGTTTGATTCATGTTTTTAGAAACTTATCTCATTTCCTAAAGATTACTTGTTTTGGTTTTGTCTTGAAGCTTCAATTAGCTTGAATGAAACCAAAACTTAACTCCCTAAAAGAGTTATTTTTATGTTTCCATGATTGCTTAGCAAGTTGCATTGTTACTAAAAATGCAACTAATGTAACAACCTAAGGATTACGACCACCACGTGCTAATGTAACAATGTAACAACCTAAGGATTACGACCACCACGTGCTAGAGAGATGACTAATGGCGATGTGATTATTGCTTCTGGCATTTTATCTCGTGGGATGTATAAGCTCATAGATTATGAAAAATCTGTGAATGATTTATCATGTCTAGTACATGATTCTTAGGCTATGTCAGATGCAAAGCTTTGACATGCATGCTTTGGTCATCTAAATTTGCTAGTTTGCTACGCCTCCAGAAATCTATAATGGTGCCCTCTTTGCCCAAACTTGAGGCCCTTGCTAAACATATATGTGAAGGCTATATTTTGGGCAAAATGCAACGTTCCTCATTCCCAAAAGATGGTTATGTTCAAGCTACATAGAAATTGCAGCTTGTTCACTGTATGTGGTCCTATGCACACACCCTCTTTTGGAAACTGTCTTTACTTTGTGACTGTCATTGATGATTTTTCTAGGCATGCATGGATATATCCATTGAAAGCAAAGTCTGAAGTGTTTATGTGCTTCAAATGATTTTTGGTTTTGGCTGAAAATTTATCAGCATGTAAAATGGGCACCCTCCATTATGATCGGGGGGGGGGGGGTATATGTCTTCTAACTTTAATGCATTTCTGGTTGAAATGTGGGATGAAACATCAATGTACGATGTTGTATACACCTCAATAGAATGGATTTGCTGAACGGAAGAACAGGTCACTCATGGAGATGGTGAGGTGTATGGTCAAGAGTCAGGCTTTACCACATAGTTTATGGGTTGAGGTTGTTATGTGTGCAGCATATGTAATTAACAAGTGTCCCACTAAAGCGCTGTAGTCTATCACTCCATATGAGGCTTGGCATGGTCGCAAGCTATATGTTGCTCATCTGCATTTTTTTGGTTGTTTGGCATATGCATTAGTGCCTGAACAACATCATAGAAAATTGGATGATACAATACTAAAATGTATTTTTGTTGGGTATAGTTTTAAAAATAAAGGCTATCGTCTGTATCATCCATAGATTAAACACATTTTGGTTAGCCATGATGTTGTTTTTGTGGAAGATGCCATTTAGTTGTTACTTTCATGTACGAAGGAGGCATTTGATAGCTCCAAAGACATGTATGATACTTTGCTGCCTCTTTTTACAGGTGGACAATCTAGTGCAGGTCCTAATGAGGAAACTTCTTAGCCTTTGTAGGTTTCATGTGATGATGCAGATCATTCCATTTTTTATGCAGATTTACATGATGCACTTCTTGATGAGAGACCTGATATTGAGTAGGCAAAAAATATGCCAAAATGGCTGGTGCAAACTTTGTGTGACAGCAAATTAGATGCATCTATGTCATATCGTATTCATTCAGGCTCTCATAGTGCTTCTTTTGCATTAGATTGCTATGCTATGGCTGCCTCTAGTCTCTTTGATGAGATTGAGCCTATTTCATTTGATGAAGCACAAAATTCTAAACATTGGATGGTTGCAATGCAATCTAAATATGATGCTATCATAAAAAATAGTACATGGTCTTTATGTGACTTGCCTCCTGGCAAGAAGGCCACTAGCACTAAGTGGGTATACAAGCTGAGGTGTAAACTTGATGGAGCAGTTGACAAGTATAAGGCTAGGCTTGTTGTAAAGGGTTATGCACAAGAAAGACTCGTTGATTTTGATGAGACCTTTTCTCCTACTTGCCAAATGACTACTCTTCGTAGCATCTCTACACTTGCAGCTCATCATGGTTGGAATGTACACAAGTTGGACATTAAAATGGCATTTTTGAATGGTGACTTGCATGAAGAAGTGTATGTTCTTCAACCCCGTGTCTTTATGTAGAAAGGGCATGAAAACTAGGTGTGAAGGTTGAAAAAGGCTTTACATGGTTTGAAACAAGCACCACGTGCTTGGTATGAAAACATACATGCCTATTTGATTGCACATGGTTTTGAGAATAGTCCAACAAAAATCACCTTATATGTTAAGCGTGCTAATGATGTTCTTCCGATCATTGTTGTGTATGTTGATGACATGTTGTCACTGGTCCTCATGACACACATATTGCTGATTTTAAGGCTGATTTGCATGCCTCATTTGACATGTCTGATTTGGGGCATTTGCATCATTATTTGGGCATTCAGTTTATGCAAGGTGATGGTGGAATGGCTTTGTGTCAAACAAAATATATTAACACATTATTGCAGCATTTTGGCCTTGAAGACTACAAAGCTATTGCCACTCCTATGGAGACATGTTGACAATTGAGTCTTCATGTTGTTCGTGATGCATTTGATGTTGTTATCTATCATTAGGGTGTTGGATGCTTGATTTACTTATGCATTACTTGGCCAAATATTGAGTTTGTTGTCTCACAGATGAGGAGGTTTATGCATTGCCCTAGTGTCAAGCATTGGCAAGCAGTTAAGCACATCTTTCACTACTTGAGTGGTATTCGGCTACCTGGATTGTTTTATTCATCCTAGCATAGTGGATAGGAGACCATTCATTACAGTCATGCTAAAACAAGGCAACACCCGCCATGCGCTTAGGGCTTTAATTGATTCAGGTGGTGCAACTAGTGAGATTAGGTAGTCCCACTGTAAGGACTCGGGAATAGAAATGCGGTCAATTGAGGCATACCTCATAGGGCTAGGAGGCATAGAAACCCCTTGCATGGGTGAGGTGGACCTTTCTATCCTCATACACAAAGCGAACATGACTGTGAAACTCCTAGTGTGCCATGATGATGACCTGATAGAATCGTTAATCCTTGGCCAAGATTGGTTATACTATCAGTCAGTGGACCTAAATCTTAGAAAAGGCTCGTTGTAGCTCAGGACCTTAGATCAGCATCGAGGGATATTGCTTGACTTCCCTAACCATACCCCACCCAAGGAATGTAACCCTAGACCATATGAAATGATTGCAAGAGAGGATCGAAAGATTTTTGGACAAATCCATCAGATAAGCATGTGCCATCCAAAGTCAACCCATGGGAGCTTGGAGATGGATAGTTGCTAGTCAGGAGGATGTCAGGAGATCTTCCCCTGGTCTTCCTTTGCATAGGAAGGGGATTACATTAGTGTTCAGGTGGGCTGCATCAATAGATAGATGGGCACGATAGCCTCTTCTGACCCTTCCTCCACACTTCTCGCGGACCAGTCTAGATCTATTGTACAAAATGCCTCACATCCTGATGGGCAGATCACGCAAGTGTTGGACCTCCCTTCTTTTCCAAAGCAGAGTGTCAACCAAACCTCTCAACCATGAACTCCAAAAATTCAACCATGACTTAAGAACCCCAACCGACAACCCTACCAGACAACCCAAAGGTGGAAGAAGTACCAGCAAATCAAGGCAAGTGGTTCAAAGCAAGTATGGATGCCAAAAGGTCAGAAAGTACCAACCAATTTTCAACAATAGAAGCTATGACAAGAAGAAGTCCAAGCAGAATTAGAGTCAACATCCAACTTCCCCTTGACTTTCTTCTCCATCGACGAGAACCAGACAGCCAAAAAGTACCTAACAAACCTACCCACGCCCACACAGATTTGAGTACCTAAGAATTGTACTTTAGCTCAAAACCCAAGCCACGTAATATACATCCCTTTGACATCACTTCACCCATTGACACCACTACTGTCCAATTCACCTTTTGTACCTCATCAAAAGAACACCACCCATACACCAACTTTTAGGAAATGGATACCGAAAAGTGTCCAAAAACCTCCACACGATCCTTTGTATGATAGAACACCTAACCCGACTAACTCTTACCCTTGTAATAATTCACCTCCAATTGAGCCCTGTATAAATTCACCCACACTAACCCACTGTCACTTGTAATCAAATCTCATCAAGGAATGTATGCAATATCTAAATCATGTAGGTGTCTAGTGACCTTCATTAGTTTATTAGAAATCAGTCCATAAACCACCTCATGACACTCGGCTACACGGGTTACACATTGGCTATGGAAAGGGATTGCAGTCTCACTTTATTGGGATCATATTTAATTTCCATACTAATGTGTTATCCTTTTGTAGCAGATCATCTACACACTCATTTTGATCATCATGCAAGCTGAAGGAACTTCCGAGGATGGCCCCAACATGCCAATGGTCAATTTTGGTAATTTATTAGCTGAGTCTTATCTTTACATCACAACCACCAAAATTTCAAGGATTCACGAGACCGATGCCCATGGATGATTCTCCTCTGGGATGCATTGAAAAAGGTCATAGCAACTCACACTGGTTCCAATGTCTAGCAGGACCCTTAGCAGATGCAAACTACTACATCTACGATGCTATGCTTTGTTTTGATGGTAATACATGGGGCAAATATTAGTTTTTCTCATGCGAATTTGAAGATCTTCAGAATTTAGAGGAGCTACGACCCATTTGGGCTAGGGCTGGTTTCAGCAAGTACTTTACTGACCCTTTGCCGAAACTCGATTTCTGTTGATGCTACTAGTGAATGACTCCCTTACAAGATATTCTACCTCTCAAAAGACCTCATTCGAGTTGGACTTAAGATCCATGGGACTCACACACCAACAGAACCAGAAAGGCTCATTCCCGAGCCTATGAAGAGAGGTGATGTTTTGAAGTGGACTAATATCTCAGCCATCACACCAGAAGTATCAAAGCCATTGCACATTTGCATGCAGCATTTTGCTTTCCCCGCATAGGATTGCTTCACTATTCCTCTGAAATGCATTTGGTTTGGCTTATATCTAGCAAATACAGGACCTCAGACCATAGATCTAGCTAGTTGGATTATTGATCAATTATACTTAATGCAGCAAAGGTGGGCCTACAAACACATCATCCACAGATGTTGTGCACTCACGAGAATATTCTACATGTGTGTGGCTTATGACTTACCCATCGAATGCACTATCACCATTGAGGAGTTGAAAAGATTTAAAGGACCTTCCAAAAAGGCAAGGAAGCCAAGCAAAAGCAAAGTAGGCAAGCACATGAGGGGCTCAATCCCATGCTTACAGATCTCGAAGTTTCCCTTGCCACAACCATCCCCTCAACAATCTCCCACTAAACCTCCTAAACATGTATCACCAATACAGATCAGACTCTCATGCATTGTAATAACAGAAGGCACCACTAGTGCAATGATTCTCCCCAAGGCCTCCACTCAAGCAGCTACTATGGAAGCTGGAGAGATTCCCACCACCATTGGTGTAGTTGCTTTTACTTTTCCCATACCTAACCTCGAGGCAGATCCCACTAACACGACATTTGATTTCGAAATGCATGATGCATTTTCTAGTGAATTTCAATTTTTAGGACAGTTTTTCCCTCAAGAATACGAAAAACCCAGCTATCCTACTACACCCCCTGACCAACAACAAGGGCATGTAGTGTCTAACTTAGATGTTGAAGATCAGAGAGTGATTGATGATGAAGAAGGTGATGATGAAGCTAGTCAAACCAGTCTTGACTCACAAAAGATGACCAATAGGAACAATAGCAACAACAAATGGAAGCTCAAGGAGATACGAGCACCCACAAAGATGACACATTCGAAGCTGCTACCTATAACTGGCCATCCAGAAATTATATTGCAATATGCAAGCCATATGGGCACGCCACCAATTATCAGAAGAGAAAAGTCAAGAAATACTAGAACAATAACTCCTTAGCGGAAGATTTGAAGACTCCTTCATTCAGGGTTTTAAGGAACTAGTCAAGTCAATGGGAACTGTTGAAGCACTTCATTTTTTGAAGAGGAAACCTTTACCACAATTTTCCCCTTGATAAATTCACCTGATGTCCAAACCAAGCCAATACATCCATGTGCCCACCGATGCCCAATCATCCCACCATCTAGAGGAAGCATGATTAATACCAAAAAACCCCGCCCGAATCACCTGCCATTGGAGCTACAATCATCATTGACTCCCCACCCTGACCAACAACCTCCATATAGGACACCACCATCAAAATCACCTCCACTTCCCCCAAAACTCTGCCTTCCCCTATACATCTACCTTCCCCTGTACACCCCAACTCACCTCCCATATCCTCATTCATAGCAAGTGCTGCAATAGAAGCCATAACACCTCCAGTCACCCATGCTATATACGAAACCTTTACCCCTCGTACATCAAACCTAATTCCCCCTAATCCATTTACGCCATCCTTTCCTTCATTTCCCCTTCCTTCACAACCTCTTTTTCCCTTACCTCCACCGATGACCTTCTCACCAGTATCCCCTCCCACCCCTACTATATCACCTCTACCTTCTCCTCTACATAAAGTCATCCACAAAACTCACCAGGTCATATATTCCTCTTCCTTTGTAAATCCCATGTTCACACCCACTCATGCGCCCACCATTACACCACTATTCACTGTTACTACACTAGATATCATGTCCAGTGACATGGACATTTCACCAGCTACAACACCACCACTCACATCCACCATTTCACCACTACATCTTGACACATCACATTTTCTATGGCCACCACGGCATCCACCCTCCCATTCTCCTTTCCCTTCCCCCTGCATTATAACAGTATGTACTGTATTAACATTTTATCACATCATGAATGAAGCGAGATTATAACAGTAATACCAAATGAATAGTAGAAGTTACACGCCTGTGGTTACGATGATTGTTAAGAAGTTGTTTTGCGCTGGAAGTCGTAGTTGAATCTGTGGTAATAGTTAGAAGTTAATCAATGATTGGGAAAATACATAAAGAGCCTCTGTATTACAGACCCCTGACCATCCCAAAAACCCACATATAGATTGGTTAATAATTTAGATTAACCATAAAAGATTGACACTAGCACGGGCCATGGGGCATGGAGTAGCTAGTTGGCGCATAGACTAAGATTCCAGAAAGAATCCAATGATATATGCTTGTAACACGTTCCAAAAAATCGTTCCCGAAGTACAGAAGGGATCAGCATCCCTAGAAAATTCCTAGCACATTGGGAACAGTAGTGGTGAAAGACAATCGTCGGAAGGAAAGCGAGAAATATGGGCTAGTGGAGTACCACCTCAGCATTTTCTTGTGCAAGGATTACAGGGTATACCAGAAGTGCAACCAACCCCATCTGAAGAAAGTAAGGTTGGTGAAGTAAGCACTAGCTTCGGTGACAGTGTGGAAATTTTCGATAGCAGTTTGTGGAATTCCAGTGGAACTTTGGATAATTCTGGGGTCGGTTTACAAAATTTTGGTGAAAGTTCTACTCTGGGTTCTGATTTTGAGGAAACTAGTGTATTGCTGGATGAAAGTTTTGGTGAAAAGCTCACTTCAGAAGTCAGCTATGAGGAGTGGTAGTTGGGAGTAGGCATGGGGGAACGACTCAACAATATCCGATCACCGGAGAACGTGCAAGATGACGGGACAATACAATGACAATTAGGTTTAACTGGTTCAACTCATTCGGCAGTAACATTTCCTCTTGGTTTAAACAACATGAGTGGTTCGCAACAGCAACAACACCAACAACAACATCAACAACAACAACATCAATAGCAACATCATCAGCAGCAACAGCAACTACAACAACAGCAACAATAGTAGGCCATACCACCACGACTGATACCCGCTAGAGTTACGTGTACAAAATTTGGAGGATTCCTCGATGATGACCCAGATGCACATATGAGAACTTTTGAAATCAATTATGCAGTACTCAACTATCCAGCAGATCCGGCATATAAGGCTATAGTGTTCCAATCTAGGCTGGTTAATGAGGTTGCCAGGTGGTTAATTGAATATGATATTAATCATTTCCGTCAATACGACGATGTTAAGGATGCCTTCTTACAACAATTTTGGTTGAAGAAATATGGGGCGGAGATCTTTGACTATCTGCAAAACAATAGACAAAAATCACATTAGAATGTGCAAGAGTATGCAACTTTATTTTGTACTCATCTACAACAACTACCGCCCGTGCATGCTAATCTATCGGATGATGTGATTACTCAGTGGTTTATTAATGGGTTAAACCCTCAACTCAAACAATTAATGATCATTACTCAAACAAGTAATGATCAGTGTTATGACTCTAGATGCGGTCATAGCCATGGCATTACAGTTGGAACATAAAGTGGGCGGGTTCGCTGACGATTTGGACTGGTTGAAGGCGACCAGGGGTACGAGTGAGGATCCCTTGAAACAAGTGTATTGCACAAAATGTAAGAACCCGGGACACATTGGTTCTGCTTGTGCACTAAATCAAATGTACTACGTTATTTGTAATACAGCGAGTCACTCCACCAAAACGTGCCCATATAATGCTACCGTACAGGCAAGGACAACCATAAATGCTATAATACAAAAGCAGGGACAATAGGCTGCCCCATTATGTACCATCGTAGTTGAGGAATACTTCTTACCAAAGTTATAAAACCTACAAGGGAACGCGAGCAAACAACTTCGGCCAGACCCGGTGGAACTCCGGTCAATCGGGTGAAGGCACATCTGTGCCACCACCCAGATGCCATTTCTATGGTGAGATTGGACATATCCGCAGATATTGTAAGGAGGTGGCTGAGAATGATAAACGAAGAAAAGAACAACAACATCGAATGGCCAACATGGTATATATTTTAGTAGTGGATACTCAAGCGGCAGTAATTCAAACACGGTCCGGTAAGAAATTACAATCGACTGCTGAGATTTTTGAGCCTAGTATTCGAGAGCAACAGAGATTTTTTACCAAAGCCAATGCCTGGGCCAATCAAGAACCAATAATTTTTCCTGATCCAGTACCTATGGTCCGACAGACAGCACCGAATCTACCACTGAAAGAACCGAGTCCAATGAACGGGTCACCGGAGAGCCCATCAAATTCGGTATTGAGTACGTCGAATTTTGACTCTGTGTGGAATATTCTATTGTATGCTTCTATTACAATACTGTTGGGGCAATTGTTAGCCTTGGTTTTGGGTGTACGACAACAATTCTAGCAACAAGTGTGTCCAGGATCTTGGTGTACACCTGCTACGGTCACCATTAGTCTAGAAACTGATTCTACGATGGACCATATTGTTCCTTTAATTACGGTATGGTGTAAAAACCACAAAATTACTCAAGTGTTAATTGATGGAGGCTCTGGTGTGAATATTGCTACAGCCGCACTTTGTAAAAGATTAGGATGGACTCAGATCGAACATGTTCAATTTTTTGTGAGAATGGCTGATCAATCACGGGTCTATCCAGTGGGTTTGGTATGTGATATACCCATCACTCTTCAGGGAGCGGTGTTCAAAATGACTTTTGTTGTTCTAGAATTACCTGACTCAAGTCTGGACTACAACTTACTGTTCGGGAGGCCCTGGTTGAAACAAGCCAAGGTGTTGCAGGACTAGTTTGCACACGAACTGATTTTCAAACATAATCATTGGAAATATGTAGTATCGTTGGATGAGATGAAGCCATGTGACATTCATGCTCGACCCTATGTAGCCAAGCCTACGCATATGCTAGATGGACTTTCGGATGATAAAGGTGCTGCTTCTCTAAGTGTCGAGAGTTTTGTTTGTGGTTAAATCCCAACAAGTCGGTATTTTCGGTTTCCTATGGCAAGTTGCTTGGTCATATTATTTCACAACAAGACATTCAAGTGGATCTAGATAAAGTGCAAGCCGTGTTGCATGCACCTGCCCCTACGACACCAAAGGAAGTTATGAGATTCCTGGGCCAAATATGCTGGCATGGGCTGCATCTGTGGTGGCTCGCACATTTATCCATATCCCGAATCGGTTGATCACTAGCAATCCCCGACAGTTCATATGGACTCAGGAGTGCCAAATTATCTTTGATCGATTGATAACAAGCAATACCAGGATTTATCTAGCACCACCGCGTGGCCCTCCAACCGTTGGATACATGATGGCGACCATCCGCCACTAGCTCCCCGCATACACTGCATGGATGACATCATCGCATGTATGACAATTAAGATCTTTGATATGATGCAAACAGTTTTCAAGATCTTTCGTTGCGTCAAAGCATCACATGTCAATACCCCTGGCTTTGAGCATGGAAATCAAGACCTTGCATATGA
Source organism: Ceratopteris richardii (assembly GCA_020310875.1). Lineage (NCBI taxonomy): Eukaryota > Viridiplantae > Streptophyta > Polypodiopsida > Polypodiales > Pteridaceae > Ceratopteris > Ceratopteris richardii. Next base: position 63,928,388 of record CM035414.1, on the reverse strand, counting down.
TATGAGCACCACACCATCATTCTGGGTATGCTACGCATGGCATTGTCGCATCAAGTATTTACCTACATGTTACAAGATGACTTTTGAGGAAATGTTCACGACGAGATTTTTCAAATACCATTTTGAAGTTTTTATCAGCCGACCTACCCATCTACTTCAGTTATTCGCTTGCGAGCAACTTGTATATTCAATGCACTACCAACTTCCACCTCCTGACAAACCTTAGGTGATAGACTAGGAAAAATTAGAAGATGATCCTGCATGAGGAATTTGCATCATGGAGCACACCCTCGCACAAGACCTCTTGCAAAACTACATTATGTAGACCCCATAACAAGGATCTATCGGGGATGATAGACGCGAGAGGGAGGGGGTGTTGGCAGCAACCAAAGGCATCGCCACAGAAGAAGCATGCAAAGGTCGACTACAAAGAGTTGTGGGGAGTCAGACACTTCATTTTCTTTCAAGAAATATATTTTATGATGTTCTCTTCAAACACCAAATAGTGATTTTCATCACTTTTGTAATATATGTACCATAAAACACCCACTTTTGTAATCAGTAGCTCCATTTTGTGCAAGACGAGGAGTCCTCAAGCTTGAGCAGCTTAGGGAGAATGAGCACACCAATCTTGGTAATTTTTAGATCTCATTTAGACCTCCAAATGACCTCTAGAACCTATTTTTTAACTATGCGGGACAAGATGTGAAATCGATCAAAACTAGTCTAGAATCTATAAAAAGAGCTAGAGAGCTCATTTTTGAGGTTGGATTGCGTTATCTAGCATGAGCTTTGAGCTTGTAATAGAGTTATTGAGGAATAGAGTCTAATTTTCTACCTTCCATTGTGTCTCTCTTGTTTCTTCCTTGTGTGTGTGTGTGTGTGTGCATCTTCATGCTTCTCACCTTCACTTTCACTACTTCTCGCGTTCACGATCTTCATATCACTCCTATCTCTTCCACGGATTGACATTAAGGAGGTGGAGCTTCTTAACATGGTACTTACCATTGTGCTAGAGCAACAAGTGCTTTCAACTGGACTATTCTCAAAACCATGTGCAATCAAGTAGGCATCTATCTTTTCATACCAAGCACATGGTGCTTGCTTCAAACCATATAATGCCTTTTTCAACCTACGCACTTTGTTTTCATGCCCGTTTTGCACAAAATCATGGGGCTGCAAAACATACACTTCTTCATGTAAGTCAACATTCAAAAATGTAGTTTTAATATCTATCTGATGAACATTCCAGCCATGATGGGTTGCAAGTGCAAAAATGCTATGAATGGCAGTCATTCAACATGTGCGTGCAAAGGTCTTATCAAAGTCAATGCCTGTTTCTTAAGCATAACCTTCTGCAACAAGCCTAGCCTTATACGTGTCAATTGTTCCATCATGCTTGCACTTTAGCTTGTATACCCATTTAGTGCCAATGGGATTTTTGCCTGGAGACAAATCACATGAAGACCAGGTACCATTCTTCATAATAGCATCATATTCTGATTGCATAGCAATCATCCATTTTTTTGAATTTTTTGCTTCATCAAAAGAAGAAGGCTCATTCTCATCACAAAGATTAGAGACAGCCATTGCATAACAATCTGATGCAAAAGAAACACTATGAGAGCCTGAACAAGTACGATATGAAAATGGTGCATCTAATTTGCTATCTCCCAAAGTTTGCACCAACCACTTAGGCATAGTTTTTGCCTACTCTATATAAGCTCTCTCATCAACAAGTGCATCATGTAAATCTACATTAGAAATGGAATGATCTACATCATCATGTGGCACCTATAATGGCTAAGAACTTGCTCATCTGGACCAACACTTGACCATCCACGTGTAAAAAGAGGAAGCAAAGTGTCATACACATCTTTGGAGCTAACTAATGGCTTAGTTGTATCTTCCACAAAAATAACATCATAGCTAACCAAAATGCATTTATTCTATGGATGATACAGATGACAGCCTTTGCTTCCAGAATCATACCCAAGAAAAATACATTTCACTACTTTATCATCTAATTTTCTCCATTGTTGTTCAGATACTAATGCAAATGCCAAACAACCAAAGACACTCAGATGAGAAACAGATGGCTTGCGACCATGCCAATCCTCATATGGAGTGATAGATTGCAATGCTTTGGTGGGACACATGTTAAGTACCTATGTTGCACACATAATAGCCGAAATGATATTACCAACTCCCATGACTGGATGAGAGGAGTTGTTGGCACATGTGACAATATTCCCTGTAGGGACATGCTCAAGTGAACTGAAGAAACTATGCTACGAGATAATATGTTTGGTTTCCCCACTATCAAAGTACCAAACATTTGAGTCTACTGTAGACATACACTTCATGAGAACATGGGTCATAACTGCAAACAATAGTAAATGCCCATTCTTCATTCTGCACAAGATTAGCAGACTCTATTTTGGGTGTAGGGATCTTTGCAACAGTTATTCCAACTTCTTTTCTCTTTGCCTCTTTTGCACCCAGTTTTGGACAACTCTTTATGACATGATCATTTCCTTTATAGTATTTGCAAAAGAATTTTGCTTTTCTGATTTCTTCTCGTCTTTGTATTCCTTTTTTGAATGTACATAACTAGCAGATTTCTACTTACTAATAGATGAGCTCCATTTACCTTTGCCCTTCTAACTAGCTAAGAAAGCTTGATCTGCTACACACATAATGGACCTATTCTCCTTGGACTGATCTTCTTGCAACAAAAGAGAAACTAACTCCTCAAATGTTAAGGCATTTGGATTGCCTTTCATCATCAACCGAAGGGTAGAAGCAAAACTCTGATATGAATCTAGAAGACCATTCTGAGCGGTGTGCACAAGTGAATTGTATGACAAGACTTCATTAGCATAAATTAATTTCTCCTCGAAATCTTTGATCTTTTTCAAAAAATTGTCCATAGAATCTCATTCATTTATATGCTCACTAGTCTCCAACTATTTTCGAAGGTAAGAAACATGAGCCTCATTTCTTGCCTTGTATAAGGTGGTAAGTGTATCCCAAGTATCTTTTGCTATTTTGCAAGAGCGAATATTGGGGATAATGGCATGCTTGATAGACAAAGCTATCAATGCATGTGCATGAGCATCTCTGCCATCCCATCAAAGTTGCTATGTAGTAGATGCAATAGGAACCACAACATGAACATGAATTTGAAGATCGTCATCTTCAATGCCATCTGCATCACCTTCAATATCTATATTTGGAGGTGTAGTAGGTCGTTTTTCAACACCGCACACAATATTCCACAGTCCTTTTGCGACCAATACATGATGCTACATATATGCCCACAATGGGTAATTGGTATCATCCGACTTTTCTTCAATAACCAACATATGGAAAACATCATTGCTTTTAGCCATGGCCACTGACTAAAATAACTTGATGTAGAAAAATTACATTCTCTTAAAAGGTTGAACAGAACTACCCTATCGAGTTGAGTTAAACTTGTAGCAGACTTGGAGGCGCTTATATTGGTGAACCAAAACTTGTATATATGTTTGGCACAAAAGGATGAAATTATCTACACAGGTGCTGCGATAGTGCATTCAGAGGCAAGAACGAGCCTAGATCCAAAAATTGATGCCATAGAGCGAAGCAGTTTTGAACTCCGAATCACCCTGAGTATGCTCACCAATTTTCGTATGATTATGAGATTGTGACCAAAGTGGTGTCAATGATGCCCTAGATGAAGCGGTGACCTGATATGATACCAATTGTTGGAGTTTGAGGTATGCGGAAGCACACGAACAACACAAGAAAGAAGAAGAAACTTGGAGCACAACACACAATACTGAATGTATTACCAAGTGAATGTACAACGATAATTAACCCGTTAGGGTTATATGTGTATATACAAGCTAGGAAAAAAAACCTCCTAAAAAGGGGAAAAAGTGCCCTAGTGGTCTAAGTGTGTTCACACACATCACTACCAAAATATATCAACACTTTGATCATAGGCTAACTATGTTGGCCTTAAGTCACATCTCTTACTCTCTCTCTCTCTCTTTTGTTCTAAAAATGGACCCCATTATCATAATAGAAGCTTTTTCCATATGATGAACCTCTATTGAAATGTTGGCTGCCTTACACTTCCAAAGATGCCAAATCTTGTCTAGAAGTGCATCTTAATGAGTTAGGACTTTCCACTCCCTTATGGTTGGGGTGAGAGTTCAATTCCCATGTGTTGCGCTTAATGATCCTCATCTATGTGATGAAGATGAAGAAAGTTCCCTTCGAGGATGTGTTCTTGATCTTTGGGCAGATATCGTTGAACAATGTCGGCAATGGAAAGAGTCGCGTTCATTAGAGAAACTCTTCACCTGTTTAAACTAATCTCCTCATCTTGTCTTAGGACCGTCCTTTTCAATTCCTATCGTTAGCATGCCTTCATTCTTGTTCATTCCTAATAGCTGCTAGATGCTGTACCTACTTAAATGGGTGGTAGGTGTTGTACCTACTTATGTGGGTGATAAGTGTTGTACCTACTTATATGGGATTTGGGAGATCTAGTGGATACTATGCTCTTCATTGTACAGTAGCACTTTCAATTAATTAAAGCCTCGGACGATACAAATTAATTGAAGCCTCGCAGGATATAGATCGCAGCTTGGAAGATATAGATGGTAAGATCGAGCTTCACTAATTAAAATGTTTGTCCAATCATGTTTTTTTGTGTCTTCGTACCTCGTCCTCGCTCGCTCCTCTCTTGTAACTTTGTTCGAAGAATTTATCTCTCTAATTTAGTCATTATTTCGATTCTTCTTTCAGCCGGTCATCGAAGAATTTCACCTGCAATACGATGCTCACTCAGACTCTCGGTACCACCTTCACGCTCCATCCGCAGAATGCTTAGCTGCTCTTATTGAATATTGGATACCTGGTCTCTTGAGTAGGGGGGACACACTTTGCATGTTTATCGTAGCTCCTGTGCTAGTTTTCCTTCAGTAATCTCCGTTGAATGGGTGAGCAAGCGCAGAGGGTTGGCGCTGCTTTCGCTTTTCCTTGCTTCACTTCATGTATGTCGTTTGAGGTTTCATGTTGGGACTCGAAAGTCTTTCTCAGAAAATTTTCATGGGTCCTTGCAGCGTTAGGTTTTCTTTTCTCACACCACATATTGATAGGAGATTTTGCAAGGCGTTCGAAACTTCGAATTTTCAATTTCGGTGGCGAGTTTCCGGATGGAGCCAATTTATCAATTATAGTCTCACAACAGTGGCTCCTTACAGCGATGGAAAGTCCGAACCGTCCCTTTTGCTCTCCCACAATAATGCATTACGGGAGAGTCAAGAAGATCGTGGACAGATGAAAAGTGCAGAAGAGCTGCACTTCGAAGCAGTCGAACTGTATTGGCGGAGATATGAAAACAACGGTAGTAATACTTTTCGCAAGGATAATAGTATTCACAATAAGGAAGCAAATAAATCATCATCAGAAGACACACATAGACCCATTATCTCATATGTATCCTCGCATTTGGATGCTCGTAATAGTGACACCGATGATTCTAAGCATCTGCATCCACCAGAGGTTGAAGGTCCTCTCTCGCGATTGGACACGCACAAAAGCGATAATATTAGTGCTGAAGGTCCGCTGTTTGAAAATAATGAGGAGACAACATCCAGTCCAACGATTCAGTCATTCACCAATGGGATTGTAAATGGCACCATGACGTCCCACAAAACAAATTGGAATGCTGGATATGATTGGGGACAAGTAACTTCACTTCATCAAAGTACTGCGGAAAAATTCAGGAATGAACACAATAGTGAAGGCCGCATCTTAATTTATCCACAAACTGGAAGTGGGCATGATGTATCGGTCGATTCTTTTCTTGCCCAGAATGAAGATCATCGAATGTCTCAACTCGACAGCACAGATTTTGATGGAAAGGTAGGTTCCAGTTATGAAAATGTCAAGTTAGCAAGAGAAAAAGGTTACCGGGTAGAAGAATATCAATATCTGAATATGCATTCAAATCCTGATATTGCAATCACAGTCCCTAATGGAACCGGTGATATAAACTATGATGTGAAAGTGATCGACAAAGAGTACCTACTGGTGATGGAGCAATGCAAGTCACTTGATTCTCAAAATAAGGACTACGAATCTGAAGCTGAAGTGTTAAACCTGGGAAATATAAGTTGGGACCAGAAGATAGCAATAGAACTCAATAAGTTTTCAGTACTTGCGCAAAACAATATGCACCTGTGTGAAGAGGCTGTCAAATTAGCTGAAGGTAAAGTTTCTGGCAATCCTTTGTTTTAAGGATGAAACCTCCATATGTTTCATTTTTTCATTTCATTAATCTGTTCAAGTCCAAAATATTTTGTTCTAGGCCCTAAAAGTAAAATTCCTTGGTACTTTGTATTTCAGTGAGAGGAATTTCATATCCAAAGCTTGAAAGTTTACTGGTTGAGAAATCATGGAAAGAAGCTCTTGGAGATGAGTTTCAAAAACCATATATGGATCGACTTGATCAATTGCTTTGTCAAGAAGCAGATGGAAGATTCCAGATTTATCCTCCACCAGCTAAAATATTCAATGCATTTAACTCATGTCCCTTTGACAATGTGAAGGTGGTCATTATTGGTCAGGTGCAGATTGTAGCCAGCCAGTAACCTGCAGGTTCTTATTGATTTTATAAGGAATATGATTCTCAATTGAAAGAAATTCTTATGCAGGATCCGTATCATGGTCCTGGCCAAGCTATGGGACTTTGTTTTTCAGTTGAGAAAGGTGTCAAATTTCCATCTAGTTTGAGAAACATATTTCTGGAGATTGAACATGATCTAGGTTGTAATTTTCCATCACATGGAAATCTGGAGAAATGGGCCTATCAGGTTTATATCTGAGTGTAATTTTACATAGTTAACTTCTTTTCTCTAAAATTCCTTTTATCTTTCTCTTGATTTGGTATTCTGATCTGTAGGGGGTCCTGCTGATGAATACAGTCCTTACAGGTAACACACCATCATCACCTGAAAAAAAAAAAAATCATACTGAGCAGATGTTCACATAGATTAGGTATGGTGGATTTTGCCATTCTGGAGTACTAGTTTTAACTTGTAGATTTCAAAACAACAGTGCGCAAGGGTCATCCGAATTCCCATGCCAAGAAGGGATGGGAGCTATTCACAGATGCTGCAATTCGGGTTTTGGTACAAAGGAGGTCTGGGATCATCTTCCTTTTGTGGGGCAATCAAGCTCAAGAGAAGTTGAGGTGGTTGAATCAATTGTGGATTTTCTTGTTTAT
>CM035414.1:63911100-63913600 GCA_020310875.1 Ceratopteris richardii | reverse complement strand
ACTAATTCAACAACAATGTATACATCTGATAATTTCCAAACACTGTCCAAACTCATTTTGGCACATCCTCGGCATTATAAATACCCTCAGTAGTGAACTCCTAATTAAGTCCATCATGGTGCCAGCTATCCACTGTCAAGACTCTAAACAAGGCAATGCATGTGCTGTGTGCTAAACCATCACAGGTATAGCACCACATGCATCTCGATGGATACCTCAAGTTGGAGGGCTCCATCCTATCCATGTATCCTGTGCTCAATCTATACTGGCGCGGCAATACATGTATCCCTACAAATACCATATACGAGGTATCTCGCATATACACATGTACCTTGTGCCTAGCCCATGCCAGATACCATGTGCATTCTAATGGACACTTCATATAGAAGGTATCCCATCCTTGACTGATGAACAAATACCAGCCTACTAGGGCCAAGGTGCATCAAGTATGATGGGACATAATTGCCGGCATATCCCCAGTAATACTGGAATATCTTAATACCATCTTTCTCTCATTGTGACCAATCATATAGGTACCCGGGACCCATGACTATCGGGTCACAAAAGTGACTTGGACTAATTGCTTGATCCCAAACATGGCAATCATATAGCAGTTCCCTTTGAGAGAAAGACACACATAGTCAAGATCTCTATGGAACCAAAGAGAGCAACCTCATAATCCAGGGGTAACGATCACGCTTAGGTAACACCCTCTGTAAGGTCTCTCAAAAGTCTGCCAAGGTGGTCAGACCGACATATGAATAACTAATAACTAGTTCCCATACCTGTGCAATAGCTAGAATCAACCCCAAGAATTTCGTTGGATTATTAGGGCCGGCGCCCTAATCAATACCTCTCATGTCTGCAGTCACACCCAGTGGGTATGCAGAGCACTTCAAAGAAGTACTCCTTTCGGCATCCCCACTTGAGTTGAGCAGCTATAGGATCCAATAGATCCTCAAGGATTTGGGTCAATGCCCAAGATCCTCAGAATCCCCATGAATATGCATCCAGGGTCTCTTCCTGCCACTTCCTAATCAAAGAGGAAAGTGAGTGTACTCATGCCCTTCATCTCAAGCACACCATGGGTATGCTCAAATTCTGGGCAAAGAACCCCACCTGACCATGAATAACTTCGATGGCTCATCTAATGGAGTTAAAAATCTGAATATACCCACCTCCTAATCTATGCATCCAAGTATAAATCCCGATGTTATGGAAGTGTTTGGGAAGAAGACCCCTTTCGGGATGTAGCCTGTGCTTGTCAGTAGGGTATGGAAGTCGATATCTTCCATTGGCTGAACCAGACTGGCTAAAGCTGATGGCTGAGAATTAATGGGCTGTGGAAACATCTCCATGACGAAGGAGGACGTGGGGTGGTTGAAAGTGCAAGTATGGAGGCTGAGGTGTGAAGGATTCTTCTCTCTACGTGGAATCTTGGTAAATGTGTGTTATGCCAAGATGAAGAGAGGAGAAGCTCATTCATTAAAATCTCCCACCTCCACTATTTTCCAGCTACTTCCCTGATTGATTAGAAAGTTTTCAAAACTTTCTAATTGTACACATCACCCAAATAATACCAGCCATATGAAATGTATGGAGGAGGATGCATGTGCCCAATTTGATGAGGTGGGTTCACCGAAAAAGACCCCAAATGGAAGATTCTTTGTTGTCCAAGTAATTGCCTTGGAGCCCAAGTAATTACCTGTGCAAGGTAAAAAAACCATTGTCCATCTACTACAGCTGCCCTAATGATGCTCTCCTGCTTAAGGAAGATGACTGCCTTCTTTCCATCAACTGATGGATGAATTACAGCCATGCACAAATGTGCACTCATATAGAGGTGCTGCTAAGAAAAAAATTAGGCTCGGCTGGAGTGCAAAGAGGGGGCAACCAATAGATATAGTGGCTGTCCAGCCCTCTCCACAAGCTCCACCCCATTCCTTTCATCTTTTCCCATCCAGCCCCTTCATTTCTAAGTGTACATGTGATTTCCTCAGGCCAACCAAATGCATCTTATAGGCTGATGATGGGCTTCCCTCTACGCATGCGTCATGAACAAAAATCAGCAGCGCTCATCAAATTTTCTTCGCCCAACAAGGCTGAAGGGCATCTAGCAAGCAAATATTCGATGTATGCTTCTTTCTTGCCTCTCTCCATGCTCCCACACAGCCCTCTTTCCCTACCCAGCCACACACAAGGGCAGCCCATGTTGCTTCCTTCCCTTCTCTGCAGTAGAGGAAAGGCAGCAGCCATGGCTTCCAGCAAGCGTACAGTTGGAGAGTACCAGTCATCCAGCCACCTACTTACATGGAAAACACAAGAAGAGAGGGACTTACCTGTGTTCTCCAACCATCGGCTTGCATGTGCTCCCCTTGCTCCCTCCTGTTGGAAGCGTCCCATACCGCCCCATTCAAGAGGGTGAGAAGCATGTCAAGCTGAGCCATCACGGCTCCATGAGCTCTAATGGTTTTGTGCACGTTGTCCTTCCTTTTCCACG
>CM035414.1:63893600-63896100 GCA_020310875.1 Ceratopteris richardii | reverse complement strand
AGGTGCTCACTCTGCAGTCCCGTGTGGTCAGTCGAACGCCCATGCTGTAGCCGCTCAATGGCCCTCTGGATCATCTTTGCTGTGAAGAAAGAGGAACGAGTAGGGGGTGGTCCAGGTGGTTGGGGGATGGGAGGCTGTCCAGGTATCTCATATAGTCTCTCAGCATACTCGTGCCAAATCTGTGGATCTCCAATAGGTGTGGTTGGTCGTGGCTCTCGTAGTGTGCGCCATGCAGCAGTGCAATCCCTGCTCATAAGTAAATGGTATAGCTCAAGCTCCTGTGCCTCCTCGAAGGCCCGTCTCTTTCGGCGTGTGAGGGTCTTCATATGTCTTCTAGCATCAATCTCTGTGATCTCTCCCAATGCTCTCTGAGCTCGTAGTCGACGGTGGAGACTCCTGCACTCATCATCATACCAAGGATTCTGCGGCATGGTCCCTGGGGGAGGTGTGTGACTAGAATGGGTGGTGTGTGGGAATGAACCGATGGCTGATGTTTGAAGGATGGATGCTATATGTGAGGTAAGTATAGGTAGTGGGGTATCAGGATGAAGCAAAAGAAGGCTTTCCTCAACTCGGGCTGAGTATATGTGAGCAAGCTCGTGTGTGAAGTGGATGGTAGTGTGTGGGGGATGTGTCACGGGTGTGTGTGTGTGAATGTCCCCCTTGATGGATAGTGCAAGATATGCGTGATCTGCTCCAATGGGTATAGGTGGGATGGTGAGCGCCATAGATCCCTCCTCTAGAGTGGGTAGTATGACTGGATCCCCTGAGTCAAAAGCCTCGCATTGATCGCTACCCGTCCTGGCATTGAAGTCCCCCATGAGGAAGACTTCTCCTAGAGTAGAGTACTCAGTGATCTCCTCTGATAGACAAGTATAAGGTGAGCCCTCCTCCTGATCCATGACAGAGAATCGGGAGCCAGAGGGTGCAAAATAGCATAGTGCAATATAGATGGTCCTCTCCTGTGAGAGGTGTAATCGGATCCAAAGGTATCTGGCCTGTGAGTCTCGTGCGACGATGTGTATCCTGCTCTGAAGTCCATCTCTGAAGAGTATCGCTACTCCCCCTGATCCTCTGGTAGTGTGGTGGCGTGTACAATCTCTGTGTATAGACTCCCATTGGAAGCCATGCACCCGAGGTAGGCTCCTATCGGGGCTCTCATGTGTCTCTGTCAACAAAATAATATCTCTATCTTTGCTCACCTCCTCAAGCCTCTCTGGATGTGTCCATAAATCGCCATTGCAGTTCCACACTGCAAGATGTATCTCCTTAACTGTCTCACAGGCCGCGAATCCCTATAGTACGGCTTTGCCATCAATGATGACCCTACCATCTCTGTATGAAGCCTTTTCTCCCCTCCCTACGAGCCTCGTGTACTCTTGGCATGCATGCACGACGATGTGCTACTTGCATGGGTGTGAGATCATCATCTAGGTAAATAGGCGGGCCTTCAAGCCCCTCAAAACCACTCTTTTGCGAATGAAGGTGGATCTCACTGTTTCAGAGGGGAACTGCAAAATGAGAGCTCTCTTTTTTGAAAGATCTTTTCCTGCTCTCCAACATTTGATGAATGGGAGTGCCTCCTCTTCCTTGTAACCAAGTTTTTTACATAGTGTCTTCCCATCCATCTCTGGGTTGGAGCCTTCGTTTTCTAATATACCTGTGACTCGTACATTCAGACGTCGAGCTCGTCGCATCCTCTCCTCCTCAATGGTGGTGTGTACAATGAGAGCTTCTTCTTTTGTGCTTCTTCTTTTGCCTCTTTTTTGATGTTTTTTTTCACTACTTCAACCATCCTTCTTTGGTTGCTTCGAGTTTGGTGTCAATGCTTGCAGTCAAGGCTTGAGTTAGCTCCATTCTAAGTGCTTCTCTTGTGTGTTCTCTAAGTTCACCTTCTTCCGGGCCGATGGAGGCTATTGATGCTTTGAGGGCCTCGATTTGTTCTTGTATGATCTTTTTTTCTTCTACCCAATCTTGTTGCCTCTTTAGCCATAGTTCTCTCTCCTTCAGTGTCTCCATTTCTTGCTCTTCTTTGGTGTCTTTGATTTGCTCTTCCAAAGCTTTGATCTTTTCGAAGGCCTTTCTCATTTCTTGGTTTAGTGCTCTGTCTGCCTCTTTTTTACTTCTCTGATAGCTTTACAGATCATCTCTTCCACCTCTTTTCTTTCTAATCGAGCCATTTTCCTCTTCTATTTGTACTTGAGAAGTTAGGAAGGGCAGGAGGAAGACATTGTTAAGGGTTATGGGTTATGAGGTTAAGAGGTTAACATAGCAAAGTTAGGGTTACAAGGAGGATGGGTCTCATGCAGCAAAATTAGGGTTACAGCCCGGCGGTTCTGATGCAGCAGGTCTGACAAAACAAAGCTGATGCAGTAGGCTGATGGGTATGACGCAGCAGATCTGACACAACAGGCTGACGGGTCTGACGCAGCAGACCTGACGCAGCAGTCTGACGGGTCTGACGCAGCAGATCTGACGGGTCTGACACAACAGATCTGAC